>OY728141.1:1580594411-1580954501 GCA_963277665.1 Viscum album
ATAATACTATATGATAAAAAAACAAGTTCGTTGTGATCTAAAACCGCTTAAATTAATCTAAATGAATATCATTAACATGTTATCTAATGATTCATCCTATTATATGGGTAAAAAAAATATAAAACCAATTAAAATTATTTATGTTCTTTAATAAAATATAATTCTAATTCTAGAGAATTGTACCCATTTTACATGAACTCCATTACTTATAAACAAGCGATCCGATCATGAAAACCAAGAAATGGATGCCCTAAAATGATGACATTAAAATCTATAACTCATAAATAAGTCCATAAATGGACTTAATAAAACTATAATTAATATAATACATGTATAAAAGTTTCTTAATTAATTAATTAATGGACTTAATTTTATTATACAAGATATTAAGGTCAAATGCATAACACATTCATACATAAGGTAAGAGTTTTCTTCCCGAACCTTCATTTTCATTCGAGTTACACTTTATCACTCTATACACCTATTTAATTATTCATTTATTTTAAATAATTCTTATAAATTATTATTATATGTTTCAAAATCATGTATTCTAATCAGTTCATTTTTGTTTGTGGGAAAATACATGTTTTACAAGGTTCCCTTCTCAACTATTCCCATCATGCAAACCCCATTAAAGGGAACATCTCAATTTCTTACCCATTTTCAAGTACCATAAATAATCTATTTTAAGACATCATTATTTTATAAAATCACTTCTTTTTTCATGAAAATTATATTTGTTCATTTCTGGTTTTAAACAAATAATCATGACAAATACAGATGATTTTCCCAAAAGAACTCTTCTTTAAAAAGTAAAAAGGGCATTTCTATCAAGAATTCCTCGATGATTTAATTAGAGTATTTTCACCAATTTAAAAAAATTTGTTTAATTTTATTATATATTGAGTATTATTTATTATTTTTATCATACATTATATTTTATTAAATGGTTTATGATTATTTTGACTGTGGATGTGCTATCTTGATACCATTCACCATACTACTCAGAATGGTTAGTGATTATGTTTAAAGATAGGGGAAAGTTATTTACATTTCATATGTATATGTTGTTTATGTTTATCCCCATTCATATAAGGAATGAATTGGTCTTAATAAGTGATGGGTAGGGCCCACTATTGCCCCTGGATGCATCGGTAGGTATCATAAGACAAACTAGACTATGTTTTTAACCATTATGTATAGTGTCTTGGCTAAGGCCTTAATACTATTTTTATGATGTACAACATTATGAATTACTTTATTATAAAACTAGTAATTTATAGTCCATGGGATTATTCGACTAGTAGAATATTAATGGTTATGTTTCATTGTGTCATTATTTAATCATATTTTATTCCTTCCATATTATGCCCGAGATTATGTTTTAAAGGCACGCATACTTTTAGATATTCAACATGCCATATTAATTATGCTTCCACTATATTACTTACAATTATTGAGCTATGATATCACCCATTTATTATGCTTTATTTTTCCCTAGTATGTGAAGATGAATATTATGAATGACTTTTAGGGATAATCTAGGATTTATGGATGTTTCCAATGGAATATTTATATTGTATTTAATTTCAAAGTTGTAATGTAAAACTTATGTTTGTATATGGTTTTCCAAAAATACTAAACTATTCGGTCCTTTGGGATAAAAATTCCTTATTTTTTATATTAATGTAATGAATTAAGGCACCATCTATGAGAAACTGGGGTTGGGGTATCTATAGTTAGTATAAGAGGAAGTTTAGTAGAAACCTTGGAAACTAGATTTAGAAAACATAGATTAGGGAACATAACCCTAAGAAATATTTTGAGGATAATAATAGAAGAACATACTATAATTTTGGTAAGGTAGAGATTATGTAGATCTTCTTAGGAATGAATCTCTGTCTAGATACTACAAGTGGACGTGGTTTTGGCACAGATGTACCTAGGGGTAGCAACTCTGACAAGGTATCCTGGTCCTAACTCAAGATAACCTGGTACATGAAAACAAGCCTTACTATGCACCTTGTATGACACTCCCATGGTATATTCTTAGGATAATTCACATTTTCTTTACAAACCATTATGAAGTATTTAAAAGTAAATATATTCCTAAAGAAACAATGTTTATGATTATGAGAACAATTATGCTTAGAATTTCAATTTATGTTAAGTATTTTTCTAGTTTTAGATTATACATTATGATTCATAACCTAATCTAGTGTATGAAATTATTTAGAAATGGCACATAGTTTAAGTAATGGGAACCGTATCGACACAATTATCCCATGTAGGGATTTCTCTCCTATGTAAGATAATGATATCGGTATTGGAGTTGCGACTGGTGTTGAGAAACTTATAACTATACTGGGACAAATGACTCGGGTTATGAAGAATAACCTTACCCATATGGAGCATCATGATCGACAATGTGGAAGATGAATTTTAAATCTCTTTATGTGACAACCTTCTCCATCATTTAATGGGACTACAAACACATTTGTAGTAGAGTAGTGGATATGTTCCTTAGAGATGATATTTCTCACTTTGGGAATTAACGAAAGGGATAAGGTTGTCATGGTGGTTTATCATCTACCACGAGATGATAATCAATGGTGGTCATTAATTCAAAAAAAGGAGGAGAAAGAAATTATAAATATGCAATTGAGGGATTTTAAGATTTTTTTTCTAGAAAAATATTTTACTCGCTAAAAATGAGCAGATATGGAGAAGAAAATTTTTATTCTAATATAGAAGGAGGATAAAAACATTGAAACATATAAATATAACTTTACAAGGTTATCAAGTAATTCCACATACTATATACGTAATCCAAGGAGTAATATTGATCAATTATTTGATGGTTCAAAACCATTCCTCTGAAGGGAACTGGTATCCGAAATTTTCTCATGATATAAAGATATAGACTCATGTGCTATAAAGATAGAAAAAACTCTATTAGTATTATGTATTTAAAGGAAAACAAGAGAATAAGAGGGATGCTAAATTCTCTGAAAAAATAAATAAGGAAATGGGGAATAAGAGAAGAGTTGATTTTCCATCCCATGATAATTGTGGGAAGAAAACCCCCAATACTTTCCTAAATGGTATGGTTGTTTTTTAAGTGTGGAGAAAAAGGCAACCAAGCTGATGATTGTAAGGTAAATAAAGAAGATATCAATGTTCAGTGATATAATTACAATGATATGAGACATTATGCAAATGACTGTTCTAAGTGTCAAGGAAACTTTCCCCAAAGAAGGTCAAGGGAGAAAGGCCAAGATTATGCAGTCACAACTACTGAGGATTAAGTTCCCAATGATGTGATGGTAGGTAATTTAATCATTTCCTAAAACTTATCCAATGATTTATTTCATTATGTATCATCAAATTATTTTATGTCTTTCCAATTTTCTAAGAAAATTAGACATTTACCTTTTGATTTAATAAAGGATTTATGAGTCAAAACTTCTAAGGGAAGTATCATCACAATAAAGATGTATTGATTAGTACCCTTTATGACATATAAACTTGTTTTAGTTACTAAAATCATCATCATACCTATGATTGAATTTAACATAATCCTTATTATGGATAGGCTTTCAAAATATGATTTGAAAATCTATTGAAAAAAGAAGAAAATTATGATTGGTGAGGAGGATGTGGAATCCCTTATCTTTAGAGTAGAAACCTTATAATATTATTCTTATCTCGACTCACCCCCAGTATCTCTACTGAATTAAATTATTTTGGAGGAATAGAAAGCATCATCTATGGATGAGGAAAGAAATCTTCAAATTGAAATTGTACCTATTGCGCAAGAATATATTGATGTATTTATGGAGGATTTACCTAGAAATCCTCCAAAGTGGGATGTTAAGTTATATATTTATTTAATTATTAGTTCAATACCTATATCAAAGAATCCATATAGAATGGACATTGTGGAATTAGTAGAAATAAAGAAAAATAGAGGAAATTAGTGATAAAGGATTTATTCTCCCTAGTGTTTCTCCATGTTGATCTCCCGTTCTCTTTGTCTAGAAGAAAGATGGATATTGGAATTATCTAGGTATGTGGAACATAATTACTTTTTCAATTGGTTTCCCAACCTTATTTATTATAAAGGATTAAAATTTCTCAGCCTGATGATGAAAATCTTCAAAAAAAAAAAAATTAAAGTTGTGAATGATGGGAAGTTGCTGAACTTCGTGTGTGAGGATGGAATTATGAAATTTGGGAAGAGGATTTGTGTTCCCTCTATACCCAAGATAAAAAGGTAGTTAATGGATGATGTCTATAGTTCAAATTTATATATACATCATGGTATCACTAAGATATATAGATATTTGAAGGAACATTTCTGGTGGGATAACATGAAGTGGGAAATTGTGGATTATGTATCAAGATGTTTAATCTTTCAATAAGTGAAGTCTGAAAGTCAATATCCTAGAAGATTCAAGTAACCTCTATATATTCCTACATGTAAATGGGATGTTATCACTTTCATGACTCGACCCATGCTGGGGCTCGATCCCCAACTACCCCAAGCCCGCCTCCATAAGCCAGGGGCTGGTGAATAGTGACAAAGGCATAAAAAATTTAGGGAGGCATTTTTCTAAGAAACTTTACATACACATGAATACAACTCAATGAAAAAGTGAATAAGGAAAGGAAAAAAATATGCAACACTACTATAAATAAACCAATCATGCATGAACCACTAAACAATACAAGTACAATAGAGTAAACTGAAAGGAAAAAGGAGAAAAATACAAGCCTAACCAGAAAAGTTCCAAAATATGGAAGTAACTAAAAAGTAAAATAGATGAGAGATCCCCACTCCTAGAACCTAATCTAAGACCACCATACATGGTCCAAGCACCCATATCCCTTTGATCCTCTAAAGTCACAATCAACCTGTCTGTCACCTACATAAGGAACAAAATGTGCAGGGAAAGACCATGAAGGGGTGAGTATAAAAATACTCAGTAGGATGCCCAAAAAAGGCAAAGGGGGATCCATAAGAGATAATAATAAAAAGGTAAATCAGTAGATAGGATGAGTTATAGTAAAAGGAGTTCATCTAAACCCAACAAAAGAGTGAAAGTAAGCTCGTCCAAACACAAGGAGCTAGATATGGTGAGAAGATGAACTTCTTGTCGAGTGTTCACTACCTATAGTAGGATAATGGACTCACCCCACAATAATAATATAGACACAAAAAACACGTGGCATACCCCATGCATCTTCACCTCTCTTGGAAGGAGAGTAGCCAAAACCCAAGGTGTGGGTATTGAAACATGATATATATATATATATATATATATATTCTTAGTAAAAGAAACCCAAATGAGAAAGTAAGGGTATCTTTATCTCACAGATCAGTCCAAGAAAGTGAGTAGCAAACATTCCTTGAAGTAACCACCATCAATACCCAACATCCCACATGTTTTCCATGAACTGCAATCCAAAGGGACTCAATCACCTCACCTTGATACTAACCGCTTTGGGAGTCACTATATCACCCACAAAATTTTAGGTCATGTTACAAGGAAGCGTCCTGGTGGGAAAGGTGTCCCTCTTTATCAGGTGTCCGTGCCCTAGTACATTAGGGGGGGTCATCAACCGAAAGTCAATGGGAAACCACTATCTAGCCTAGCTAGAGGGTATTTCCCGACAAGAGTCATCAACGATACCCTCTGCCTATCCCCACTAAAGGGAAGTCCAAAACTACCATCGAGGACCACTTACCAGACTAGTTGGAGGTAAACCCAGAACTACCATCAAGGACCACTTCCCAACCCAGTTGGAGGTAAACCTAGAACTACTCTAGTCATTTCGGCTAGATGGTACCTCTCAGAAAATCATCAAGGAACTCTGGCCATCCCTATTGGATGGTACCTTCAGAAATCATTGAGGAACATTGGTCATCCTTGCTGGATGATACCTATCATAAAATCATCGAGGAACACTGGACATCCCTACTAGATGGTACCTCTGATCATAGTCATCGTTAAACATCACCTAAAAAATATGTTACACTCAGAATATCTCGCATCGTAAATCGAAAGACATTACAAAGGGAACCATCATTTTCTACATGAAAAAACCCTCAGAATAGGCTACACACATGCCAATATTTGAGTTTAGAGGAAGGAGTTATGAGAGGTTGAAGAATTCAGAGTAGTACATGAAACACGTGGGGATCACATGACGTGTGACCCCGCCTCATTGTCAGGCAGTGTACCTAACCATTTTCGGGTACTAAACTATGAATAAGTACCCCTAGGCATGCCAAGATACCCCCAGAGTATATGGTGCATCTAGTTAGAAGGTCTATGAGTGCACGACACTCATCGTTGATTAGGAGGGAGAAAATGTAATTTTTTTTAACATGCTTCCTCAAACGGACCTAGAACATTCGACCACATCTCTTCATACATCTTCTTCACTCTCATAAGAGCTAGTGCTGACGTAAGACATGGATTCTCTTCAAACACATCAAAAGGATCTTCCATCAATATTACTTTAATGTTTCCACATTTAATGATATCAAGAATAAGGTTATGTATATCAAAAAATATCACACTATTGTGATCTTTGCAGAAAAACTCACAAGACTGACTATTCATTCACCCCAAATGGACATCTGATTGAAAAGTCATATGTCGCCGCATTTTTCATGGAAAGAGTCCCATGGGGAAAATGCCTCAAATTTAGTTTAAATATTCAAAAATAGTCTTGAAAGGTATACTCAAGGACCAGAGTCGCGCCACTGCTGATGGCGCGTCAATCGAACTTCGTATGGAAGAGTTACGAAAAATGCAAGCATTCTGCAATAATAATAATAATAATAATAATAATATTATTGGTGTTTAATGGACCTGAACCATGAACCATAATTCAATATCCAACATTGGTCTTTAATCAACCATCTTAAATATAGGATCACATCACCACTAACGACACATCAATCGGACATTGCACACAGGAGTTATGACGGGTTGATGATTTAATAATAATATTAAATCTATTCTTTTAGGGGTGTTTCTAGGTCATGATCCACAAAACCTAAAAATAGATCCAATATTGGACTCAAAATATCCATCTTGAAGTCAAGGTCTCACTGCCGCTGACGGTGCGTCAATTCAATGCCGCATGGGGAAGGTACGTGGGTTTAAATAAATAATAATAATATTTTTATTTTTATTTTTCCTTTTATTATTATTATTATTATTTTTTATTCCCTTTAGTGTTTCCTCCCTTTTCCATTCTCCCTTCATGCAGCCGCTGCATGGTCGCGCGCCCTGCTTCCGCAACCTTCGCATCTGGCGCATCCGACGTCGCCACCTTCGGCCTTGCCCCACCGACTACCTCCTCCGGCCTGCCGCCACACTACTACTACCTTAGACCACCACCGCGTTGCTAACTTGGACCACCGTGCTACTACTTCCTTGAACCTCTATGCCAATGTTGCCTCATACTCTCCCTCATTTCACCATCAGGCCACATTGGATAGCCGTCCCAGCCGACTCGCATGCACCACTCGTCGCTAGACCACCTGGAGCTGTGCCGCCTACCTCGCATGACTGCCTCGGCTTCATCGGATGCTTCCATCACCTCTAGATAGCCCGAACAGACCTCTGATCCTTCCACAAGTCACCATTTATCCATTATAAGCCCATAAATTAAGATGACCGTGGAT
Source organism: Viscum album (assembly GCA_963277665.1). Lineage (NCBI taxonomy): Eukaryota > Viridiplantae > Streptophyta > Magnoliopsida > Santalales > Viscaceae > Viscum > Viscum album. The sequence goes on from OY728141.1 coordinate 1,580,602,117, forward strand.
TTAAGATCCTCGGGTCCCAATCTACATAGATCTAGTCTCTGCTCGCGATTCTGCCGCTGTTCCACAAATCTGCCTGAATTTGGGCACCTGATCAAGCTCAGGTCACCCGACAATTGTTGAGCCAGGAACCATAGAGTTCTGTTAGTGAAGAACATGAAGAATTTGAGGTAGAAAGGCACTACATACAAAGGTTTGGATCTTTGGACAAGCGTTCTTGTCTAATGATCAAGAACGTGCTCCAAAGTTAGAGAATTGAATGAACAATATTGAATCTAGTACTTGGCACATGAAAAGGTTTAAAACATGGGTGTAGATCGAAGAATAACATTCTATTTGATCAAAAATTTAATCAAAGGGTGAAAATTACCAATTAACAAGTCCTACCTAGACTGGATCGATCGTTGTTGACAAAGATCTCCCTTGTGCAATGATCAGAATAAGCTATTGCGTTCATCATGCTTCGATCCATCTGGATCCAAGGATTCGTTGTTGTTCTTTGTTCGTCATTGAGAATGAGTCGAGAGGATAAGGGGTTTTCATCATTGGAAAAATAGGATTATGCGGGAATTCTTCTAAAATGAGAATTTATAACCCTCAATTAGGTTAATATATTAATAAAATAATTAAATAAATAATTATTTAATTATTTAATTATTCATCCATGATGGCACATAAGCTGAAATCTTGACGCCCACGAAGTTTATACCCTACCTAGGATAAAACCTATGTTCTGAAATCAATGGTGGTCTTAGATTTCTCATCTGAGTCCCTATCTGTGAGTTATTTGGGTTTGAACTATTGAATGAATAAATTAATAATTTAATTCATCCATTTAACACACCTCCAATAAGAGAGGGGTCCAAACGTCCTGTGTCGACTCATTTTAGGTTGTACTTAGGGTAAACACCATGTTTTGGACCCAAAAGTGGTCTTAGATTTCTGATCTGATCAACCGTTTAAGAGTTATCCCATTTTCTTTAATTAAATGCATGTGTGTAATATAAAACATATTTAATATTTTTATAAAATTAATTCTAAGAACAATGGGCCTTAGAATTACATGTCATATCAGCGCCTAGATCTGAAAATATATTCAAAAATATTAAAAAGTATTACAAGGAAAAAACTGGGTCTCTACAACATTCCCTCCTTCAAGGTTTTCATCACCAAAAATCAAAACTAGAGAAACAACTCGGGATACTGAACTCAAACCTAGATCTACCACTCCTAGGAAAACCTAAAGGTTTCTGTGCTGCCACAAAATGAAAACCAAAGGGATGGTACATCCTCATAAGGTTTTTTTCCATCGATGAATTGCATATAAACATGCACGTATCTCCTTAGCTGCGACATGTGGAAGACGTCGTGCACCCACTCCAGCTATTAGGGGTAGGGAAATGTGGTAGGAAACCTCACCATCTCTTTGCATGGTCTCGAATGGCCCAATAAAGCTCAGGGGATAGTTTTCCTCCACAATGAATATCTACATCCCACATCATGACTGGAATCACTATTTTTTCCTAGAACATGGTCTCGTGATTCCCTCCTTTAGAATATCCATATGGTGAAACACATAAGTAAATCTAGCCAAGTAAGATTTCACAGCCGATGTATCACAACCGAGACTCTCTTACACTCTTGGGAAGTGAAGGAGTCAACACCATTGACTGTAGAAAACTATACCCTCTTGCTCCACCAGGGTCAGATGTAGGGAAGTTAACTGCTCTGAAACTTCCCGCACTAGGCGAGCCTAGGACTTCCCACTAAGGGCATCTGCTACAATATTTCCCTTTCCCAGAGTATATACTATCTTGAAGTTGTATTCCTATAGGAATTTCAACCAAAATCATTGTCTCAGGTTCAAGTATCCCTGACTGGAGACGTAACTAAGAATCTGGTGGTCTGAACAAACCACTAAGCACTATTCTAGAAGATAGTGTCTCCACATTCTTAGGGAGAAGACTGTCACTGTCATCCCCAAGTAGTGAGTCATGTAGTTCTGTTCATGGGGTATCTATCACTTCAACCTGTACTTGATAACTTCTATATCATGATTGACATTGTTCACTCAATGGTACCAACGAACATGGTAGGTGAGAAAACTCATCCAACCTTAAAGAGATAGAAACAGTGATAATATGAACTTATCATCGAGTCTTCGCTACCTATAATAGGAGAGTAGACTCGTCAAACCACAAGAAGCTAGACATGGAAAGCACGTGACATACCCCACATGTATTCGCCTCTAATGGAAGGAGAGTATCCAAAACCCAAGGTGTGGGTACTAAAATAGGATATATATATTCCCAGTAAAAGAAAACCAAATGAGAGAGTAAGGGGATCTCCATCTTACAACTTAGTCCAAGAAAGTGAGTATCCAACAGTCCTAGAAGTAACCACCATCAATGCCCAGCATCCCACACGTTTGCCCTAAACTGCAAGTCAAAGGGACTCAATCACTGCACCTTGATACTATTTGCTTTGGGCGATACTGTCTTTCCCACACAGTTTTAGGTCGTATCACAAGGGCACGTCTTGGTGGGAAAATTTTCCCTCTTCCTTGAGAGTCCAAAGGTACGTCAAAGCACTCCTCATCACTGTCACATAGTCGAGAGGTCATGTCACAAAATAGAGGACCCATACCCAGCTCGGCTGGGGGATTACACTCATCATCAGGTGTCCATGCCCTAGTATGTCAAGGGGGATCATCACTGATAAGTCGATGGGGACCCACTACCCAGCCCAGCTAGAGGGTACTGCCCAACACGAGTCATCGACGGGACCCACTTCCCAACCCTGTTAGAGGGAATCCCAGAACTTCCATCGAGGAACACTTCCCAACCCAACTAGAGGTAAACCTGGAACTTCCATCAGAGAACACTTCCCAACCGATTTGGAGGTAAACTCGAAACTTCTCTGACCATCCTAGCTAGATGGTACCTCTTGAAAAAGTATCAAGGAATTCTGGCCATCCCTGTTGGATGGTACCTATCGGAAAGCACCAAGGAACACTGGCCATTCCCAATGGATGGTACCTCTTAGAAAAGTATCAAGGAACACAGACCATACCTACTAGATAGTACCTATGATCACATTCATCATCAGACTTCACCCGAAAAAGGTGTCACACCTGGAACATCTCTTATCGTAACTCAAAATCCACTATGGAAGGAACCGTTGCGTTCTATGAGGAAAAACACTCGGGATAGGCTACTCGTATTCCAATATCCAAGTTTAGAGGAAAAAGTTATGAGAAGTAGAAGAATTCAGAGTAGTACATGACATGTGTGGGTCCTACACAACAGGTGACCCCACCTTATTGTTAGGTTGTGTACCTAACCATTATTAGGTACTAAACTCTGAATAAGTACCCCTAGGAGTGTGAAGGTACTCCCATAGTATATGGTGCATCTAGTTAGAAGGTCTATGAGCGCATGACATTCATCATTGATCAGGAGGGTGAAAACGTAATTTTTGTGACACACCTCCTCAAACAGTCCCAGAATATTTGACCTCATATCTTTATACATATTCTCCAATCTCACAAGATCTGATGCTGATGTAATCCATGGATTCTCTTCAAACACATAAAAAGGATCTTCCACTAATATTCCTTTTATTTTTCCACATTTAATGAGATCACGAATAAGGATCCACACATCCAAATGGATCACACTATTGTGATCCTTGTGAAAAAACATGCAAGATCAACTATTCATTCGCCCCAAACAGACATCTAATTGAAAATTTGTATGTCGCCGCATTTTGATTGAAAGAATCTCATAGGGACCACGCATCAAATTTAGTTTAGACATCCAAAAATAGTCTTGAAAAGTCTTCTCAAGGACCAGGGTCATGCAACCACTGACGGCCCGTGAATCAGACATTGTATGTAAGAGTTACAACAGATGCAAGAATTCCGCAACAACAACAACAACAATAATATTGGGTGTTTCGTGGACCTGAACCACAAACTGGAATTAAATATCCAAAACTAGTCTTGAATTGACTGTCTTAAAGAGAAGGTCACATCGCCACTGACAACACGTCAATTGGACACCACACTTAAGATTTATGGTGGGTTGAAGATTTAATAATAATATCAAATCTATTATTTCATGGGAATTTTGGGGACCCAATCTGTAAACCCAAAAAAGACATCCAATATTGGACTCGGAATGCCTGTCTCAAAGTCAGGTTTGCACTGCCGCTAATGGTGTGTCAATACAACACCGCACAGGGAAGTTATGTGAGTTTAAATAATAACAATAATAATAATAATAATATTATTATTATTATTTTTCCTTTTATTGATTATTATTATTATTTTCTTCCCTTTAGGGTTTTCTCCCATGTCTGTTCCACCTTCACATGGCCGCAACCTGGTTGAGCGCCCCACCTCCGTAGTCGTCGCATCCGGTGCCACTGCCTTTGGCCTCGCCCCGCTAGCTGCCTCCTATGGCTTGCCGCCTCACTATTGCTACCTCAGACTACCGCTGCATTGTAGCCTCAGACCACCGCACCGCTGCTGACTTGAACCACTATGTCGCCACTGCCTCAAACCACCGCGCCACTGCTACCTCGGACTCACCCTTCTCGCACTGCTAGACCACACTGAACTGCTATACCGTCCAACTCACACGCACCGATCATCATCAGACTTCCTGGAGTCATGCCACCTACCTCGCCTGAAAGCCTTGGCTTTTCTAGACGTCGCCTCCACCTCCAGACAGCCCGCACGGACCGCCGCTCCTTTCGCAAGTCACCGTCGATTCATTGTAAGCCTAAAAATTACGAAGATCATGGATCTAAGATCCTCAGGTCCCAATCTACATATATCTAGTCTCTGCTCACGATTCCATTGCCATTCCACAAATATGCCTGAATTCGGGTGCCCGATCGAGCTCGGATCGCCCAACAATTGTCGAGCCAGGAGCCACAAAGTTCCACCGGAGAATAATGAGAAGAATTTTAGGGATAAAGTAACCAAAAACAAAGGTTTGGATCATTGACCAAGCGTTCTTAGCCAACAATTAAGAACATGATCCAGAGTTAGAGAATTGAATGAGCACTATTGAATCTGGTACTTACGCACATGAAAAGGTTTAAAACATGGGCACAGATCGAAGAATAACTTTTGATAGTCTCAAACATTTAATCAAATGGTGAAAATTACCAATTGACAAGTCCTACCTGTATTGGATCGATCTTTGTTGATGAATATTTCCCTTGTACAGTGATTGGAAGAAGCTGCTGCATTCACCGTGCTTCGATCCATCTGGATCCAAGGCTTCGTTGTCATTCTTCGTTCATCAATGGAAGGAGAGAAGAGGAGAGGGGATTTTCATAGTTGTAAAAATAGTATTATAATGTAATTTCTCTAAAATGATAATTTATAACCCTCAATTAGGTTAAGATATTAATCAAATAATTAAATAAATAATTATTTAATTATTTAATTATTCATCCATGATGACACATAAGCCGAACTCCCAACACCAAAAAAGGTTATACCCTTCTTAGGGTAAAACCTATGTTTGAAACTCAATGGCGGTCTTAGATTTCTCATCCGAGTTCCTGTTCGTGAGTTATTTGGGTGTGACCTATTAAATTAATAAATTAATAATTTAATTCATCCATTTAACATACCACTAACGAGCGAGGCATCTGAACATCCCATGCTGACTCATTTTATGTCGCGTATAGGGTAAACAATGTGTTCTAAACCCAACCGTGGTCTTGGATTTCTGATTCGATCAACCATTTAAGACTTATCCTTCTTTCTTTAATTAACTACGCGTGCATAATATAAAACATATTTAATATCTTTATAAAATTAATTACGGGTACACCTGGTCTCAGAATTGCACATTGTCTCAGCTCCTAGATCTGGAAATATATGTATAAATATTCCAAAGTCTTACAAGGAAAAAACTAGGTCTCTAGAATCACCATGTATTTTTTCACTAGATTACCAAAAAATCCTATAAAGAATGATGAAATATTAGTGATTTTTGATTGACTTATCAAATCTACACATTTCCTCACTATAAGAGGGGATTTTACACTAGAGCGTCATGTACGAATCTATATTAATAAAGTTTTAATACTTCATGGACCACCTCTCTCAATTTTTTCTGATCACGATACATGATTTACATCAAAATTCTAGAAAATTATCTAGAAAGCTTTGGATACTAAGCTTTATTTGGGTATTTCTTATCACTCTCAAACAGAAAGGCAGTTAGAAAAGATGATCCAAACTTTAGAAGGCATGTTGAGATCATGTTTCATTGAATTTCAAGGTATGTGGGATCAATATTTACCTTTGGTGGAGTTTTCCTACAATAATAGTTTCCATTCAAGTATTCAAATGGTACCAAATGAAGCGTTGTATGGAAAGAGATGTTTTACACCAACTTTTTGGGATGAAGTTGGTGAAAGGAAGCTTATGGGCCCAAAGATTGTGGAGGAAACAACGTAAAAGGTAAAGACTATTCAAACCCATATCAAAGCAGCTCAAATTAGTCAAAAGAGCTATGCTGATAATCGAAGGATTTGTAATTTCAAGTGGGATATCATGTTTTTTTGAAAGTATCTCCATAGAAGGGAGTTATAAGATTTGAGAAGGGAAACTAACCCCCAGGTACATTGGACCTTTTGAAATTATAGAGAGAATTAGAGCCATGTATTATCATTTGACAATGTATCATAGCCTTTCTAAAGTACATAATGTGTTCCAAATCTCTTTGTTAAGGAAGTACATTCCAGACCCACCACATGTACTCACTTTTGAAGGGATATAATTGGAACCTTATTTATCTTATTGTGAAGACCCTATCCAGATTATGGATATTAAAGAACATGTGTTGAGGAATCAGATGACTTGGATGGTAAAGGTACCTTGGAAAAATCATAAAATTGAAGACATGACGTGGGAGAATGAGGAACTTATGATGAAGAAATACCCAAATATTTTTATTAGGTGACATTCTATAAATTTGAAGCATAAAAGTTTTGTAGGAGGGGAGACCATAACGATCCAGAATTATATCAATGAGATTTTCCTTCCTAGGTTTATTTAATATAGTATAGATCACATAAAATCACTTATAGAACACAATTAAAACTTTATAAATGAATAATGAATGAAATAAGAGGTATTTCTAGAAGTTAAGAAACCTATAACGATGAAATAGTAACTTGACCTTAGGAATAATAATTTGACCCTTATGAATAGTAAATTAGCCTAAAGAATAGTAACCTCACCCACGAAAGTACAAATAAAATTTAGACACCTTATAAATTAAATTATCATATAATTATATCATAGTATAAGTAAATGAATATTTTAAAAATTATTAATTAAGTGTTGGTATTTTTGTAAGTCATAAATATTTAATTATAATTTTATAATTAATAAAATGATTTAAAAGAAAATTTATTTTCATAAAATGTTTTCATAAATTAATATTTTTTATCTTATGATTTTAGGATAATTTTATGACACCATAGTTAATTTTTCAGAGTGTTATAAAATCAGTTATAAATTTAAAATCTGTATTTTTTTATGTAAATGATGTCTTTAATTAAAAATTAAATTTCTCATTTTTAGAAAATTATTTTCATAAAATGAAGTTCATTTTTTAATTCTACACATCAAAAAATGGTTAGGATTTTTTTTCTATAAAATACTTGAATTTTTGGTGAATAGTAAAATACTATAATTTATAATAAATGCTAAATACCTGAATTATTGAGTCATAGATGATATATGGATGATGTAAGCCCATAATCTCAAACTTTCCTTAATTATTTTAATATATTTCATAAAAATTCTCAAAATATTCATAGTCTTGATCCAAAATTAAAAACAAATGAATAAAATATTCAAAAAACACACCTCTCCTCCACTATAAATACCACCCCTCACCACCCCTTCTCCTCACATCTTCTGAGATTTGTTACATATCAAATTTCTACCCAATACTCTCCCAAAGACTCTCCCTAACATATATGATCTCTTGGTCTCATAAAAATATCAAAACAAATCCCCTTAAAGAGGTTCTTGTAACAGCCCAGTCCAACCCACAATCATGATATTGTCCGCTTTGGGCGTAGCCCGCACGATTTTGTTTTCCCTGGGTTCTGGACCTCAGACACCCCCCAGGAAAAGGCCTCATGATGGGAGAGGTATCCACAACACCTTATAAATGGGTGCTTCATGCTCCTACTCCTTCGATGTGGGATTGCCATAACCCACCCCCTAGAAGGGCCCAGCGTCCTCGCTGGCACATCAAATAAACACCGGCTCTGATACCACTTGCAACGGCCTGGTCCAGCCCATGATCATGATATTGTTCTCTTTGGGCCTAGCCTGCACGATTTTTCTTTCCATGGGCTCTGCCCATCAGGCATCCCCCAGGAAAAGGCCTCATGATGGGAGATGTATCCACACCACCTTATAAAGGGGTGTTTCGTGCTCATCCTACTTTGATGTGGGATTTCCATAACCATTCATAAGAACCCGAATCTTATTTTCAGGTGTGTTTTTAATTTTTCTAGAGTTTTTGAGAAATGAGGAGTTTCTGGAAATTTTTGAAGCACACACCGTGTACTTTATGAGTACATGCTTTGTACTTCGTTGCCACAGAAGGCCGTGTGCTGGCCGTGTCATGGCCACACACACGGTCGTGTGGGGTGATGTGGAGGCTGCCTAAATCAGAGTACGGAAAAGGAGAGTACACACCGTGTACTCCAAAAGTAAACATTGTCTATTTTGTTTTTTTCATTAAACGCACTGGGGTTGTGTCTGATGGACAAAACCGTCTTCTTCTAGGATTTATTCATCCGAGAGAACCCACACAACCATAGATCTTCGACGAACCCCCAAGCCTCCATCTGTCCTCCGAATCGAACTCTGTCGGTTGCATTGGAATTTCATAGGTGAGTTCTCTCTTCTTCTAGAGCATCGTTTTCCAATTCCTCCTCTTTTCCAAGTTATCGTGGGTTGAACGTTTTATGCATTTTCATAGATCTACAATGTTTTAATGAGATTCAAGATTAAAGGTTCAAGTATATTGATCTCCTAACCCCGAGGTAGGTGGTTTGTGCATTTCTGTAGAAATTCTTTGAGTTTTATGTACAAATTTTCCCAATACCCTTGAATGGGGTACTGTGCGTCTACCATTTTAGCCCTATTGTTTTCCTGATTTGCTTGTATGCCTAAGTAGAGGTTATTGTTTGTGAATATAGATTTTTTCTATGATTTGGATGTATTTCCCATGCATGTTTTGCCTGTATTTGACCTTTGGGTCTAGTTTTCCTATTTGGCTTCTGTTTCCTTTTCCATGCCTAGTATTATAGGATGGTGTGCCTATTGCTCTGATACGATGTTATAATGTATAATGATATCCAAGTAGTTCTTGAGGTTTACTTTGGCTGTTACATGATGCTATGCTTACTTGAATTACACAGGGCTATGAGAACCTGGTGTATAGACCATAGGGAGAATTGACGTTGAGGGATTCTCCAGAGTGTCTTTATAATCACGATGTTAGACCATAGGGGGAATTGACATTAAGTGCTTCCCTAGAGCGTCTTCTGTTACTCAACATGGGCCATAGGGGGAATTTACATTGATTGCTTACCCAGAGCACCTTTAGTATGATACGAGACTATATGAGGAATTGATGGTGAGTGCTTCCTTAGAGAGTCTATACTTTAGCTGAACCAGAGGGGTGAAACTGTGTGTGCTACCTAGAGGGTTGCTTGTACTTGATAGGTAGAACTATAGGGGATAGGCTATGGGTACTTCCCAGATGGTTATATGCTGTGTTATCTGTTTTTCTATTTCATGTTGTGTAGTGTTTTGAATGCTTAAACTGTAGATTGTTTACTGCTGAGTGCTTCCTTGTTTACTGCTTCTGTACCTTTACCTGCCATATACTTACTGACTATTTGGCACAGATCTTCGGGTGGTTGCCTACTATACTTTAGTCTCACACCCTGTCTGGGCCATGATTTTGGGCCCAAACAGATTATATTGCTGCATTTATAGACAAGGGAAAGTTCCCTTCAACTTCAGGTACTTGATTTCATTGGATCTGGAGAGAATGGGACCAAGCCGAGGCTTACGATGCTGAGGAGTTTCTCATCTGTTTTTCTTTTGTACTTTGGTTTAGTACTGTATTCAACATTGTGACTTGTTTGGATGCTTTCCTAGACATATATGTATCATGAATCATTTATATATATTTTGATCCAGTTGTTTCTTTATCATTATTCCATTGTTTACTATTGTTGGATATTTACTGTTTCCGCTATTGTGTGTTGTTACTTCTACTGTGTACTCTGCTAATGAGGGAATAGTTTCCCCAATATCACACCCAAGGCCCTCGCTTCTAGTCAGTAGCCTCTAGCGTTCAAGGAAATGCACTTGTGACCATGTGAACAACCGGGTATGGGGCACCTCTGGGCGGCTTCCGGAATCGGGATGTTACAAAGTTTTGTAACAGCCCAGTCCAACCCATGATCATGATATTGTCCGCTTTGGGCCTAGCCTAAACAGATTTGTTTTCCCTGGCCTCTGCCCATCACGAGGCCTTTTCCTGGGGGGTGCATGAGGGACAAAACTCAGGGAAAAATAAAACTGTGCGGGCTAGGCCCAAAGAGGACAATATCATGATCGTGGGCTGGACTGGGCCGTTACAGTTCTCAAGGAGGATATTTCAAGAGGTAAAAATCCTCTTCCTTTCCTTTTATTTTCTTTTCAAGTTATTTTCTTTTATTATTATCTCCTCCCCTACCCTCATACAAATATATTTATAAATCAAATAACTTAAATATATTGAAATTTTATTATGTTAATGGAATAATCCATAATCAAAACCCTTCTCCACTCCCTTTTATTCTAAAAATGGAAACGTCATCCGTGAGGTTTTGTTTTATCACCTTAAGAACGACATATATTCATTTTTCCTTCACCGTATTCAAGGATGTTCATAAAACCATTTTAATTGTTGAAATATATTCTAAAATATATATTACAACCCATTTTATGTTCTATAAGTAACATATTTACATAATACTAAATGATAAAACAAAACGAGTTCATTGTAATCTAAAACCGCTTAAATTAATCTAAACAAGTACCATTAACATGTTATCTGATGATTCATCCTCATATCTAAAAAAAAGCATATAAAACCAATTAAACTTTTTAATGTTCATTAATATCATATAATTCTAATTCTAGACAATTTTACCCATTTTACAAGAACTCCATTACTTATAAACAAGCGAACCAATTATGAAAACCAAAAAAACGAATGATCTGAAACAATGAAATTGAACTCTATAACTCATCAATAAGACCATAAATGAACATAATAAAACTATAATGAATATAATACCTCTATAAAAAGTTTTTAATTAATTAATTAGTGTATTTAATTTTATTATCTAGGACATTAAGATCAAGTGCAGAACACATTCGAACATAAGGTAAGGGTTTTATTCCTGAACCTTCATTTTCATTCATGTAATGGTTTCTTCTCCTATACACCAATGCAATTATTATTTTGTTTTATATAATTATTATAAATTATGATTATATGTTCCTAAATAATTTATTCTAATCAGTTCATCTTTGGTTTGTGGTAAAATACATGTTTTAAAAGGTTCCCTTCTCAATTATCCCCGATACACACGCCCGATTAAAGGGAATATCTTTATTTATTAATCATTTTCAAGTACCATAAATAATATGTTTTAAGACACCATTATTTTTATAAAATTGCTAATTTTTTCATGAAAAACTATATTTGTTCATTTCTGGTTTTATACAAACAATCATAGTAGATACAAATGATTTTTCCAAAATAACTCTTCTTTGCAAAGTAAAAAGGGTATTTCTCTCAGGAATTCCTTGATGATTTTATTAGAGTATTTTCATCTATTTAAACACCCATATTGAATTTTATTCTTTACTGAGGTTTAGCTCTAATTTATATCATCTAACATATTTTATTAAATGGTTTGTGATCATTTTGACTATGGATGTGCTATCTTGATACCATTCACCATACTACTCAGAATAGTTAGTGATTATGTTTACAGATTGGGGGAAGTTATTTATATTTCAAATGTATATATTTTTTATTTTTATCCCCATTTATATGAGGAATTCATTGGACTTAGTAAGTGATGAGTGGGGCCATCTGTAGCCCCTCGATGCATTGGTAGGTCTCATGAGACAAACTAGACTAGGTTTTTTACCCATTATGTATGGTGTCTTGGCAGAGGGCATGACAATATGTTTATAATGTTCAAAATTATGAATTCCCTCATTATGAAACTAGATGTTGATAGTCCATGTGATTATTTAACTATTATAATATACATGGTTATATCTTATTATGGAATTATTTAATCATATTTTATTCCTACCATATTATTCTCAAGATTATGTTTTAATGGTATGTGTAATTTTAGTTATTCACCATGAATTATTACTTATGCTTATGTTGTATTAATTACCCTTACTGAGCATCAAAGATCACCCATTTCTTATGTTTTATTTTTCCCTGGGATGCAAAGAGGAATATTATGAATGACTTACAGGGATAATCTAAGAGTTATGTATGTTTACAATGGAATATCTATATTGTATTTCCTTTCAAATTTGTAATGTAAAACTTATGTTTGTATCTGGTTTTCCAAAACTATCAAACTATTCAGTCCTTTTGGATAAAAATTCCTTATTTATTATTAAAATGTAATGAAGTAAGGAATTGGATCTAGGCAACGTGGGTTAGGGTATCTATAGTTTTTATTGGAGGAAGTTTAGTAGAAATCTTGAGAAATAGATTTAGAAAACATAGATCAGGGAGCACAACACTAAGATAGATTTTAAGGATAATAATAGAAGAACATCCTAGAATTTTGGTATGGTAGAGATTATGTGGATCTTCCTAGTAATACATCCCTATCTGGATACTACAAAAGGACATGGTTTTAGAATAGATGTGCCTAGGGGTAAGAACTCCAACAAGGTATCCTGAGCCTGACTCGAGGTATCCTGGTACATTAAAATAGGCCTTACTACACACCTTGTTTGACACTACTAAGGGATATGCTTAGGATAATTCACATTTTCTTTACCAACCATTATGAAGGATTTAAAAGTAAGTATTTCCCCAAAGAAACCATGTTCATGATTATGAGAATAACTATGTATAAAATTTCAATTTATGTTAAGTATTTTTTTAGTTTAAGATTATACATTATGATTCAAAACCTAATCTAATGTATGCCATTATTTAGAATTAAAGACTAGTGGAAGGAATGAGAATTGTATCAACTCACTTATCCCATGTAGGAATTTTCCTCATATGCAAGATAATGATGTCGGTATTGGAGCTGCGACTGGTGCTGAGCAACTTATAACTATACTGGGACAACTAACTCAGGTTATGAACAATAAACTTACCCACATGGAGCATCCTGATCCACAACATGGAGGAGAAATTCTAGATCACTTTATGTGATGAAAACCTCTATCATTTAGTGGGACTACAAACCCATTTGTAGCAGAGCAGTGGATAAGTTCATTCGAGAATATATTTCTCACTTTGGGATATAACGAAAGGGAGAAGGTTGTCACAAAAGTTTATTGTATATCGAGAGATTATAATTAATGGTGGTCATTAATTCAAAACCCAAATAGGAGAAATAAATTAAAAATATAGAATTAATGTATTTTAACGAAATTTTCTTAGAAAAATATTTTCCTCACAAAAAACGAGTAGATATAGAGAGGAAATTCTTAAATTTAAGACAAAAAGAGGATGAAAACATTGCGAAGGTTGAATCTAACATTACAAGGTTATTAAGGCATTCTTGGACTACATATATAATCTAAGGAGAAATATTGATCAATTCTTTGACGGTTTAAGACTAGTCCTTATAAGGGCATTGGTCTCCCAAAATTTCTCATCATATAAAGATATAGTCTCATGTGCTGTCAAGACGGAAAAATAATTCTCTAAGTCTTATGACTTTAATATAAAGTAAGGGAATAAAAAGGATATTTAACACTTTGGAAAAAGAAATTAGGAAAATGGGAATAATGGAAGATTTGATTTTCCATCCTATGATAATTGTAGGAAGACACACCACGATACTTGCCTTAAGGGTATGGGTGTTTTTTACAATTGTAGAGAAAAAGGCCACCAAGACCATGATTAAAAGGGAAAGAAAGATATTACAAATGTTCTATGATACAATTAAAAATAGAGGATACATTATGTAAATGATTTTTCTAAGAATCAAGGAAACTTTCCCCAAATAACTACAAGGTAGAAATGCCAAGCTTATACAGTCACAAATCCCAAGGTTGAAGTTTCTAATGATGTGATGGTAGGTACTTTAATCATTTCCTAAAACTTATCCAATGCTTTATTTGATTATTAATCATCACATTATTTTATATCTTCCTAGTATTCCAATAAAATTATACATTTTCCTTTTGATTTAATAAAGGATTTAAAAGTAAAAACTTCTAAGGGAAGTATCATTGAAAAAACGATGTGTCGATCAATCCCATTTATGAAACATAAATGTTATTTAGTTGCTAACATTTTCATCATACCTATGATCAACTATTACATAATCCTTGTAATGGAATAGCTTTCAAAATATTATGTGAAAATATATTGCAAAAAGAAGGAAATTATGATCGGTGAGGAGGATGTGGAATCCCTTATCTTTAAAACAGAAACCTCATAATATGATTCTTATCTAGATCCACCTCCAGTAGCTCCATTGAATGAAATTATTGCGGAGGAAGAGAAAACATCATCTATGGATGAGGAAATAAATATTAAAATTGAAAATGTACCTATTGTGCAATAATTTATTGATGTATTTCCAAAGTATTTTCCTGGAAATCCTCCAGAGCAGGAAGTTAAGTTCTCTATTGATTTAATTCTGGTGTAATACCTATATCAAAGTCTCCTTATATAATGGACACTATGGAATTAGTATAACTAAAGAAAAAACTAGATGAATTGAGTGATATAGTATTTATTCTCCCTAGTGTTTCTCCATGGGGAGCCCTATCATCTTTATTAAGAAGAAATATGGATATGGGAATTATCAAGGAAGGTGGAACATCATTAATTTTTCAATTGGATAACTAAAAATCTTTATTAAAAATGATTAAAATTTCTTAGTCAGATGATGAGAATATTCAAAAGAAAATTAAATCTATGAATGATTGAATGTTTATGGACTTTGAGTGTGAGGATGAAATTATAAAATTTGGGAATAGGCTTTGTGTTCCCTCTATACCCAATCTAAAAAGGGATTTAATGGATGATGCCCACAGTTTTAATTTCTATATAAATTGTGGAAGCACTAAGATATATATATATATATATATACTAAGGAACATTTCTGGTAGGATAACACAAAGTTGGAAATTGCTAATTATGTATCAAGATGTTTAGTCTGTCAACAAGTGAAGGTTGAAAGACAATATCCTCAGAGTCATGCAACCTATTCATATTCCTAAATGTAAATGGAATTATATCACCATTTAGTTTGTCACTGGATTACAAGAAAATCCAAGGAAGAATGATGTAATATGGGTGATTGTTTATTGACCTACCAAATCTGCACATTTCCTTGCTATAAGGGGGGATTTTCCACTAGTAAGCCTTGCAAAACTCTATATTAATAAAGTTTTAAGACTTAATAGAGAACTTATCTCAATTGTTTATGATCATAATACATGATTTACATCAAAATTCTAGAAAATTATTCAAAAATATTTAGATACTGAGATTCATTTGAGTACTGCTTATCACCCTCAAACAGATGGGCAGTCAAAAAGGATGATCCAAAATTTGGAAGACATATTGAGATCATGTTCACTTTAATTTCAAGGTATGTGAGATCATTATTTACCTTTTGTGTAGTTTCCTACAATAATAGTTTCCATTCAAGTATTTTAATGGAACTAAATGAATCATTATATGGAAAGATATACTGTACACCAACTTGTTGAGATGAAGTTGGTGAAAGGAAACTTATGGGCCCAAAGCTTGTAGAGGAAACAATAGTAAATTTTAAGACTATTAAAACCCATATCAAAACAACTCAAAGTAGGAAAAAGATCTATACTGATAATCAAAGGAAGTATTTGTAATTTTAAGTGAGAGATCATGTTTTCTTGAAAGTATCTCCATGGAAGGGTGTTATAAGATTTGGGAAGAAAGATAAAACAAGACCTAAGTACATTGTCCCTTTTGAAATTATAGAGTGAATTAGAACTGTGTATTACCATTTGGAAATGTCTTCTAGCCTTTATAAAGTTCACAATGTTTTCCACATCTCTTTGTTAAGGAAGTACATTCTATACCCAACACATGTACTCACCACTTAATAAATATAATTGGAACATAATTTATCTTATTGTGAAGAGTCTATCCAGAATCTGGTCACTAAAGAACAGGTGTTGAGGAATCAAATGACTTAGTTGGTAAAGGTACTTTGTAAAAATATTAAAATTAAAGTGGTGATGTGGGATTCCGAGGAACTTATGATTAATAACTACCCAACTCTTTCTATGAGGTAGCATTTTGGAAATTTCGAGGATGAAATTTTTATAGGAGGAGAGAATGTAATGACCCATAATTCTATCAATGAGATTTATCTTCCTTTTTTTATTTAATATAGTATATATCACATAAAATAACTTATAGAATATAGTAAAAACTTTATAAATGAATAATAAATGAAATAAGAGGTATTTCTATAAGTTAAGGAACCTATACCAATGAAATAGTAACTTTACCTTAGGAATAATAATATGACCCTTATAAATAGTAAATCGGTCAAATAAATAGTAACCTCACCCATGAAATTATAAATAAAATTTAGGCACCTTATAAATTAAATTATCATATAATTATATCATAGTATAAGTAAATTAATATTTTAAAAATTATTAATTAAGTGTTGGTATTTTTGTAAGTCGTAAATATTTAATTACAATTTTATAATTAATAAAATTATTTAAAAGAAAAATTATTTTCATAAAATTTATTCATAAATTAAATTTATTTTGTCTTATGATTTTAGGATAATTTTATGACACCTTAGTTAATTTTTCAGAGTGTTATAAAATCAGTTATAAATTTAAAATCTGTATTTTTTGAGTAAATGATGGTTTTAATTAAAAATTAAATTTCACATGTTTAGGAAATTTTTTTCATAAAATTTAGTTAATTTTTGAATTATAAACATTGAAAAATGGTTAGGGTGAATTTTAGGTATTTTTTTAAAATACTTGAATTTTTGGTGAATAGTAAAATACGACAATTTACGATAAATGCTAAATACATGAATTATTGAGTCATAGATAATGTATGGATGATGTAATCCCATAATCTAGAACTATAATTAATTATTTTAATATATTTTATGATTATTCTCAAACTATTCACATTCTTGATCCAAAATAATAAACAAATGAATAAAATATTCAAAAAACACCCCTCTCCTCCACTATAAATACCACCCTCACCACCCCTTCTCCCCACACATTCCCAACTTTTAGATTTGTAAAATTTCCACCCAATACTCTTCAAAATACTATAATACACACCCAAGAGCTTTTTCTATCATCAAAAGATCAAAACTAATCCCCTTAAGTAGGTTCTCAAGGAGAAGATATCAAGTGGTAAAAATCCTCTTTTCCTTTTATTTTCTTTTCAAGTTCTTTTCTTTTATTATTCTCTCCTAAAATACCCTAATAAAAATGGCTTGATAACTCCATTAAATTACATATATTGGAATTTTATTATTATAATTTAATAATCCATCATCAATCCACTTCTCCACTCCCTTTTATTCTAAAAATGGAAACGTCGTCTGTGAGGTATTGTTTTATCACCTTCAAGGATGAAAAGTTTTCATTTTTCCTTCACCGTATTCAAGGGTGTTCATAAAAAAAATTTAATGGTTAAATAATATTGTAAAATATATATTAAAACCCATTTTATTTTCTGTAAATAACATATTTACATAATACTAAATGATAAAACAAAACTAGTTCATTGTGATCTAAAACCACTTAAATTAATCTAAATGAATATCATTAACATGTTATCTAATGATTCACCATCATATATGGGAAAAAATAAATATATAAAACTAATTAAACTTTTTTATTTTCATTAATTACATATAATTCTAATTTTGGAGAATTTTACCCATTTTACATGAACTCCATTACTTATAAACAAGCGAACCGATCATGAAAACCAAGAAAACGAATGCTCCAAAACGATGAAATCAAACTCTATAACTCATCAATAAGGCTGTAAATGAATTTAATAAAACTATAATGAATCTAATAAATTTAGAAAATGTTATTAATTAATTAATTAATGGATTTAATTTTATTATTTAATACATTAAGGTTAAGTGTAGAACACATTCAGACATAAGGTAAGGGTTTTCTTCCCGAACCTTCATTTTCATTCAGGTTACACTTTATTACTCTATAAACCAATGTAATTATTTATTTATTTTATCTAATTATTTCAAAGTATAATTATATGTTCCAAAATAATTTATTATGACCATTTCATCTTTTTTTTGTGGGAAAATACATGTTTTATAAGGTTTTCCTCTCAATTATTCTCGATACACAATCTTGATTAAAGGGAATGTCTCGATTTATTACCCATTTTAAAGTAATATAAATAATATGTTTTAAGAAACCATTATTTCTGTAAAATCACTAATTTTGTCCTGAAGAACTATATTTTTTCATTTTTGGTTTTATACTAATAATCTTGACAAATACAAATGATTTTTCCAAAAGAACTCTTCTTTGAAAATTAAAAAGGGTAATTCTCTCAAGAATTCCTCAATGATTCTATTAGATTATTTTAATTTATTTCAAAACCTATGTTTAATTTTATTATTTATTGAGGTTTATCTCTTATGTTTATCATCTACCATATTTTATGAAATGGTTTATGACCAGTTTGACTGTGGATATTCTATATTGATACCATTCACTACACTAATCAGAATAGTTAATGATTATGTTTATAGATTGGGGAAAGTTATTTAAATTTCATATGTATATGTTGTTTATGTTTATTCCCATTCATATTAATAATTTCTTGGACTTATTAAGTGATGTGTAGGGCCCTCTATATCTTCTTGATGTATCAGTAGGTCTCATGAGACAAACTAAACTGGGGTTTTACCCATTATGTATGGTGTCTTGGCTGAGGCCTTGACAACATGTTTATGATGTACAACATTATGCATTCCCTCATTATGGAACTAATAATTTATAGTACATGTGATTATTTTACTTTTACAATATCCATGTTTATGTTTTATTATGGAATTATTTAATCATCTTTTATTCCCACCATATTATGCTCAAGATTATTTTAATGGCATCTGTACTTTTAGTTATTCAAAATGCCTTATTACTTATGCTTCCACTATATTACTTACCCATACTAAGTATCTGAGCTCACCCATTTATTATGTTTTATTTTTCTTTAGGATTCAAAGATTAATATTATAAATTACTTGTAGGGATAATCTAGGAGTTATGGATGTTTCCAATGGATATTTATACTGTATTTCATTTCAAAGTTGTAATGTAAAAATTATGTTTGTATCTAGTTTTATAAAACTATTAAACTATTTGTTCCTTCTTGATATGAATTATTTTTTTTATTATTTCAATGTAATATTTTAAGTCACCCACTCCAGAAAACCAGGGTCTGGGTCTCTACAGTTGGTATCAGCAGAAGTTTAGTAGAAACCTGAGAAACTAGATTTAAAAAACATATATTAGGGAACATAACCCTAAGATAAACTTTGGGGATAAGAATATAAGAAAATCCTAGAATTTTGGTAATGTAGATATTATTTGTATATTCCTAGAAATACATACCTATCTAGATACTACAAGTGGATGTAGTTTTGGCACAGATCTATCTAGGGGTAAAAAATCTGATAAGGTGTCCCAAACATGACTCGGGGTACCCTGGTACACAAAAACGGGTCTTAATGCACACCTAGTTTGACACTCCTAGAGGAAATGATTAGGATAATTCAAATTTTCTTTATAAACCATTATGAAGGATTTAAAAGTAAATATGTTACCAAAGAAATCATGTTTATGATTATGTGAATAACTATGCATATAATTTCAATTTATGTTATGTATTTTTCTAGTTTGAGATTATACATTATGATTCATAACCTAATTTAGTGTATGAAATTATTTAGAAATGGTTCCTAGTTGAAGTAATGGGAACCGTATCAACACACGTATCCCATATAGGTGTTTCCCTCCTATGTAAGATAATGATGTTAGTATTGGAGATGCAACTTATTCTAAGAAACTTATAACTATACTGGGTAAACTAAATCATGTTATGAACAATAACCTTACCTGTATGGAGCATCCTGATCCACAACATGGAGGATAAATGTTAGATCGCTTTATGTGTCAATATCCTCCATCATTTAATGGGACTACAAACCCATTTGTAGCAGAGCAGTGGATATGTTACCCAGAGAATATATTTTTCACTTTAGGAAGTAATGAAAGGTATAAGGGAGAATTTTTTCATGGAAGTTTATTGTTTATCAGGAGATTCTGATCAATGGTGGTCATTAATTCAAAAAAAAGTAGGGGGGAGAAATTATAAATATTTAATGGGGGGATTTTAAGTAAATTTTTCTAGAAAAATATTTTCCTCATGAACAATGAGAGGATATGGAGAGGAAATTATTGAGCATAAGAAAAAAATAGTATAAAAATTTTAGAAGTATGAATCCAACTTTACAATGTTATCCTGGCATACCGCTGACTAAATACATAATCCAAGGAGTAATATTGATCAATTATTTGATGGTTTAAAACCAATCCTCAAAAGGGCACTGGTATCTAAAAATTTCTAATCATATGAAGATATAATATTATGTGCTATGAAAAGAGAAAAATAATTCTCTTAGTATTATGTATTTAAAAGAAATCAAGAGAAGAAGATAGCTGCTGAACACTCTAGAAAAAGAAATAAGGAAAAGGGGAAGAAGGGAAGAGTTTATTTTCCATCCTGTGATAATTTTGGGAAGAAACACCCCAATACTTTTCTAAAAAGTATGGGTATTTGTTACAAGTGTAGAGAAAAAGTACACCAATCCGATGATTGAAAGGGAAATAATGAAGCTACCAATGTTCAATTCTAAACTTACAAGGATATGGGACATTATGAAAATGATTTTCTAAAGTGTCAAGGAAAATTTCCCCATAGAAGGACAATGGAGAAAGGCCAAGATTATGCGGTCAAAACTACTGAGGTTGAAGTTTCTAATAATGTGGTGGAAGGTAATTTAATAATTTCCTCAAACTTAGCTAGTGATTTATTTTATTCTATACCACCACATTCTTTTATTTCTTGCTAGTTTTCCAAGAAAATTAGACATTTAACTTTTGATTTAATAAAGGAGTTTTGAGTAAAAAAATTTAAGGGAAGTATCATTGATATAAATATGTGTTGATCAGTACCATTTATGATACATAAATGTGATTTAGTTTCTTACCTTATCATCATACCTATGATTGAATTTTAAATAATCCTTGTTATGAGCTGGCTTTCAAAAAATGATTCAAAAATCTATTAAAAAAGAATAAAATTACTATTGGTGAGGGGGGGGGGGGTGGAATTTTTTATCTTTAGAGAAGAAAACTCATCATATGATTCTTATCTTGATCCACCCCTAGTATCTCTACTAAATTAAATTATTGTGTAGGAAGAGAAAACATCATCTATGGATGAGAAAATAAATCATCATATTGAAAATGTACCTATTGTGTAAGAATATATTGATATGTTTCCAGAGGATTTACCTGGACATCCTATAGAGTGGGAAGTTAAGTTTTTATTGATTTAATTCTTAGTGAAAGACCTATATTAAAGAGTCATTATAGAATGGTCACTATGGAATTATTATAATTTAAGAAAAAACTATAGGAATTGAGTGATAAAGGATTTATTCTCCCTAGTGTTTCTCTATGTGGATCCCCTATTCTCTTTTTCAATAAGAAAGATGGATATGGAAATTATCAAGAAAGGTGGTAAATAATTACTTTTTAAATTGGTTTCCTAACCATATTTATTAGAAAGGATTAAAATTTCTCAGTCTGATGATGAGAATCTTCAAAAGAAAATTAAAACTATAAATGATGGGAAGTTTCCAGACTTCATGTGTGAGGATGGAATTCAAAAATTTAGGAAGAGGATTTGTGCTACCTCTATACCTGAGCTAAAAATGGATTCAATGGATTATGACCATATTTAGAATTATTATATACATCATGGTAGCACTAATATGTATAGATATTTGAAGGAACATTTCTGGCGGGATAACATGAAGCGGGAAATTGCTAATTATATATCAAGATGTTCAGTATATTAACAAGTAAAGGTTGAAAGACAACATCCTGTAGGATTCATGAAACCTATTCCTATTACTAAATGGAAATGGTATGACATAACCGTGTATTTTTTCATATGATTACCGAAAACTCCTATAAAGAATAATGCAATATTGGTGATTGTCGATCAACTTACCAAATATGCACATTTCCTCGCTATAAGGTGGAATTTTCCACTAGAGAACTTTGAAATACTCTCTATTAATGAAGTTATAATACTTTATGGACCACATATCTCATTTGTGTCTTATCATGATCCATTATTTACATTAAAATTCTAGAAAGTCTCTAGAAAGCTTTGGATATTGAGCTTCATTTGAGTACTGCTTATCACCCTCAAACTGACAGGCAGTTAGAAAGGACAATCCAAACTTTAGAATTCATGTTGAGATCATTTTGACTTGACTTTCAAGGTAAGTGGGATCAATATTTACCTTTTGTGGAATTTTTATACAATAATAGTTTGCATTCAAGTATTCAAATGGCACCAAATGAAGCGTTGTATGGAAAGAGATGTTGTGCACCAACTTGTTGGGATGGAGTTCGTAAAAGAAAGCTTGTGGGCCTAGATCTTGTGGAGGAAACAAAAAAAGGTAAATATTATTCAAACCCATACCAAATTAGCTAAAATCAGGCAAAAGATCCATACCGATAATCGAAGGATTTTTAATTTCAAGTGGGAGATCATGTTTTCTTGAAAGTATCTCTATGGAAGGGAGTTATAAGATTTACGAAGAAAGGGAAATTGAGCCCCATGTACATTGGCTATTTAAAAATTATAAAAATAATTGGAGCAGTTTTATATCATTTGTTAATGTCTCCTAGAATTTCTAAAGTACACAATGTGTTCCACATCTCTTTGTTAATTAAGTACATGCCAGATCCAACACATGTACTCACTTCTGAAGGAATATAATTGGAACCATATTTATCTTATTGTTAAGAGCCTATCTAGATTCTGGAAACTAAAGAACATGTGTTGAGGAATCATATGACTCGTATGGTAAAATTAATTTGTAAAAATCATAAAATTGAAGAGGTGACGTGGGAGCATGAGGAACTTATGATGAAGAACTACCCAATCTTTTTATGAGGTGACATTCTCAAACTTTTGAGCATAAATTTTTTATAGGAGAGAATGTAATGAACCATAATTCTATCAATGAGATTTCCCTTCCTATTTTTATTTAATATAGTATAGATCACATAAAATCACTTACATAACACAATAAAAAATTTATGAACGATGAATGAATGAAATAAGAGGTATTTCTAGAAGTAAGGAACCTATACCGATGAAATAGAACTTGACCTTAGGAATAGTAATATAACCCTTATGAATAGTAAATCAGCCTAAGTAATAGTAACCTCACCAATGAAAGTATAAATAAAATTTAGGCACCTTATAAATTAAATTATCATATAATTATATTATAGTATAAGTAAATGAATATTTTAAAAATTATTAATTAAGTGTTGGTATTTTTGTAAGTCATAAATTTTTAATTAGAATTTTATAATTAATAAAATGATTTAAAAGAAAATTTATTTTCATAAAATGTATTCATAAATTAATTTTTTTGTATTATTATTTTAGGATAATTTTATGATACCTTAGTTAGTTTTTCAGAGTGTTATAAAATCAGTTATAAATTTAAAATCTGTATTTTTTTGAGTAAATGATGGTTTTAATTAAAAATTAAAATATTCATATTTAGAAAATTATTTTTATAAAATTGATTTCATATTTTAATTCTACGCATCAAAAAATGGTTAGGATTTTTTTTTATTTTTTATAAAATACTTGAATTTTTGGTGAATAGTAAAATCTGATAATTTACGATAAATGCTAAATACATGAATTATTAAGTCATAGATGATTTAAGGATAATTTAAGAACATAATATAAAACTATAATTAATTATTTTAATATATTTTATTATAATTCTAAAACTATTCATAGTCTTGAGCCAAAATAAAAAACAAATGAATAAAATATTCAAAAAACACCCCTCCCCTCCATTATAAATACCACCCCTCACCACCCCTTCTCCTCACACATTCCAAGATTTGAGCCTTGAAAATTTTCTACCCAATACTCTTCCAAATTTTATCCCCCAAATATAGTATCTCTTTGTCTCATAAAAATACCAAAACCAATCCCCTTAAGAAGGTTCCCATGGAGGAGAATTCAAGAGGTAACAATCCTCTTCCTTTTCCTTTAATTTTCTTTTCAGGTTCTTTTCTTTTATTATTATATCCTCATATCCCCTCATCCAAATGGATTGATAACTCATGTAACTTATATATAATATAATTTTATTATTTTAATGGAATAATCCATCCTCAATCCCCTTCTCCACCCCCTTTTATTCTAAAAATGGAAACATCATCCGTGAGGTGTTATTATATCTCCTTCAAGGACGACATGTTTTTATTTTTCTTTCACCGCATTCAAATAATTTCATAAAACCATTTTAATGGTTGAAATATGTTCTAAAATATATATTAAAACCCATTTTATGTTCTGGGAGTAACATATTTACATAATACTAAATGATAAAACAAAATGTGTTCATTATAATCTAAAACCGCTTAAATTAATCTAAACAAATTTCATTAACATGTTATATAATGATTCATCCTCATATATAGAAAAAAATATTATATAAAACCAATTAAACTTTTTAATGTTCATTAATATAATATAATTACAATTATGTATAATTATACCCATTTTACATGAAACCCATTACTTATAAACAAGCGAACCGATCATGAAAACCAAGAAAATGAATGCTAAAAAACAATGAAATTAAACTCTATAACTCATAAATAAGGCCATATATGAACTTAATAAAACTATAAATAATTTAATAAATTTATAAAATGTTATTAATTAATTAATGTATTTAATTTGATTATCCAGGACATTAAGATCAAGTGAAAAACACATTCGGACATAAGGTAAGGGTTTTCTTCCTGAACATTCATTTTCATTCGTGTTATGGTTTCTTCCTCTATACACCAATGTAATTATTCATTTTTTGTATATAATTATTATAAATTCTTATTATATGTTCCAAAATCATGTATTCTTATTAGTTCATATTTGGTTTGTGGGAAAATACATGTTTTACGTGGTTCCCTTCTCAGTTATTCCCGACACGCAAACCCGATTAAAAAGAACATCTAGATTTATTACCCATTTTCAAGTACCATAAATAATATATTTCAAGACACAATTTTTTTTAAAATCAATAATTTTTTTCATGAAAATATAATTTTTTTTATTTCTGGTTTTGTACAAACAATCATGACAAATAAAAATGATTTTTCCAAAAGGAATCTTCTTTACAAAGTAAAAATGGTATTTCTCTCAAGAATTCCGTGACGATTTTATTAGAGTATTTTAATATATTTAAACAAATCTATTTAATTTTATTATTTATTGAGGTTTATATCTTATTTTTATCATCTACCATATTTAATTAAATGGTTTATGATCAGTTTGATTGTGGATGTTCTATCTTGATACCATTCACCATACTAGTCAGAATTGTTGGTTATTATGTTTACAGATTGGGGAAAGTTATTTACATTTCAAATGTATATGTTGTTTATGTTCATCTCCATTCGTATAAGGAATGAATTAGACTTAGTAAGTTATGTTTGGGGCCATCTATATCCCCTCGATACCTCAGTAGGTTTCATGAGACAAATTAGACTGGGTTTTTACCCATTATGTATGGTGTCTTGGCCGAGGTCTTGAAAATATGTTTATGATGTTAGGAATTATGAATTCCCTCATTATAAAACTAGAAATTGATAGTCCATGTGATTATTCAAACAGTATAATATCCATGGTTATTTTTTATTATGGCATTATTTAATCATCTTTTATTCCTACCATATTATGCTCAAGATTATGTTTTAATGGCATGTGTACTTTTATTTATTCACTATGCCTTATTACTTATGCTTATGCTATATTAATTACCCTTAATAAGCATCTGATCTCACCCCTTTATTATGTTTTATTTTTCCCCAGGACGTGAAGATGAATATTATAAATGATTTATAGGTATAATATAGGAGTTATGGATGTTTACAATATAATATCTATATTGTATTTCCTTTCAAAGTTGTAATGTAAAGATCATGTTTGTATCTAGTTTTCCAAAACTATTAAACTATTTAGTCCTTCGGGATACAAATTCCTTGTTTATTATTCCAATGTAATGAAGTTGAAATGTCCTGAAGGCCTTAATTTTTTTTGATAATCCACATTTCAAGGGGTGAGGTAGAACCCTTACAAGGCCTGAAGTCTTAGAGACAATTATATGACCCATAGGTCTTAGAGGGAATCCCCTGGACAAGACAACTTAGAACTACTCCTCCCTAGCATATGTCATGATATCAGCACTCCACCTTCGCAGGGTTGGTTGGATAGCTATCCTATGAAAAGATGCATAGGCTCGGTACCGATGGCAATGACATACCCTCTCATTCTTACAATTCTGGTTAGCTCTACTCTAGTGAATGTGCCTACCCTGAATCCTCATCTGAAGCCTTTTCCCTTGAAGTCTGACTGGTACATCTGCATAATCATGTGGCCTAAAGGCCTTGTGTTGGCCCTAAGGCCTTAAGGGGGCCTGAAGGCCTTGAGATACAACTAGCCCGAAGGCCTTGGGTGGACCAAAAGCCTTGCAGGACCTGATGACCAAACCAGTGGCCTAGAGGCCCAGATGGATGAATAGTTCTAGCAACTATAGTACCAAATAGTAACCACTACAATTTCTACTATAGTATTGCTATAGTGATTCTATAGTACTCGGAAATATGTCTCCACTCGGATTTGATCTTGAGTCTCTTGGATGCACTTACCGAGTCCTCACCAACTAGGATGAAGCTCATGTGCCCAATATAATGAAGTAAGGCACCAGATCCAGGAAACTTGGGTTAGGTTATCTACAGTTGGTATTAGAGGAAGTTTAGTAGAAACTTTGGAAACTATATTTAGAAAACATAGATTAGGGAACAAAACCATAAGATAGATTTTGAGAATAATAAAAGAAGAACATCCTGGAATTTTGGTATGGTAGATATTATGTGGATCTTCCTAGAAATAAATCCATGTCTGGATAATACAAGTGGACATGGTTTTGGAATAGATGTAACTAGGGGTAAAAACTCCAACAAGGTGTCATGGGCCTCACTTGAAGTAGCCAGGTCCATGAAAATGGGCCATACTACGCACCTAGTTTGACACTCCTAGGGGATATTCTTAAGATAATTCATATTTTCTTTAAAAACCATTATGAAGGATTTAAAATTAAATATGTTCCCAAAGAAACCATTTTTATGTTTATGAGAATAACCATGTATATAATTTCAATTTTTGTTATCTATTTTTCTAGTTTGAGAGTATACATTATGATTCAAAACCTAATATAGTGTATGCCATTATTTATAAATGGTTCATAATGAAAGGAATGAGAACCGTATCAACACACATATCACATGTATGGATTTCCATCATATACAAGATAATGATGTCGGTATTAGAGTTGCGACTGGTGATGAACAAATTATAACTATACTGGGACAAATGACTTAGGTTATGAATAATAAACTTACCCGTATGGACCATCCAGATCCACAATGTGGAGGAGAAATGTAAGATCTATTTATGTGACAACAACCTATATCATTTAATGGTACTAAAAACCCATTTATAGCAGAGCAATTGATAAGTTTCTTAGAGAAGATATTTCTCACTTTAGGAAGTGAAGAAAGGGAGAACGTTGTCATGTAAGTTTATTATCTATTGATAGATTCTAATAAATGGTGGTTATTAATTAAAAAAAGGAGTAGGAATAAATTACAAGTATAGAATGAAGGGATTTTAATGAAATTTTCCCAGAAAAATATTTTCCTCATGAACAACGATCAGATATGGAAATAAAATTCTTGAGTCTAAGACAAAATGAGGATGAAAACTTTGCGAAGTATAAATCCAACTTTAAAAGGTTGTCAAGGCATGTCGCATACTACATACGTAATCCAAGGAAAAATATTGATCGATTATTTGATGGTTTAAAACTAGTCCTCATAAGGGAACCCGTCTCCCAAAATTTCTAATCATATGAAGATATAGTCTCATGTGCTATCAAGATAGAAAAATAATTATCTAAGTCTTATGAATTTAAAGGAAATTAAAATAATAAGACGGCCACTGAACACTCTGGAAAAAGAAATAATGAAAATAGGAATAAGGGCATAGTTGATTTTCCATCCTGTGATAATTTTGGGAAAACACACCCTGATACTTGCCTGAAGGGTATGGGTGTTTGTTACAATTATGTAGAAAAAGGAAACGAATCTCATTATTACAAGGGAAATAAAGAAGATACCAATGTTCAATGTTACAATTACAAAGATATGGGACATTATATAAATTATTTTACTAAGAGTCAAGGAAACTTTCCCCAAAGAACACCAAGGGAGAAATGCCAAGATTAGGAGGTCACAACTACTAAGTTTGAAGTTCTTAATGATGCGGTGGAAGGTAATTTAGTCATTTAATCAAACTTAGCCAATGATTTATTTAATTCTGGATCATCACATTCTTTTATATCTTCCCAGTTTACCAATAAAATTAGACATTTCCCTTTTGATTTAATAAAGGAGTTATGAGTTAAAACTTATAAAGGAAGTATCATTGCAACAAATATGTGTAAGTCAGTCCCATTTATTACACATAAACGTTCTTTAGTTTATAACCTTTTCATCATACCTATGATTTAATTTTACATAATTATCAGTGTGGACTGGTTTTCAAAATATGATGCAAAAATATATTACAAAAAGAAGGAAATTACTATTGGTGAGGAGGACGTGGAATCCCTTATCTTTAGATTAGAAAACTCATCATATAATTCTTATCTCAACCCACTCCCAGTAGCTCTATAGAATGAAATTATTGTAGAGGAATATAAAACATCATCTATGGATGATGAAAGAAATCCTAAAATTGAAATTGTACTTATTGTGCAAGAATATATTGATGTATTTAGAGAGGATTTACCTAGAAATCCTCTAGAGTGGGATGTTAATTTATCTATTGATTTAATTCCTAGTGAAATACCTATATCAAATAATTCTTATGGAATGGAAACTATAGAATTAATATAACTGAAGAATAAACTAGAGGAATTGAGTGATATAAGATTTATTCTCCCTAGTGTTTCTCCATGTGGTTACCCTATTCTATTCGTTAAGAAGAAATATAGATATATAAATTCTCAAGGAATGTAAAATGTCATTACTTTTTCAATTGGTTGACCAACCATATTTATTATAAAGGATTGAAATTTCTTAGTCTGATGATGAGAATCTTCAAATGAAAATTAAAGGTGTGAATTATGGGAAGTTTCTGGACTTTGTGTGTGAGGATGAAATTATGAAATTTGGGAAGAGACTTTGTATTAACTCTATAACCGAGCTAAAAAGAGAGTTAATGGATGATTCCCATAGTTCA
Organism: Viscum album; assembly: GCA_963277665.1. Taxonomy (NCBI): domain Eukaryota; kingdom Viridiplantae; phylum Streptophyta; class Magnoliopsida; order Santalales; family Viscaceae; genus Viscum; species Viscum album. The sequence goes on from OY728141.1 coordinate 1,580,632,212, forward strand.
AATTTATATATACATAGTGGTATTACTAAGATGTATTGATATTTGAAGGAACAAATCTGTTGGTATAACATGAAGTAGGAAATTGCTGATTATGTATCAAGATGTTTAGTTTGTCAAAAATTCAAGGTTGAAAGAAAACATACTTAAGGAGTCATGAAACCAACACCTATTCCTAAATGTAAATGGGATTATATCACCATGTATTTTTTCACCTGATTACCAAAAACTCTAAGAAATAATGATGCAATATGGGTGATTGTTGATCCACTTACCAAATCTGCACATTTCCTCGTTATAAAGGGGAATTTTCCACTAGTGCACCTTGAAATAATCTATATTAATGAAGTTTTAAGACTTTATGGAGAACCTATCTCAATTTTGTTTGATCATGATCCATGTTTTAATTCAAAATTATAGAAAAGTCTCTAAAAATATTTGGATACTAAGATTCATTTGAGTACTGATTATCACTCTCAAACATATGGGCAGTCAGAAAGGAGTATCCAAAATTTAGAAGACATGATAATATCATGCTCACTTGAATTTCAAGGTATATGGAATCATTATTTACCTTTGGTGTATTTTTCCTATAATAATAGTTTCTTTTCAAGTATTCAAATGGAACTAAATGAAGCATTGTATGGAAAGAGATGGCGTATACCAATTTGTTGGGATGAATTTGGTGAAAGGAAACTTGTGGGCCCAAAGCTTATAGAGGAAACAAAAACAAAAGTAAAGACTATTCAAACCCATATCAAAGAAGCTCAAATTAGGAAAAAAATATATGATGATAATCAAAGGAAGGATTCATAATTTCAAGTGGGAGATCATGTTTTCTTGAAAGTATCTCCATGGAAGGGTGTTATAAGATTTGGGAAGAAAGGGAAACTGAGGCCCAAGTACATTGGACCTTTTGAAATTATATGAAGAATTGGAACTCTATATTATTATTTGGAAATGTCTCCTAGACTTTCTAAAGCATACAATGTGTTCCACATCTCTTTGTTAAGGAAGTATATGCCAGACCCAACACATGTACTTACTTCTAAAGAAATATAATTGGAACTTGATTTATCTTATTTTGAAAAGTCTATCTGGACTCTGGACACTAAAGAATAGGTGTTGAGGAATTAAACAAATCAGTTCATAAAGATACTTTATAAAAATCATAAAATTTAATTGTAAATGTGGGAGCCTGAGGAACTTATGATGAATAAATACCCAAATCTTTTTATGAGGTGGAATTTTGGAAATTTTAAGGATGAAATTTTTATAGGAGAGAATGTAACGACCCAAAATTATATTAGTGAGATTACTATTCATATTTTTATTTCATATAATATAGATCACATAAAATAACTTATATAATATAATAAAAAATTTATAAATGAAAAATTAATTAAATAAGAGGTATTTCTAAAAGTTAAGGAACCTATACCAATGAAATAGTAACTTTACCTTAGGAATAATAATATAACCCTTACGAATAGTAAATTAGCCTAATAAATAGTATCATCACCCATGAAATTATAAATAAAATCTAGGCACCTTATAAATTAAATTATCATATAATTATATCATATTATAAGAAAATGAATATTTTAAAAATTATTAATTAAGTGTTTGTATTTTTGTAAGTCATATGTATTTAATTACAATTTTATAATTAATAAAATGATTTAAAAGATTTTTTTTCTTAAAATGTATTAATAAATTAACATTTCATTGTCTTATGATTTTAGGATTCTTTTATGACACCTTATTTAATTTTTTAGAGTGTTATAAAATCAGTTATAAATTTAAAATCTGTATTTTTTGAGTAAATGATAGTTTTAATTAAAAATTAAACTTCTCATGTTTAGAAAATTATTTTTATAAAATGAAGTTTATTTTTGAATTCTAAACATTTAAAAATGGTTATGGTGAATTTTTGGGATTTTTCTAAAATACTTGAATTTTTGGTGAATAGAAAAATACGACAATTTATGATAATTGCTAAATACATGAATTATTGAATCATAGATGATGTATAGATAATTTAAGCCCATAATATTTAACTCTAATTAATTATTTTAATATATTTGATGATAATTCTCAAACTATTCATAGTCTTGAAAAATAATAAACAAATGAATAAAATATTCAAAAAACACCCCTCTCCTCCACTATAAATACCACCCCTCACCACCCCTTATCCTCACACCTTCCCACATTTGAGCCTTGTAAAATTTCCACCCAATAATTTTAAAAATCCTCTATTACAAATCTAGGAGATCTTGGTCTCATCAAAAGAACAAAACCAATCCCTTTAAGGAGGTTCTCAAGGAGGAGATATATAGAGGTAAAAATCCTCTTTCTCTTCCTTTTATGTTCTTTTTAAGTTATTTTCTTTTATTATTCTCTCCTCACCTACCATCATAAAAATGGATTGATAACTCCAATAACTTACATATACTGTAATTTTGTTATGCTAATGGAATAATCCACAATCAATCCCATTCTCCACTCCCTTTTATTCTAAAAATGGAAACGTCGTCCATGAGGTGTTATTTTATCTCCTTTAAGGACGACAGGTTTCCAGTTTTCCTTCACTGTCTTCAAGGATATTCATAAAATAATTTTAATGGTTGAAATAATTTATAAATTATATTTTACAACCCATTTAATGTTATGGAAATAACATATTTACATAATAATAAATGATAAAACAAAATGAGTTTGTTGTGATCTTAAACCGCTTAAATTAATCTAAACGAATATCATTAACATGTTATCTAATGATTCACCCTCATATATAGGAAAAAATATATATAAAAAAAAATTAATTTTTTTGTTCATTAATAACTTTTAATTTAAATTCTATATAATTGTACCCATTTTACACAAAACTCCATTACTTAAAAACAAGCGAACCGGTCATGAAAACTAAGAAAACGAGTGCTCCAAAATGATGAAATTAAACTTTATAACTCATAAATAAGGACATAAATAAACACAATAAAACTATAATTAATATAATACATATATAAAATTTTCTTAATTAATTAATTAATGTATTTAATTTGATTATTCAGGACATTAAGGTTAAGTGCAGAACACATTCTGAAAAATGCTAAGGGTTTTATTCCCGAACATTCATGTTTATTCAGGTTATGCTTTCTTACTCTATAAACCAATTTAATTATTAATTTATTTTATATAATTATTATAAATTATGATTATATGTTCCAAAATCATTTATTCTGATCATTTCATCTTTTTTTGTGTGTGGGAAAATACATGTTTTACAGGGTTCCCTTCTCAATTATTCCCAATACGCAAGCTCAATTAAAGGTAATGTCTCGATTTCTTACCCATTTTATAGTACCATCAATAATATATTTTAAGACACCATTATTTTTCTAAAATCACTAATTTTGTCCTGAAAAACTATATTTTTTATTTATTTTTTATGTTAACAATCATGACAAATACAAATGATTTTTCCAAAAGAACTCTTATTTGTAAAGTAAAAAGGGTATTTCTCTCCAGAATTACTCGATGATTCTATTAGATTATTTTAATCTATTTCAACAACTATGTTTAATTTTATTCTTTATTGATTTTTATCTCTTATTTTTATCATCTACCATATTTATTAAATGTTTTATGATCAGTTTGACTGTGGATGCACTATTTTAATACCATTCACCATACTAATCAAAATGGTTAGTGATTATGTTTATAGATTGGGTAATTTTATTTAAATTTCATATTTATATGTTGTTTATGTTTGTCCTCATTCATATGAGGAATGACTTGGACTCAGTAAGTGATGGGTGAGGCCTGCTATATCCTCTCGATGCATATGTAGGTCTCACGAGACAAACTAAACTGGGTTTTTACCCACTATGTATGGTGTCTTAGCCAAGTCATTGATGGTATATTTATGATGCCTGAAATTATTCATTCCCTCATTATGGAACTAGTAATTTTATAGTTCATGTGATTATTCAACAAGTATAATATCCATGGTTATGTTTTAATTTGGCATTATTTAATCATATTTTATTCCTACCATATTATGCTGAAGATTATATTTAATGGCATGTGTATTTTTAATTATTCACCATGCCTTATTACTTATTATTTCTCTATATTACTCACCCATACTGAGCATCTGAGCTCACCCCTTTCTTATATTTTATTTTCCCCCAGGATGCGGAGATGAATTTAATGAATGACTTGTAGGGATAATCTAAGATTTATGGATGTTTCTAATATAATATATATATTGTATTTACTTTAAAAATTTTAATGTAAAAATTATGTTTGAATATAGTTTTCCAAAACTTATAAGCTATTTAGTCCTTTGGGATATGAATTAAATTTTTATTATGCCAATGTAATAAAGTAAGGCACTGACTCCAGAAAACTAGGGTCATGGTCACTACAGTTGGTATCAGCAGAAGTTTAGTAGAAACATGGTTAACTAGATTTAGAAAATATAGATTAGGGAACGTAACCCTAAGATATAATTTAAGGATAAGAATATAAGAGCATCTTATAATTTTGGTAAGGTAGATATTATGTGAATATTCCAAGAAATACATCGTTTTCTGGATACTACAAGTAGATGCAGTTTTGGTAAATATGTACCATGGGGTAAAAACTCTGACAAGGTGTCCCGAGCCTGACTCAGGGTAACCTAGTACAAAAAAAAGGGGCCTTACTGTACACCTATTTTGACACTCCCAGGGGATATGCTTAGGATAATTAACATTTTCTTTAAAAACCACAATGAAGGATTTAAAAGTAAATCTATTCCAAAAGAAACCATGTTTATGATTATGAGAATAACTATGTATATAATTTCAATTTATGTTAAGTATTTTTCTAGTTTGAGAGTATAGATTATGATTCATAACCTAATCTAGTGTATGAAATTATTCAGAAAAGGATCCTAGTGGAAGTAATGGGAACCGTATCAACGCATGTAACCCATGTAGGGATTTTCCTCTTATGTAAGATAATGATGTCTGTATTGAATCTACGACTGGTGCTGAGAAACTTATAACTGTACTGGGATAACTAACTTAGGTTATGAACAATAACCTTACCTGTATGAAACATCCTGATCCACAACACGGAGGATAAATGTTATATATATTAATGTGACAACATCCTCCATCATTTAATGGGACTACAAACCCATTTGTAGTAGATCATAGGATATGTTCCTTATAGAAGATATTTTTCACTTTGGGAAGTAACGAAAGGGAGAAGGGAGATAGTTTTCATGAAATTTTATCATCTACTGAGAGATGCTAATCAATGGTGGTCATTAATTCAAAAAAATGAGGATGAATAAATTATAAATATGGAATGGAGGGATTTTAAGGAAATTTTTCTAGAAAAATATTTTAATCATGAACAACAAGAAGATATGGAGAGTAAAATCTTGAGTCTAAGATTTAAAGAGGATGAAAACGTTATGAAGTATGAATCACACTTTATAAGGTTATCCTGGTATATCACAGACTACATACATAATCCAAGAAGTAATATTGATCGATTCTTTGATGGTTTAAAACCATTACTCCTAAGGGCACTGGTATCCAAAAATTTCCCATCATATAAAGATATAGTCTCATTTACTATGAAGATAGAAAAATAATTCTCTAAGTATTATGTATTTAAAGGAAATTAAGAGAATAATAGGGCTACTAAACAATCTAGAAAAGGAAAGAAGGAAAAGGGGAAGAAGGGAAGAGTTGATTTTCCATCCTGTGATAATTGTGGGAAGAAACACCCCAATACTTTCCTGAAGGGTATTGGTGTTTGTTACAAGTGTGGAGAAAAAGGCCACCAATCTGATGATTGCAATGGAAATAAAGAAGGTACCAATGTTCAATGATAAAATTAAAAGGATATGAGACATTATGAAAATTATTGTCATAAGTGTCAAGGAAACTTTCCCCAAAGAAGGACAAGGGAGTAAGGCTAAGATTATGCGGTCACAACTTCTGAGGTTGAAGTTTCTAATGATGTGGTGAAAGATACTTTAATCATTTCTTCAAACTTATACAACACTTTATTTTATTATGGATCATCACATTCTTTTATGTCTTGACAGTTTTCTAATAAAATTAGAAATTTATCTTTTGATTTAAAAAAAGTGTTGTGAGTCAAAACTTCTATGGGAAGTATCATTGTAATAAAGATATTTCGATCAGTCCCCTTTATTATACATAAACGTGCTTTAGTTTTTGACCTTGTAATCATACCTATGATTGAATTTGTCATAATCCTTTTTATGGATTGGATTTCAAAATATGATTCAAAAATATATTGCAAAAAGAAGGAAATTACGATTGGTGAGGGGGATGTGGAATCTATTATCTTTAGTGAAGAAACCTCATCATCAGATTCTTATCTCAATCCACCCCTAGTAGCTCCACTGAATTAAATTCTTATGGAGGAAGATAAAACATCATCTATGGATGAGGAAATAAATCTTCAAATTGAAAATGTACCTATTGTGCAAGATTATATTTATGTATTTCCAAAAGATTTACCCAAACATCCTCTAGATTGGGAAGTTAATTTCTCTATTGATTTAATTCATGGTAAAAGACCTATATCAAATACTCCTTATATAATTTACACTTTATAATTAGTAGAACTGAAGAAAAAACTAGAGAAATTGAGTGATAAATGATTTATTCTCCCAAGAGTTTCTCCATGTGGATACCCTATTCTCTTTCTTAGTTTGATGATGATAATCTTCCAAATAAAATTAAAAATATGAATGATGGGAACTTTCTGAACTTCATGTGTGAGGATGGAATTCTGAAATTTGGGAAGAGGATTTATGTTACCTCTATAACCGAGATAAAAATGGAGTTAATGGATGATTACCATAGTTCTAATTTCTATATACATCATGGTAGCACTAAAATGTATAGATATTTGAAGGAACATTTCTGGTGGGATAACATGAAGTAGGAAATTGATGATTATGTATCAAGATGTTTATTTTGTTAAAAAGTTAAGACTGAAATACAACATCCTGGAGGAGTCATGTGATCTATGCTTATTACTACATGGAAATGAGATGATATCTCCATGGATTTTTTCACTGGATTACTAGAAACTCCTATAAAGAATGATGCAATATTGGTGATTGTTGATCGACCTACCAAATCTACACATTTCCTCATTATAAGGGTGGATTTTCCACTAGAGATCCTTGCACAAATCTATATTAATAAAGCTATAATACTCCATAGATTGCCTCTATCAATTTTGTCTGATCATGATCCATGATTTACTTCAAAATTCTGGAAAAGTTTCTAGAAATATTTGGATACTGAGCTTTATTTGCGTACTACTTATCACCCTCAAACTAACGGGAAATCAGAAAGGAGGATCTAAACTTTAAAAGGCACATCAAGATCATGTGGACTTGACTTTCAAGGTATGTGGGATCAATATTTACCTTTGATGGATTTTTCCTACAATAATAGTTTCCATTCAATTATTCAAATGGAACAAAATGAAGTGTTGTATGGAAAGAGATGTGGTACACCAACTTGTTGGGATGAATTTGGTGAAAGGAAGCTTGTGGGACCAAATATTGTAGAGGAAACAATAGTAAAGGTAAAGACTATTCAAACCCATATCAAATAAACTCAAATTTGGAAAAAGATCTATGTCGATAATCAAAGGATTTGTAATTTTAATTGGGAGATCATGTTTTCTTGAAAGTATCTCCATGGAAAGGATTTATAAGATTTGGGAAGAAAAGGAAACTGTGCCCCATTTAAATTAGACCTTTTGCAATTCTAGAGAGAATTGGAGCTATGTATTATCATTTGGAAATGTCTCATATCCTTTATAAAGTATACAATGTGTTATTCATCTCTTTGTTAAGGAAGTACATCCCAAACCCAACACATGTACTCACTTATGAAGGAAACCTAATTTATCTTATTATGAAGAGCCTATCCAAATTATCGACACTAAATAATAGGTGTTGATGAATCAGATGACTTGGATGGTAAATGTACTTTGAAAAAATCATAAAATTAAAGAGGCTACGTTGGAGCCTGAGGAACTTATGATGAAGAACTACCCAAATCTTTTATGAGGTGACATTCTAGAAATTTCGAGCATAAATTTTTTGTAGGAGGGGAGAATGTAATGAAACCGAATTCTATCAATGATATTTCCCTTCCTATGTTTATTCAATATAGTATATATCACATAAAATCACTTACAAAACACAATAAAAACTTTATAAATGAATAACGAATGAAATAAGAGGTATTTATAGAAGTTAAGGAACCTATACCGTTGAAGTAGTAACTTGATGTTAGGAATAGTAATATAACCCTTATAAATAGTAAATCAGCCTAAGGAATAGTAACCTCACACATGAAAGTATAAATAAAAGTTAGGCACATTATAAATTAAATTATCATATAATTATATCATAGTATAAGTAAATGAATATTTTAAAAATTATTAATTAAGTGTTGGTATTTTTGTAAGTCATAAATATTTATTTACAAATTTATAATTAATAAAATGATTTAAATTAAAATTCATTTTCATAAAATGTATTCATAAATTAATATTTTTTTATCTTATGATTTTAGGATAATTTTAGGAAACTTTAGTTAATTTTTCAGAGTGTTATAAAATCTGTTATAATTTTAAAATCTGTATTTTTTGAGTAAATGATGGTTTTAATTAAAATTAAATTTCTCATACTTAGAAAATTATTTTCATAAAATTGAGTTCATTTTTAAATTATACAACTCAAAAAATGGTTAGGGTTAATTTTTTGGATTTTTCTAAAATACTTGAATTTTTGGTGAATAGTAAAATATGATAATTTATGATAAATGCTAAATACATGAATTATTGAGTCATAGATGATGTAGGGATTATTTAATCCCACAATCTCAAAATATACTTAATTATTTTAATATATTTTATGATAATTCTCAAACTATTCATAGTCTTGAGCCAAATTAAAAAACAAATGAATAAAACATTCAAAAAACACCATCCCCTCCACTATAAATACCACCCCTTCTCCTCTCACCTTAAGAGATTCGAACCTTGTCAAATTTCTACCCAATACTCTTAAAAATCCTCTCCCCCACATATAGGAGCTCTTGTTATCATGAAAATACCAAAACCAATCCCCTTAAGGAGGTTCTCAAGGAGGATAATTCAAGAGGTAAAAATCCTCTTCCTTTTCCTTTTATTTTATTTTCAACTTATTTTATTTTATTATTCTCTTCTAAACTCCCCTCATCCAAATGGATTGATAACTACATTAACTTACATATAATGTAAAGTTATTATGATAATGTAATAATCCATCATCAATCCCCTTCTCCACTCCCTTTTATTCTAAAAATGGAAACATCGTCCGTTAGGTGTTGTTTTATCACCTTCAAGGACGACATGTTTTAATTTTTATTTCACCATCTTCAAAGATGTTCATAAAACCATTTTAATGGTTGAAAAATATTTTAAAATTTATATTAAAACCCATTTTATGTTCTATAAATAATGTATTTACTTAATACTAATTGATAAAACAAAACGAGTTCATTGTAATCTAAAACCGCTTAAATTAATCTAAACAAATATCATCAACATGATATCTAATGATTCATCCTAATATCTGAGAAAAAATAGTATATAAAATAAACTAAAATTTTTAATATGAATTTATATCATATAATTACAATTATTTATAATTTTACCCATTTTAAATGAACTCCATTACTTATAAACAAGCGAACCGATCATGAAAACTAAAAAAACAAATGCCCCGAATCGATGAAATTAAACTATATAACTCATAAATAAGGCCATAAATGAACTTAAAAAAACTATAATTAATAAAATAAATGTATAAAAGGTTATTAATCAATTAATTAGTTAATTTAATTTGATTATCCATGACATTAAAATCAAGTGCAGAACATATTCAGACATAAGGTAAGAGTTTTCTTCCCAAACCTTCATTTTCATTCAGGTTATGATTTATTCCTCTATACACCAATGTAATTATTAATTTTTTTTATATATTTATTATAAATACTGATTATATGTTCCAAAATCATTTATTATGATCATTTTATCTTTTTTTGAGGGAAAATACATGTTTTAAAAGGTTCCCTTCTCAATTATTCCTGACATGCAAGCCCAATTAAAGGGAATGTCTCGATTTCTTACCCATTTTCAAGTACCATAAATAATATATATTAAGACACCATTAATTTTTTAAAATCACTAATTTTTTCATAAAAAACTATATTTGTTCATTTCTGGTTTTATACAAACAATCACGATATGTACAAATTATTTTTCAAAAAGAACTATTCTTTGCAAAGTAAAAAGGGTATTTCTCTCAAGAATTCCTCAATGATTTTATTAGATTATTTTCATCTATTTAAACACCTATATTGAATTTTATTATTTATTTAGGTTTATCTATTATTTTTATCATCTATTATATTTTATTAAATGGTTTATGATCAGTTTGACTATGGATGCGCTATCTTGATACCATTCACCATACTACTCAGAATGGTTAGTGATTATGTTTACTGATTGGGGAAAGTTATTTACATTTCATATGTATATGTTGTTTATGATTTTCATTATTAATATTAGGAATGAATTGGACTTATTAAGTGTTGGGTGGGGCCATATATAGTCCCTTGATGCATCGGTAGGTCTCATGAGACAAACCAAACTGGGTTTTTACCCATTACGTATGGTGTCTTGGACGAGGGATTGATAGTATGTTTATGATGTGCAGAATTATACATTCCCTAATTATGAAACTATTAATGATAGTCTATGTGATTATTTTACCAGTAGAATATTCATGGTTATGTTTTATTATGGAATTATTTAATAATATTTTATTCCTACCATATTATACTCAAGATTATGTTTTAATGGCATGCGTACTTTTAGTTATTCACCATGCCTTATTACTTATGCTTATGTTTTATTAATTACCCTTACTGATCATCTAAGATCACCCATTTATTATGTTTTATTTTCCCCTGGGATGCGAATATAAATATTATGAATGACTTGCAGGGATAATCTTGGAGTTACAGATATTTCCAATGGAATATCTATATTATATTTCCTTTCAAAGTTGTAATGTAAAAATTATGTTTGTATATAGTTTTCCAAAACTAATAAACTATTTGGTACTTTGGGATAAAAATTCTACTTTTATTATGCTAATGTAATGAAGTAAGGGCTCTAGGAAACTGGGGTTAGGGTCTCTATAGTTGGTATTAGAGAAATTTTAGTAGAAACCTTAGAAACTATATTTAGAAAACATAGATTAGGGAACATAACCGTAAGATATATTTTTAGGATAATAAAAAAACATCCAAGAATTTTGGTATGGTAGATATTATGTGTATTTTCCTAGAAATACATCCCTGTATGGATACTACAAGTGAATGTGGTTTTGGAATAGATGTACCTAGGGGTAAAAACTCCAAAAAGGTGTCCCAGGCCTGACTCGAGGTAGCCTGGTACCCAAAAACGGGCCTTACTGTGCACCTGGTTTGACACTCCTGGGGGATATGATTAGGATAATTCACATTTTATTTACAAACCATTATGAAGGATTTAAAAGTAAATATGTTCCCAAAGAAACCATGTTTATGATTATGAGAATAACTATGCATAGAATTTCAATTTATTTTAAGTATTTTTCTAGTTTGAGATTATACATTATGATTCAAAACCTAATCTAGTGTATTCCATTATTTAGAAATGTTACTTAGTGGAAGGAATGAGAACCGTATCAATGAACATATCCCATTTATGGGTTTCCCTCATATGCAAGATAATGATGTTGGTATTGGAGCTGTGACTGGTGACTATATTGGGATAGATGACTCAGGTTATGAATAGAAAACTTACCCGTATGGAGAATCCTGATCCATAATGTGGAGGATCAATGTAAGATCACTTTATGTGACAACAACCTCCATAATTTAATGGGGCTACAAACCCATTTGTAGCATAGTAGTGGATAAGTTACTTAGAGAATATATTTCTCACTTTGGGAAGTAAAAAAAGGGAGAAGGTTGTCATGGTAGTTTATCATCTATTAGGAGATACTAATCAATTGTGGTCATTAATTCAAAACATAAAAGAGGAGGAATAAATTATAAATATAGAATAAAGGTATTTTAATGAAATTTTCCTAGAAAAATATTTTCCTCGCAAACAATGAGATGATATAGAGTGGAAATTATTGAGTCTTAGAAAAAAATCGGATGAAAATGTTGCAAAGTATGAAGCCAACTTTAAGTGATTATCAAGGAATTCTGTAGACTACATACATAATACAAGGATCAATATTGATCGATTCTTTTATGGTTTAAAACCAGTCCCTGAAAGTGTAACAGTCTCCTAAAATTTCTCATCATATGAAGATATAGTCTCATGTGATATCAAGATAGAAAAATAATCATCTAAGTCTTATGAATTTAAAGGAAATCAAGAGAAGAAGAATGTTTCTGAACACCATGGAAAAATAAATAAGAAAAAGGGGAAGAAGGGAAGAGTTGATTTTCTATCCTGCGATAATTATGGTAAGACACACCCTGATACTTTCCTGAAGGGTATGGGTGTTTGTTACAATTGTAGATAAAAAGGCTACCAAGCCCATGATTGCAAGGGAAATAAATAATCTACCAATTTTCAATGCTATAATTACAAATAGATGGGTCATTATGTAAATGATTTTCCTAATCTTCAAGGAAACTTTCCCGAAATAATGTCAAGGGAGAAAGGTCAAGCTTATGTGGTCACAACTACTGAGGTTAAAGTTTCTAATGATGTGGTGATAGGTAATTTAATCATTTACTCAAACTTAGAAAATTATTTATTTGATTCTGTATCATCACATTATTTTATATCTTCCTAGTTTTCCAAGAAAATTATACATTTCCCTTTTTATTTACTAAAGGAGTTATGAGTAAAATATTCTAAGGGAAGTATCATTTCAAAAAAGATGTGATGGTCAATCCCCTTTATGACACATAAATGTTCTTTATTTTCTGAGCTTGTAATCATACCTATGATTTACTTGGACACAATCCTTGGTATGGGCTGTCTTTCAAAATATGATGTGAAAATCTATTGAAAAAAGAAGGAAATTATGATTGGTGATGAGGATATGGAATCCTATATCTTTAGAGCATAAACCTCATCATCTGATTCTTATCTAGATCCACCCCAGTAGATCTAATGAACTAAATTCTTATGGAGGAAGATAAAAAATCATATATAGATGAGGAAAGAAATATTCAAATTGAAAATGTACCTATTGTGCAAGAATATATTGATGTATTTTCATAGGATTTACCTGGAAATCCTCCAGAGTGGGAAGTTAAGTTCTTTATTGATTTAATTTCTGGTGTAAGATCTATATAAAAGAATCCATATAGAATTTACACTGTGGAATTAGTATAACTAAAGAAAAAACTATAGTAATTGAGTGATATAGTATTTATTCTCCCTAGTGTTTCTCCATAGGGATCCCCTGCTCTCTTTGTCAAGAAGAAATATAGATATGGGAATTATCAAGGAAGATGTAATATCCTTACTTTTTCAATTGTATGAACAACCATATTTATTAGAAAGTATTAAAATTTCTTAGTATGATGATGAAAATATTCAAAATAAAATTAAAGCTGTGAATGATGGGAAGTTTCTAGACTTCGTGTGTGAGGATGGAATTCTGAAATTTGGGAAGAGGATTTGTATTCCATCTTTACCCAAGATAAAAAGGGAGTTAATTGATGATTCCCATAGTTCAAATCTCTATATACATCCTATTAGCACTAAGATGTATAGATATTTGAAGGAATATTTCTAGTAGGATAACATAAAGTAGGAAATTGTTGATTATGTATCAAGATGTTTAGTCTGTTGACAAGTGAAGGTTAAAAGACAACATCCTCGAGGAGTCAAGAAATATTTTTCTATTCATAAATGTAAATGGGATGATATCACGATGGATTTTGTCACGGTATTACCAAAAACTCCAAGAAATAATGACGTAATATGGGTGATTGTTGATCGAATTACCAAATCTCCACATTTACTTGCTATACGGGTGGATTTTACACTAGTAAACCTTGAAAAAACTCTATATTAATGAAGTTGTAAGAATACATGAATCACCTATCTAATTTTTTTTGATCATGATTTATGATTTATAGGAAAATTCTGGAATAGTCTCAAGAAATCTTTGGATACTAAGATTCATTTGAGTACTGCTTATCACCCTCAAATAGATAGGTAGTCATAAAGGATGATCCAAAATTTTAAATATATGTTAAGATCATGTTCAGTTGACTTTCAAGGTATGTGGGATCATTATTTACCTTTGGTTTAGTTTTACTACAACAATATTTTCTATTTAAGTATTCAAATGGTACTAAATGAAGCATTGTATGGAAAGATATTTCACACACCAACTTGTTGGGATGAAGTTGGTGAAAGAAAACTTGTGGGCCCAAAGATTACAGAGGAAACACAAGAAAAGTTAAAGACTATTAAAACCCATATCAAAGTAGCTCAAAGTAGTAAAAAAATATATTCAAATAATTGAAGGAAGGATTTGTAATTTCAAGTGTGAGATCATGTTTTCTTGAAATTATCTCCATGGAAGGGTGTTATAAGATTTGGAAAGAAAGGGAAATTGAGCCCCAAGTATATTATCCCTTTTGAAATTCTGGATATAATTGAAACTTTTTCTTATCATTTGGAAATGTCTCCTAGCCTTTATAAGGTACAAAATGTGTTCCACATATGTTTGTTAAGTAAGTACATGCTAGACCCAACACATGTACTCACTTCTGAAGAAATATAATTGGAACCTGATTTATCTTATTATTAAGAGTCTATCCAGAATATAGACACTAAAGAATAGGTGTTGAGGAATCAAACAACTCAATTGGTAAAAGTAATTTGTAAAAATCATAAAATTGAAGTGGAAATATGGGAGCCTGAGGAACTTATGATGAATAACTACCCAAATATTTTTATGAGGTGGCATTTTATAAATTCTGAGGATGAATTTTTTATAGGATGGGAGAATCTAATGACCCAGAAATCTATCAATGAGATTTATATTCCTGTGTTTATTTCATATAGTATAGATCACATAAAATAACTTATATAACACAATACAATATTTATAAATTATTAATGAATGAAATAAGAGGCATTTCTAGAAGCTAAAGAACCTATACCAATGAAATAGTAACTTGACCTTAGGAATAGTAATATGACCCTTATGAATAGTAAATTAGCCTAATGAAGAGTAACCTCACCCATTAAAGTATAAATAAAATTTAGGCACCTTATAAATTAAATTATCATATAATTATATCATAGTATAAGTAAATGAATCTTTTAAAAAATATTAATTAAGTGTTGGTATTTTGGTAAGTCATATATATTTAATTATAATTTTATAATTAATAAAATGAATTAAAAAAAATTATTTTCATAAAATTTATTCATAAATTAACACTTTTTTGTCTTATGATTTTAAGATAATTTTATTATGCCTTAGTTAATTTTTCAGAGTGTTATAAAATCAATTATAAATTTAAAATCTGTATTTTTTGAGTAAATGATAGTTTTAATTAAAAATTAAATTTCTCATGTTTAAAAAATTATTAAAATGGAGTTAATTTTTTAATTATACATTTTGAAAAATGGTTAGGGTGAATTTTTGGGATTTTTCTAAAATACTTGAATTTTTGGTGAATAGTAAAATACGATAATTTATGACAAATGCTAAATACATGAATTATTGAGTCATAGATGATGTATGGATGATTTAAGCTCATAATATTGAAATATAATTTATTATTTTAACATATTTTATAATAATTCTCAAACTATTCATAGTCTTGATCCAAAATAATAAACAAATGAATAAAATATTCAAAAAACACCCCTCTCCTCCACTATAAATACCACCCCTCACCAGCCCTTCTCCTCACACCTTCCCAAATTTAATCCTTGTCAAATATCAACCTAATAATATTCCAAAGCCTCTTACCTACATCTAGGAGCTCTTAGTCTTATCAAAATATCAAAAACCAATCCCCTTAAGGAGGTTCTCAAGGAGGAGATATCAAGAGGTAAAAATACTCTTCCTTTTCCTTTTATTTTCTTTTCAAGTTATTTTTTTATTCTATACTAACCTTACCTCATAAAAATGGATTTATAACTACATTAAATTATAGATACTAGAATTTTATTATGCTAATGGAATAATCAATCCTCAATCCCCTTTTTAACTCCCTTTTATTCTAAAAATGGAAACGTTGTCCGTGAGGTGTTGTTTTATCGCCTTCAAGGACGATAGGTTTTCATTTTTTACTTTACCATCTTCAAGGATATTTATAAAACCATTTTAATGGTTGGAAAAGATTTTAAAATATATATGACATCCCATTTTATGTTCTGTATGTAACATAATTACATAATACTAAATGATAAAAAAAATCGAGTTTGTTGTGATCTAAAACCGCTTAAATTAATCTAAATGAATATCATTAACATGTTATCTAATTATTCACCCAAATATCTTGAAAAAAATAATATATAAAAAAATTACACTTTTTTATGTTCATTAATAACATATAATTCTAATTCTGTATAATTTTTCCCATTTTACATGAACTCTATTACTTATAAACAAGCGAACCGATCATGAAAACCAAGAAAACGAATACTCCAAAAAGATGAAATTAAACTCTATAACTCATTAGTAAGTCCATAAATAAACTTAATAAAACTATAATGAAACTAATAAATATTTAAAATGTTTTTAATTAATTAATTAATGGATTTAGTTTGATTATTCATGACATTAAAGTTAATTGCATAACACATTCAGATATAAGGTAAGGGTTTTCTTCCTGAATCTTCATTTTCATTCAGGTTACGCTTTATTACTCTATACACCAATATAATTATTAATTTATTTCATATAATTATTATAAATTCTCATTATATGTTTCAGAATCATTTATTCTTATCATTTTATCTTTTGTTTGTGGGAAAATACATGTTTTACAAGGTTCCCTTCTGAATTATTCATGATATGCAAGCCCGATTAAAGGGAACATCTCGATTTCTTACCCATTTTCAAGTACCATCAATAATGTATTTTAAGACACTATTATTTTTATAAAATCACTAATTTTTTCCTGAAAAAATATATCTGTTCATTTCTAGTTTTATACAAACAATCTTGACAAATACAAATGTTTTTTTCCAAAATTAGTATTCTTTTCAAAGTAAAAATGGTATATCTCTCAAGAATTCCTCAATGATTTTATTAGAGTATTTTCATATATTTAAAAACCTATGTTGAATTGTATTATTTATTGAGGTTTATCTATTATATTTATCGTCTACCATGTTTTATTAAATGGTTTATGATCATTTTGACTGTGGATGTTCTATCTTGATACCATTCACCATACTGCTCAGAGTGGTTTGGAATTATGTTTACAGATTGGGGAAAGTTATTTAAATTTCATATATATATGTTGTTTATGTTTATCCCCATTCATATGAAGAATGAATTGGACTCAGTAAGTGATGTGTGGGGCCCACTATACCCCCTTGATGCATCAATAGGTCTAATGAGACAAACTGAATTGGGTTTTTACCCATTATGCATAGTGTCTTGGACAAGGCCTTGATGGTATGTTTATGATGTCTGGAATTATGCATTCCCTCATTATGGAGATACTAATTGATAGTCCATATGGTTATTCGACTAGTATAATATCCATGGTTATGTTTTATTATGGTATTATTTAATAATATTTTATTCTTTCCATATTATTATCAAGATTATTTTTAATGGAATTTGTACTTTTAGTTATTCACCATGCCTTATTACTTATGCTTCTACTGTATTACTTACCCTTACTGAGCATCTGAGACCACCAATTTCTTGTGTTTTATTTTTCCCTAGGATGCAAAGATGAATATTATGAATGAATTTAAAGGATAATCTATAAGTTATTGATGTTTACAATGGAATATCTATATTGTATATCCTTTCAAAGTTGTAATGTAAAAATTATATTTGTATCTGGTTTAAAAAAAATACTAAACTATTCAGTACTTCATGATATGTCTTACTTTTTTATTATGCCAATGTAATGAAGTAAGGAACTGGATCCAGACAACTGAGGTCAGGGTTTCTACAGTTGTTATCAGTGGAAGTTTAGTAAAAACCTAGAAAACTAGATTTAAGGAATATAGATTAGGGAATATGACCCTAAGATAGACTTTGAGGATAAGAATAAAAGAAAATCCTAGAATTTTGGTAATGTAGTGATTATGTGAATGTTCCTAGCAATGCATCATTGTCTGAATACTACAAGTGGATGTGGTTTTGGAATAGATGTACTTAGGGGTAAAAATTTTGACAAGGTGTCCCGATCCTAACTCTGGGTAACCTGGTATATGAAAATGGGCCTTAATACACACCTAGTTTGACACTCCTAGGGGATATGCTTAGGATAATTCACATTTTCTTCAAAAACCATTATGAAGGATTTAAAAGTAAATATGTTCCCAAAGAAACAATGTTTATGATTATGAGAATAACTATGCATTGAATTTCAATTTATGTTAAATATTTTTCTAGTTTGAGATTATACATTATGATTCATAACCTAATCTAGTGTATAAAATTATTTAGAAATGGTGCCTAGTGAAAGTAATGGGAACCATATCAATACACATATCCCATGTAGCAATTTTCCTCCTATGTAAGATAATGATGTCGGTATTGGAGTTGCGACTGGTGTTGAGAAACTTATAACTATACTAGGAATGATAACTCAAGTTATGAACAATAACCTTACCCATATGGACCATCCTGTTCCACAATGTGGAGGAGTAATGTTAGATCACTTTACGAGACAACATCATCCATCATTTAATGGGACTACAAACCCATTTATAGTAGAGTAGTGGATATGTTTCTTAGAGAATATATTTCTCACTTTGGGAAGTAATGAATGGGAGAATGTTTTCATGGAATTTTATCATCTACTAGGAGCTGCAGATCAATGTTGGTCATTAATTAAAAAAAGGAGGAGGAATAAATTATAAATATAGAATGGAGGGATTTAAGGAAATTTTCCTAGAAAAATATTTTCCTCACGAACAACGAGCAGATATGGAGAGGTAATTCCTGAGTCTAATAGAGAAAGATGATAAAAATGTTGCAAAGTATGAAGAAAACTTTACATGGTTATAAAGGTATGCCACAGACTACATACTTAACCCAAGGAGTAAGATTGATTAATTATTTAATGCTTTAAAACCATTCCTCTCAAGGGAATTGGTATTTAATAATTTCTCATCATATGAACATATAGTCTCATGATCTATCAAGATAGAAAAATAATTCTCTATGTATTATGTATTTAAAAGAAACAAAGAGAAGAATAGGGTTTCTAAACACTCTGGAAAAGGAAATAAGGAAAAGGGGAACAATGGAAGATTTGATCTTCTATCCTATGACAATTATGTGAAGAAACACCCCGATACTTTCTTGAAGGGTATGGATTTTTGTTACAAGTGTGGAGAAAAAAGGCCACCAATCCCATGATTTAAAGGGAAAGAAAGAAGCTACCAATGTTCAATTCTAAAATTACAAGGTTACAAGACATTATTCAAATGATTGTCCTAAGAATTAAGGAAACTTTTCCCAAAGAATGCCAATGGAGGAAAGACAAGCTTATGCGGTCACAACTACTGAGGTTGAAGTTCCTAATATTGTGGTTGAAGGTACTTTAATAATTTACTAAAACTTAGCCAAAACTTTATTTGTTTCTGGATCATCACATTTTTTATGTCTTTCTAGTTTTCTAAGAAAATTAGACATTTACCTTTTGATTTAATAAAGGAGTTGTGAGTCAAAACTTATAATGGAAGTATCATTGAAATAAAGATGTGATGATCAGTCCCCTTTATGACACATAAATATGTATTATTTTCTGACCCTTTCATCATACCTATGATTGAATTTTACATAATCCTTGTTATAGACTAGATTTCAAAATATGATTTGAAAATATATTTCATAAAGAAAAAAATTATGATTGGTGAGGAGGATGTGGAATCCCTTATCTTTAGAGCAAAAACCTCATTATCTGATTCTTATCTCGATCCACCCCTAGTAGCTCTAATGAATGAAATTATTGTGAAGGAAGAAAAAACATCATCTATGGATGAGGAAATAAATATTCAAATTTAAAATGTCCATATTATGAAAGAATATATTGATGTATTTCCATAGGATTTACATAAACATCCTCCAGAGTGGTAAGTTAAGTTCTCTATTGATTTAATTCCTGGTGAAATACCTATATCAAATACTCCCTATAGAATGGATGTTATGGAATTAGTATAACTGAAGAAAAAACTTAAGGAATTGAGTGATAAAGGATTTATTCTCCCTAGTGTTTCTCCATGGGGATCTCCTGTTCTCTTTGTCAATAAGAAAGATAGATATGAGAATTATAAAGGAAGTTGGACCATAATTAATTTTTCAGTTAGTTTACCAAAAATATTTATTATAAAGGATTAAAATTTCTCAGTCTGATGATGAGAATCTTCAAAAGAAAATTAAAGTTATGAATGATGGGAAGTTGCTGAACTTCATGTGTGGGGATGGAATTCTGAAATTTGGGAAGAGGCTTTATCTTTGCTCTATAATCGAGCTAAAAAGGGAATTGATGGATGATTCCCATAGTTTTTATTTATATATACATCATGATATCTCTAATATATATTGATATTTGAAGGAACATTTTTGGTGGGATAACATGAAGTAAGAAATTGCTAATTATGTATCAAGATGTTAAGTCTATCAACAAGTGAAGGCTGAAAGACAACATCCTAGAAGATTCATGCATCCTCTTTCTATTCTTACATGGAAATGGGATGATATAACTCTGTATTTTTTCAATGTATTTCCAAAAACTCCTGGAATAAATGATACAATATGGGTGATTGTTTATCGACTTACAAATATCTACATTTCCTCACTATAAGGGGGGATTTACCACTAGAGTGCCTTGCATGAATCTATATTAATGAAGTTTTAATACTTCATGGACCACCTATATCAATTGTGTATAATAACGATACATGATTTACATCAAAATTCTGGAAAGGTCTCTAGAAATCTTTGGATACAGAGCTTCATTTGAGTACAACTTATCACCCTCAAACTGACGGGCAGTCAGAAAAGATGATTTTAACTTTAGAAGGCATGTTGGGATCATGTTAAATTGACTTTCAATGTATGTGGGATCAATATTTTCTTTTTGTGGATTTTTCTTACAATAATAGTTTCCATTAAAGTATTCAAATGGAAATAAGTGAAGCATTGTATATAAAGATATGTCGTACACCAACTTGTTAGGATGAAGTTAGTGAAAGGAAGCCTGTGGGACCAAATCTTGTGGAGGAAACAACATCAAAGGTTAATACTATTCAAAACCATATCAAAGAAGCTCAAAATAGGAACATAACCTATTCCAATAATTGAAGGATTTGTAATTTTAAGTGGGATATCACATTTTCTTGAAATTATCTCCATGGAAAGGAGTTATAAGATTTGGGAAGAAAGGGAAACTGAGCCCCAGGTACATTGGACCTTTTGAAATCATAGAGAGAATTGGAGCCATGTCTTATCATTTGGAAACTTTTCATAGCCTTTATTAAGTAGACAATGTGTTCCACATCTCTTTGATAAGGAAGTACATGTCAGACCCAACACATGTACTCACTTCTAAAGGAATATAATTAGAACTTGGTTTATCTTATTGTGAAGAGCCTATCCAGATTATGGACACTAAAGAATAGTTATTGAGGAATCAGATGACTCATATGGTGAAGGTACTTTGGAAAAATCATAAAATTGAAGAGGCGGCGTGGGAGCCTGAGGAACTTATGATGAAGAACTACCCAAATATTTTTATGATGTGATATTCTAGAAATTTCAAGCATGAAATTTTTGTAGGAGGGGTGAATTTAACGAACCAAAATTCTATCAATGAGATTTACCTTCATATTTTTATTTAATATAGTATAGATCAGATAAAATTACTTACAAAACATAATAAAATTTTTATAAATGAATAATGAATGAAATAAGAGGTATTTCTAGAAGTTAAGGAACCTATATCGATAAAATAGTAACTTGACCTTAGGAATAGTAATAAAACCCTTATGAATAGTAAATTGGTATAAGAAATAGTAACCTCACCCATGAAAGTATAAATAAAACTTATGAAACTTATAAATTAAGTTATCATATAATTATATCATAGTATAAGCAAATGAATATTTTAAAAATTATTAATTAAGTGTTGGTATTTTTGTAAGTCATAAATTTTTAATTAAAAATTTATAATTAATAAAATTATTTAAATGAAAATTAATTTTCATAAAATGTATTCATAAATTAATATTTTTTTATCTTATGATTTTAGGATAATTTTATGACACCTTAGTTAAATTTTCAGAGTATTATAAAATCTGTTATAATTTTAAAATCTGTATTTTTTGAGTAAATGATGGTTTTAATTAAAAATTAAATTTCTCATACTTAGAAAATTATTTTCATAAATTGGAGTTCATTTTTTAATTATAAATGTATAAAAATGGTTAGGGTGATTTTTTAGGATTTTTCTAAAATACTTAAATTTTTGGTGAATAGTAAAATACGATAATTTACGATAAATACTAAATACATGAATTATTGAGTCATAGATGATTTATGGCTGATGAAAGCCCATAATCTCAAACTTAAATTAATTATTTTAATATATTTTATGATAATTTTCAAACTATTCATACTCTTGAGTCAAAATAATAAACAAATGAATAAAATATTCAAAAAACACCCTTCTCCTCCACTATAAATACCACCCCTCACCACCCCTTCTCCTCACACCTTTCAAGCTTTGAGTCTTGTCAAATTTATGCCCAATCATCTTCCGAAACCTCTCTTACATGTATAATAGATCTTGGTATCATCAAAAGACAAAAACCAACTCCCATAAGGAGATTCTCAAGGAGGAGAATTCAAGAGGTAAACATCCTCTTCTTTTTCCTTTTATTTTCTTTTCATGTTCTTTTATTTTATTATTATATCCTAACCTCCCCTCATCCAAATGGATTGATAAATACATTAACTTAAATATACTAGAATTTTATTATGCTAATGGAATAATCAATAACCAATCCCCTTCTCCACTCCCTTTTATTCCAAAAATGGAAACATCATCCTTGAGGTGTTGTTTTATCACCTTCAAGGATGACAAGTTTTCATTTTTCCTTCACCATCTTCAAGGATGTTCATAAAACCGTTATAATGGTTGAAAAATATTTTAAAATGTATATTAAAACCCATTTTATGTTCTAGAAGTAACATATTTACATAATACTAAATGATAAAACAAAATGAGTTCGTTGTGATATAAAACAACTTAAATTAATTCTAAATGAATATCATTAACATGTTATCTAATGATTCATCCTCAAATATGAAAAAAATATATAAAACTAGTTACACTTATTTATGTTCATTAATAAAATATAATTCCAATTCTATAGAATTTTACCCATTTTACATGAACTCTATTACTTATAAACAAGCGAACCGATCATGAAAACAAAGAAAATGAATGCTCCAGAATGATGAAATTAAACTCTATAACCCATAAATAAGTCCATAAATGAACTTAATAAAATTATAATTAATCTAATACATGTATAAAAAAGTTATGAGTTAATTAATTTATGGATTTAATTTTATTATTCAGGACATTAATTTCAAGTGCAGAACACATTCATACATACGACAAGGGTTTTCTTCCCAAACCTTCATTTTCATTTAGGTTATTCTTTCTTCCTCTATACACCAACATAATTATTCATTTATTTTATATAATTCTTAAAAATTATGATTATATGTTCTAAAATCATGTATTCTAATCAGTCCATCTTTCATTTGTGGGAAAATACATGTTTTACAAGGTTCCCTTCTCAATTATTCTCGATTCGCAAGCCCAATTGAAGGGAACATCTCAATTTATTACCCATTTTTAAGTAACATACATAATATGTTTTAAGAAACCATTATTTTTATAAAATAATTTTTTTTTCATGAAAAATTATATTTTTTTCATTTCTGGTTTTATACAAACAATCATGAAAAATACAAATATTTTTTCCAAAACAACCCTTCTTTGCAAAATAAAAAGGGTATTTATCTCAAGAATTCCTCAATGATTTTATTAGATTATTTTCATCTATTTCATATACACTATTGAATTTTATTCTTTATTGAGTTTTATCTCTTATTTTTATCATTTACCATATTTTATTAAATGGTTTATGGTCAGTTTGACTGTGGATGTGCTATCTTGATACCATTCACCATACTTCTCAGAATGGTTAGTGATTATGTTTATAGATTGGGGAAAATTATTTACATGTCAAATGTATATGCTGTTTATGTTTATCACTGTTCATATGAGTAATGTATTAGACTTAGTAAGTTATGGATGGGTCCCTCTATAGCCCCTCTATGCATCGGTAGGTCTCATGTGACAAAATAGACTAGGTTTTTACCCATTATGTATGGTGACTTGGTCGAGGCCTTGACGATATATTTATGATGTCCGACATTATACATTCTCTCATTATTAAACTAGTAATTGATAGTCCATATGATTATTATACTAGTATAATATCCATGTTCATGTGTTATTATTGCATTATTTAATCATATTTTATTCCTTCCATATTAGGAGTGTGTAATTTTAATTATTCACCATGCCTTATTACTTATGATTTTTCTATATTACTTACCCTTACTGAGCATTTGATATCACCCCTTTATTATGTTTTAGTTTTCCCTAGGATGTTAAGATGAAAATTATGAATTAATTACATGGATAATCTATGAATTATGTAGGTTTCCAATGGAATATCTGTATTGTATTTCCTTTAAAAGTTGTAATGTAAAACTTATTTTTTATCTAGTTTTCCAAAACTACTAAAATATTCGGTCATTTAGAATATAAATTCCTTTTTTATTATTCTAATTTAATGAAGTAAGGCACCGGCTCTGGGAAACTGGGGTCAGGGTATCTATAGATCCTCTTTCCAAAAATCAAAATATCAATCTTTACTAGATCTCTATATGTAAGAACATTTTTAATCCTCGTCATAGTTATAAATTCATGGCCCCTCATACTCAATGCATCAACCACCATGTTTTTCTTCCTAAGGTGGTAGTGTATCGAACTATCATATTCCTTCATAAGTTCCAACCATACTTTTTTCATCACATTAAGATACTTCTAAGATAATATATACTTATAACTCTCATGGTTTGTTTATATATTGTATCTTTCACCATATTGGTAGTGTTTATATATTTTTAGAGAAAAGATTATAGCTACCAACTCAATTTCATTAGTTGGGTAGTTTTTTTCATGGATTTGTAATTTCCTCGATGCATAGGCAGAGTCACCTTATCATTCTTTATAGTGACACAATTAAGTCATTTCTTCAAATAATATCTATATATTATAAATAATTAACTGATATTAGAGTTAATATCGATGCATTAATCAATCTCATATTTATATCTTAAAAAATTTCCTCACATTTCCTTGACCATGTGAATTTAACCCCTTTATATATTAACTTGGGCAACAAGTTGGCCAATCAAGAAAAATCTTGAACGAATTATCGGTAGTAACCCACTAAGATCAATAAAATTTATATCTCAGTTATGTTCATTAGTGTAGGTAATTATTTGAAAACCTTTTTCTTTGATGGGTAAACATATATTTCATCCTTGGAGATAATATGGCCAATAAAATAAACTTCATTGATCTAAAATTCACACTTACTATATTTCCCATATAATTTATTTTTTATGAGGGTCTCTATAATTATTTATAGATGACTCTTGTGATCTTCATATCTCTTAGAGAATATCAATATATCATCAATGAATAACACCAAAAATTTATCAGGATAATCCTTGAATATAATATTCATCAAATCCGCAAAGACAAAAGGTGTATCAGTCAATTCACCAGAAATTACTGTAAAATCATAATATCAATACCTTTTTCAAAATTTCATACTTGGTATATAATCCTTCTTCACCCTTAGCTAATGATAATTGTAAAAAACTAACTTGGAATACCATCTAAATAGATTCCTAAATTGATTAGCCACTAACCCAAAGAGCATTCCTGATCTCCACGGGTTAACAACAAGAACATGGGCATCAACAAATAACTCTTGGGAACAATTTTTCCATCAAAGTATTATAATAACAGAGTAAAATGTAGAAACATAATTATATATATATATATATATCAATAAATACACACATATCAAGTTTAATGAGACACTAAGAAAACTAAAAGTAGAACATAAACACTAAAACCCATCTTCTAGAGGTCTATGACCACCCAACTTGTCCCAAGTCACCCACCCCTGGTCACCCAATAACGAACCCACAAAGGAAGGTGATAGCACAAAAACCTAATATAAGATAAAAAAGGGCTGACAAAACCAAAAGGTACAAGCATGGTGTGAGCTAAAGAACCCAGCAGGATTCCACCAAAGATTCTATGTAGTTACTTCATAAGTAAATTAAAATATTCTAAGAGATGAGTAAAATAATGATAGTTTATGGATTAGTTTAAAAATATATTTTTAATCATTGAAAAATCATTTATCAAACTAAACCTATAAAACATTACATTTCACCATTTAAAAACTTAACATTTTCTTGAAAATATTTGAAAACCATTTCATAATCTAAAGTAAGACAATCAAGAAAAATGAGAATATGCACTTGATATGTAAAGATGAGAAATAATAAATACAATAAAGTGAAGGTGCATAATAACAATAAATAAAGCAAGCATGGAAAATCTGGTGCTAAATGGTGATGACCAACACTATCATGTATCAAGATCAAACATATGGATGCCATGGGTACAAGAAGTTTATATAAATTGACAAGGCATGTAAAATATTTTTCAACAAAAATGAAATATATTTCAAATACAAACAAGCGAGCCACATGGTCATATGCCTAAGAAGGTATGATAGTTCTTAGCTAAAGGACTCCACACACTCAAGGTGACACGACGATATGTGTATACACATGTCCCTTTGGTAGGGCCAAAGGCAACTTCATCACCATCCTATCAAGGACGTGACATGCTGTATTATTGTTTTAGAACATTGTAGAATCGTAGAGTTTTGTCCAATTAACACACTAACTACCTAAGTCTTGCATGTTCTCTAGTAAAAAATCTATTATGGGCAATTCATTTAAAAAAAAATGTAATTTATCCCATTCACTGTTTCAAATATACTGATTTTCCATTTAAAGACCATAAAATGGGTTTTTAATCAAAACATTCCCTTTTCCATGATAAAACCCAAAGGTTTCTATCGAAACTAATTTAATACATTTTTAACAAATAAAAATTTGAAATCAATTTCATCAAATCAATTTCTATAAATTAATTCCACAATTTAATTTCAAAAAAATTCCATCCAATTTCAATTCAAAACCTTTTATACAATTCAATATTTAAAAGGGTAATAATACCCGCTTCCTTTCAAAATTCATCATAAAAATGCCAAACGGGCCTTTAAAATAATTATTTATTTAAAATCATATTTAAAGTATTTAAAGTAAGTATTAAATTTTTTAAAAGGATTGAATACATTTCAAAACATGGGTTTACACCCTCTTTCCATGAATACAAATAATTTATTTCAAATAAACCATGAACACCAAATATAAAATAAGGGTAAAAATCATTCAATAAAGTTTATTGGTCATTTAATAAATTAAATAATTTTAAAATATTTAGAAAACATCAAATAGTTGAATTATTTTTATTAAAATTAAGTAATTTCATTTAATAAATTAAAACTCGGGCCAAATCCCATTTAATAAATCAAAACACAAGCCATATCCCATTTAACAAATCCAAACCCGGGCCCAATCCCTCAATTTCACCAAAAAAATCTTTTAAAAGTTCTTTTAAAATAAAACCAAAAAACATAGCATTTAAAAAATTCATAAAATATTAAGAGAGATTAATATAAAATCCATTTAAATCATACCATGTTCAATTTAAATAGAAATTAGTTAAATAATTTTTTATGATGAATTAAATAGAAAAAAATAATAGAACACATGTTAAAAATAAAGAAACACACATACATGAATTTATCAAGAAAAATGAATCACAAAATGAAGGAAAATAATAAAAACACCTACTTGGAAAATATGGAATCCAATCACAACTAATCTG
This sequence comes from Viscum album, assembly GCA_963277665.1. NCBI lineage: Eukaryota > Viridiplantae > Streptophyta > Magnoliopsida > Santalales > Viscaceae > Viscum > Viscum album. Next base: position 1,580,660,711 of record OY728141.1, read on the forward strand.
ATATGTGCTGCCTTCGATAAATATCACTAGATCTAAGAAGATAGATATTGAAATAAGAGAGAGGATAGACTATATCTATAATTCAACATCAATAAATCAAGATCCAAAAACAACTAAAGGTTTTTACAACCTTTAGGAATAAGGAATTAATATGATATGGGAGATCCAATATTAAGAAGAAAAGAAATCACCAAAAGAGAATATCTATGACTCGATTGTCACTTCGATCCATCAAGCGATGATGTTTGGGGAGAAAAAATGGCTCTATAGGGATCAAAAAATCCTTAGATTTGGTTTAGGTTCAAGTGGGAGGTGTTTAAGGTTAATTAGGGGGGTTTCGGGATTTTAATTACAATTTTCATAACATTAATTATTAGGTGCACATTTTTCTAGGAAAATTCACACAGTTAATACTAACCACGTGAAAACCATGAAACATGTTTCCCACTTTGTTTAAACCATGTTAAAACCATGAAATGGGTTACAAGCTTTGTTTAAACTATGTGAAAACCATGAAATAGGTTTCACACTTTGTTTAACCATGAAAAAACCATGTGAAAACTGTGAAATCGAGGTTGCACACTTTGTTTAACCATGCACAAACCTTGAAAAAACCATGAAAAGGCCCAAAATCCTTAAAAAAGGATTTGGTAGAATGCTAAAAACAACCTAAAAAGAGATCAAGACATTGATTACTCAAATAAATGGTAAAAAAAACATAAAAAACAACAACGAGATATTATAACTTCCCCATAATAGGACTTTTTGTCCCTAGAAAACATCCAGTTCGAAAGATAGAACATGATGACACAATAAGAACTTACTCACTTATCTTATGAGGTGACCAGTCCATAGTCTATAATAGAGACTCACCTAAAGTATAAAAACTCCCACATAACTCCAATATCAACACACCAAGATCATTACACATCTCCAAACTAGATAAAGTCTAGAGACCTAGCATAGGTCTCCCCACCATTTAAAGATTCTCCAAAATGGTGTAACATTAGAAAAGAACACCCCTTAAAAACAAAGAAGAAAATTCACACACTCAATAATGATAAAAATCTAATATCAAGAATCCAAAATAAAGGTAAATAAATTACAAGTATTTCTACCCTAGGTAAGTACTCTATGGTAACATAATATTTTCAAAACGGAGCCTCATACCTTGATGATCTCATCAAATCAAACACCAACACAATTGGGTGCCTATTCTATCAAAATATACATCTTCCTAGTCACCCAAGTAAATTCCCATGGTCTATCCAATTCCAAATGGAAAGATCTCACATATCCAGTTCTATGCATAATTGGGCACTACACTCTCACTTGAGAGATAATCCAGTATATCAAAATTGATCTCTAACCATCAAGTAAAAATAAAAGAATACCAAGGAAAAAAAACCAAGATCTTAAGAAAAGGAAACCATTATTACATCAACAATAATTTTTTTTATCAAAACCAAGTTCCAAAATATACCATAAAAAAGATCCCAAAACAAAAAGGTTTCCAAAAATAGATAATCCACCAGAAGAAAAACTCAAACAGTTTCCACTCTGATGTCGGAAACAAGCCAGAAACTAGAACCTCCTCCACTGTGTGAAGATATTAACTTAGAGGTCTATGGATGGAGGCCTATTATCCTGAAGCATATTCTACATTGTAGTAAAGTGATGATATCCCCAACAAAAAAAAATCCCTTTTCGTCCTAAAAACTTACAAAACCTCTTAAGGTGGACCAAATGGCCACATCATTTATAAACTCTAATAGATTTAAAACATGATTTATTATAATGACCAGGTGATCCAAACTAAAAACACATGGTAATAATTTTATTTTCCTAAGGATACTGAACTTCCTTAATTGGGAATGTGACATTTAGCCATTCCTATTGTTTTTATATCTCCAGTTCAGCTGAAAAGGACATTTCAAGAATCCATGGATAAGAGATCAACCATTCCATAGTAATGGAGGTTAAAAGGTCTAGGTGAAGACATTTTATAAAAGAAAAAGAATTACTGAACTCATTAAAAACAAGTCTAGGTATGAAACATACCAAACGTGAGAACTTCTTGGCATATTTCACAACTAATAGACCATATTGACTAAAACTCAAGAACTTAGAAAATTTCTCCTTCTTCACTTCCTCAGGATACCACCATTGAATGAAGAATGACTTTAATAATTCACAAGAAATTATTTCATACATACAATAGGTAATACAAACTTACCACCACTCTTGGCCAGGTCCTTCAAATAAGGAGTGGATATACTTGACCTTCAAAGATTCAGTAGTACTGATAGCATCAAAGATCACATAAACTTATTCAATCCACTACCCTACCTCAAGAGAACCTCATTCACCTTTATAATAAGGTGGAAGAAAATCAAAAAATTCAAGGATGGGGTTAAAATGTTGGAAAGTCTCTAGCTCCACCACTTGATATAGAGTTTGGGTAGAGTCATTGACAAGGGATTCAACTTCTGGAAAATGTGAAGAGATACCCCGAGAATTGGACTATTGGACTAAAATTCTATATTTCTTAAAGAAATTTTTGGGAGATATTTATAAACATCACAAAACACAATAATACCAACTCAGTTATCAAAGAACACTAAAAAAGAGCATAGAATCTTCTAAATGATGTCATAACACATTTTAATCAAAAATTTATTGATTTCAAAATGCACAATATTTCACCATTTATAAAACATTACTATTTCTTTTCAAAATGATAAATCTCATTATAAATTAATCACAGTTTCAAAAACACTTTACTAGTAGTTTTAAATTATTCCATGGTTTCAAAAGCATTAACCCTATTTTCCAATTAACAAAACCATTTCAATTTAAATGCATTACAAACCAAAATTTCTTCTTAAAACATTATTTTACCACATCACATAATAGTATTTGATAATTAGTTTTCCAAACCAAACATTTCATAAAACTCAATCTTTGGTAAATAAAAAAATTTCTCATAGAACATACCAAAACTTTTTTTAAGATACAATTTAGTTTTCACAAGGGATTTAAAATTATTAACAAGGGATTATATTTGAAGCAACCAAATGAGATCATGAAACAACACGCATCCATAACCCACATAACCAACCTCACATTAGTGAATTAACTTGTAATAAAAAGGATAAGTTTTCAAGTTTAGAACCAAGTTATAACTTTAAAAGGATTGTTTCTATGGGCTGGTAAACCACACACCAACCTCACAACTATTCATGGATGGATTTTCAAATCAGCCACACCTATTCCTCAAAGTTTACCAGACAGTGAAAACATGGTGCCACTACAGTAAACCTTACATTATGGTTCAAAAACTCATAAGATATTCCCCAAATCAAAGATAGTCTCATTGGGAATCTAAATATAATTTATCATCATAAAACTAATAACTCAAAAGAAATACTCAAGTAACAACATCCATGGTAACTCAAATCTCATCATGAAGGGGTGGTGATCAAGCACCCGCTCATGGTCTTCCTCTTGAGTCCTGACACATTTTTAATCTACTTTCTACCATGAATGACCCCACATAACATAAGGATTTAAAATTCAAGTATTTCAATTTAAGGAAAGACCTGCACTAATACCATTTTTAATGAACTAATTCGGAATACCATCTAAACTGATACCTGAACCGATTATCCACTAACCTGATGAGAATTCCCATTCTCCACGGTCTAGAGACAAGCACCTGATCACCAACAAATAACCATTGGGAATGATTTTCCCTAAAATTATTATAACAATAGAGTACAATTTGGAAACATATATATATATATATATATATATATATCAATTAATAAACACATATCAAGTACAACAAGACACTAAGAAAATTGAAAGCGGAACATAACCACTAAAACCTGTCTCTTGGAGGTCCACAACCACCCATAATGTCCCCAGTCACCCACCCCTGTTCACCCAAGAATGAATTCAAAAAGGAAGGCGAGATCACAGACACCTTCTATAAGATAATAAAGGTATGAAAACACCAAAAGGTACAAGCAGGGTGTGAGATAAAGAACCCAGTAGAATTCTACAAAATATTCTATGTAGTTACTTCATAAGGAAATTAAAATATGATAATATATGAGTATAATAATGCGATTTTTAGGATTTTATTAAAAATATATTTTTAATCATTTATCAAACTAAACCTATAAAAAATTCCATTTCACCATTTAAAAACTAAACATTTTCTTGAAAAGCTTTGAAAACCATTTCACAAGATAAAGTTAGATGACCAAGAAAAGATGAGAATGTTCACATGATATGTAAATATGAACATGAATCAATAAAATAGAGTTAAGGTACATAATAATAATAAATGAAGCAATAAAGGCAACTTTGGTTCCAAATGGTGAAAACCAATGCTGTCATGTATCGAGATCAAGTATATGGATGTCATGGGTATAAGAAGTTTATATAAATTAAAAAGGCATGTAATTTTTAAAAAAAAATAATGAAATATATTTCAAATACAAACAAGAAAGCCACATGGTTATATTCCTAAGAAGGTACGATAGTTCCATGCTAAAGGACTCCACACACTCAAGGTGGCATGAAAATATGTGTATACACACATCCCTTTTGTATGGCCAAAGGTGAGTTCATAACCATCCTATTAGGGATGTGATGTGCTGCATTATTATTTTAGAACATTATAGAATTGTAGAGTTTTTTCCAATTAACACACTAACTACTTAAGTATTTCATGTGCTTTAGTACAAAATCAATGATGGGAAATTCATTTTAAAACAAAAATATAATTCATCCCATTCACAATTTCAAATATTCCAATTTTCCATTTAAAAACCATAACATAAGTTTTTAATCAAAACATGCCTTTTTTCCATGATAAAACCTAAAGGTTTTTATTGAAACTAATTTAAGCCATTTTATCAAATAAAAATTTGAAATCAATTTCACCAAATCAATTTCCACAAATTAAATTCCATAATTTAATTTCAAAAAAATTCCATACAATTTCACAATCCATACAATTTCAATTCAAAAACCTTTTATAAAATTCAATATTCAAAAGGGTAATAATACCAACTTCATTTCACAATTCATCATAAAGATTCTAAACAAACCTTTAAAACAATAATTTAGTTCAAAGAATCCCTAAATCATTTAAATGAATTATTAAAATTTTTAAAAGGATTGAATACATTTCAAAACATGGGTTTAAATCCCCTTTCTATAAAGACAAATTATTTATTTCAAATAACCCAATAACAACAATTCCAAAATAAGGGTAAAAATCATTCAAAGGGGGTTCTTGGTCACTTAATAATTTAAATCATTTTAAACTATTTAAAAAACATCAAAACATTCAATTAATTTAATTAAATTCAAGGAAGTTCATTTAATAAATCAAAACCTAATCCAAATACCATTTAATAAATCAAAACCCAGGCCAAATCCCATTTAACAAATCAAAACCCGGGCCCAAACCCTTAATTTCACCAAAACAACCTTTTAAAAGTTCTTTGAAAATAAAACCAAACAAAAATTGAATTTAAACAATTCATAAAATATTGAGAGATATAAATATCAAATCCATTTAAATCATACTATGTTTAATTTAAATAAATTTTTTTAAAAGAATATTTTATGAGGAATTAAATGGAAAAAATCATAGAACACGTTTTATAAATCAAGAAACACACATCCATGAATTTATAAAGAAAAAATGAATCAAAAAATGAATGAGAATCATACAAACACCTACTTGGAAAATATGGAATCCAACCACAATGAATCTAAGATGCATTAACTTTGATGGTAATAACTAGATCTAAGAAGATAGATCTTGAAAGAAGAGAGAGGAGATCCTAGATCTATAATTCTATATCAATAAATCAAGATAAAAAAACTCAAGTATTTCACAACCTTTAGGAAGAAGGAATCAAGAGGAGATGGGAGATCCAAGATTAAGAAGAAAAGAACTCACCGAAAGAGAAGATCTCTACTTCGATTGGTACTTTGATCCATCAGGAGATAATGTTTGGGGATAAAAAATGACTCTAGAGGGCTCCCAAAAGCTAGAGAATTGATCTAGGTTTGAGTGGGAGGTGTTTAGGGTTAATTATGGGGGTTTTAGAATTTTAATTAAAATTTTCATAACTTTAATTATCGCATGCATAATGTGCTGGGAAAAGTCACACGATTAGAACTAACCATTCGAAAACCGTGCAACAGGCTTCACACTTTATTTAAACCATACACAAACCATGCACAAACTGTTCAACATGTTACACACTTTGTTTAAACCATGAAAAAACCATGTAAAAACCATATGCAAACCACGCAATAGGCTTAACACTTTGTTTAACCATGAAAAAACCATGTTCAAACCATGAAACCTAGGTTTTACACTTTGTTTAACCATACACAAACCATGAAAAGGACCAAAATAATTCAAAAAGGATTCGATAAAATACCAAAAAAAACTCACAAAGAGATACAAACATTGGGTACTAAAATCAATGGGTAAAAACACATAAAAATAAGTAATAGGATGTTACAATAACCAAAGAAAAGATCGATATTTGAAAACTATTGGGCTCCTTGAAGATGATCAAATAAGTCATCAATGTGTGGTAAAAGATACTTATTATTTATATTAATAGCTTTACACTCTCTATAATCAATGGAAAATATCATATACTCATCTTTATTTTTCATGAATAAAATAAGGGCTCCCCATAACAAAACACTTGGGTGTATAAATCCATTATCACACAACTCCTGCAACTATTTCTTCAACTCCACCAACTCTACTGGTTCCATTAAATAGGGAGTTTTATATATAGGTCTTATATTAGGAATGAGTTCTATAGAGAACAAAACTTTACACTCTGGAGGATGACCAGATAATTATTCTAGAAAAAAATAAATTTTTTTTCATACCACAAGTAAATCCTCTATTCTTAGGATATCATCCTTATCCATAGATCATGATTTATCTTCCTCTCTTCCAAAAATTCTATTAAGAATAGATACTAGGAGAGGATCCAAACATGATTTATATGATGAAGTCTCCCCTTTCAAGAAAAGATACTCTACCTCACCTTCTCAAATCATAATATCCTTCTCTTAGAAATAAAAGTTTTCATTATACTTTGAAATCCAATCCATACCAAGGATCATTGTAACGCCCGGGACTTTTATGAGAAATATTTTGTTTTTATCAAAGGAATATTTCACTACACACAACACTAGCTTGGATTTCTTTACACTCAACCACGACCTTCCTCAATAGCTTGCGTCGTACGCAATACCAAGTTTCACTAAACAACGATATGCTATTAAAATATTATTAAAACTAGCCGTTATGAATAGTAATAACCACTTTTTGAAATTTTTTAAATTTTATTTTTCAAAATGGAATTCATTTTTGGATTCGGAATATCGAAATTAGCCTAGGGTGAAATTTTGGTATTTTTCTGAAAACTTTCAATTTTTGATGAATAGTGAAACCACTAAGTGGTAGTTAAAAAAACTGAATTTTTCATAAAACTTAATTTTACCACTTCTGTGAGTGGAATTTCGAAAATCCGAGAGACACGGTTAATATCAAGGACTAAAATGTGGTTCAATGAGATAAAAATAATTTTTGGTGGATAGTAACTTTTTACTTTTTTTTACCACGGTTAAAAGTAAATAGGGTAATTAAGGGTAAATGTGTTATTATTATTACCCTAACACATGTCCTAATTCTATTGGATGAGTGTAATTAGACCAAAAACAACCTTAGGAATAAAATATGACCATTTAGGCCCACTTGGATTAAATTAGGACATTTATTATTAATTTATTTAAAGAAGGGTTAAAATAGTTAAAATCAAAGTTTAATAAGTAAATCATTTCTAATATGGGGTTATACATAAGATAAATTAGACTATAAATATTCATTAGAAAGATAAAAATATTTCCAAAATAATGTTATTTTATTTATAATTTTTAGAAATTAAATAATTTAATTTATTTATGACACAACGATGATGCAGTAATTATCTTATTAATGACATATTGACATAATTGATGTTATAAATACCCAAATAAATCTAATTTGAGACTTTTTATGAATTAAAATAATTTTATAGGTTAATATGACATGTTATTATTGATTTAATTAGCTTTTTTAGAACTAATCATTCTGTTATGAGTTTCACAAAAATCAATTACTAAATAGTGTCAAAATTGACATAAAATAGTTTTTAAAACAAATATTATATTATTAATTTTTATTTTATTCTTAAAAATATAAGGTTTGGGAAAATTACTTAGATAAGGTTATATATAATAATAATAAACAACTTGGGGTTCTTTTGGCTTGATATAGTAAGTTTATTAACCTTATAGTGTAAGAAAACAAGAAAACACGGTAAAAGTTAAATTATCTAACTTAAAGTTAAATCTAAATGATAAGGTTAAAATTGATACCTAAACTTGTCTAAATTCTATTGTATGAGAGTATTTAGACCTATAACTACCTTATTTTCGAAATATATCAATTTGGTGCTATTAAAAACTTAATTTTACTTTATAATAAAATAATATTTTTAGTTATTCCAAAGGTGCCCCTCTCCTCCCTTATAAAAGGGCACCTCCTCCCCCTCTTCCTCACACCACTTTGAGCCTTCAAGATTGTCCAAACCCTGCCAATTTCTTCTATCAACTTCCCTATAGACATCCTAGAGGTCCTGTTATTCTTCAAAGACCAATTTTAGTGCCCTAAAAGGAGGTCTCAAAGAAGCGCTTCAAAGAAGAGGTAATGTCCGTTACCGATTCTTTCATCTTTATTTCTTCTTCCACTTATTCTTCTTTAGTTGTTTCATTATGAAGTAATAACATCAGTATCACTCATATACCGATATGTTATTATATGTATGAAACAACCCTATTTCGCCATCTATCCATCCTACGGAAAACGAAATCACCGCGCGTGCGTACGTACTGAATACCGTCTCCACGCCGTGGTGTAATCTATTTTCCACCACCACTTTACTTGGATGGTTATAATGGTGTAAATAATTACTATATATGATTATTATAAAGTGATATTGATTCTGAAATAGTATACATACACTCAAATACAATTCCATGATCATGGGAACGATATCATCGCTCGTGCGTACGTACGGAATACCGTCTCCACGATGTGATGTGATTCGTTCTACATGATCTTTATTGAATAATGATTATATAAATGAATTGAATGAATAAATATTATATATAGTACATTAATACAATTCTGGAAATGATGTATCTATAACCTAAAGAGAAGAATAAGAATTTATTCGACAAAACACGCATAAGAACAAAAAGTTATAAACACCCAAATAACAAGTAGCAATGAAATATTACTACTAAGAAGATAAGAATATGACCATATATGATATCATAATAATAATTATGATTCTAGAATAAGTCAATAACATTATTTAAATCATTATACAGGAGTTTCAGACACATACGAAGCAAATTGGACCTAAGGTAAGGGAAATATCACAATCTCATTTTTATCCAAGATTGTTTATACTTTAGTATTTAATGGGGTGTATTTTATCATCCACATCCATGTTTCCTCAATATTTAATATTATTTCCATCCACCTACAATTTTTTAAATCCAATTTTACCCTTCTGTGAGTTTTTAGTAAAGGATATGAAAGGAATCTTTTGTCGTTTTTCGTACGAGGTACTTTTTGACTTTTCCGACAAAAGTATGAGAAGAATGTTTTTTTAACTTATACGGCATGAATGGATTTTTAAAAAATTATTTCCAAGAAGATTCCTTTACAAGTTTTCAAGTTTATTTTTAATCAACTTCTTTTAGTTTAAAATTGTATGACATTTTAAGAAAGGAAAATGTTTTTGAAGTAGAAAGGATATTTTCCTCAAGAATGGAGTTCAAGTGTTTTATCAAAATTATTTTCCATCTAAGATAATAATGGGTTCTGTTTCTATCCCTATTATTACATTGATTTGATTATGTTGTGATGGAATTATTTTTATGAATTCCTTTATCTTATAAGAATTGTTTTATGATTTCATGATGTTTAAGAATCCCATTTTTATTACATGGGTTATGCTATGATGTATGGTTTATGATTTTGTGGCACACATAAGAATGATATCATTATGAGATGGGTGGGACCTATATCTCCCTCCAATACATTGGGTAAAGATTTTATATCTCATGAGATAGACATGGATGGAACGGCAGGTTAAACCGGTTCAGTGAAACAGGACTGAAACGAGGAGTGAACTCGGTTCAGAAATGGAATTTGTCCACTAAGATAGTCTTGGCAATGAGTCTTGACTAACAAGAAATGATTCTCTATGATTATGTGTGTATGAAACAAAGTTTTATGTTTTAAGTTATGATTATTTGGATTACATTTCACTACTATGATTTATCCCATGTTATGAAATTATGCTCTCTTTTGCAGGTTAAGATTTCCAAAATGTTATGTTCTTATGAATATGATGTGATTGATATTTCTTTTGTTTACCCTTACTGAGCATTTAAGCTCACCCTTTTGTATGTTTTCTTTCCCCAGGTCAGGAAGAAGCTTATTAAGTAAGATATTCCAAAAGGGACTATAGATATGATGAAATAAATGGGAGACAGTGTAGATGATTTATGAACCAGTTTTTTTATGTTTCCCAGTTTCTAAAGACACTATACCTATACGGTCCTTTCCTGGTTTTGTTATATGTTGTAATAAGTGTGCTTAAATTTTGAAGTAATAACAATGTATGTAAGGTATGAGTCATTATAGTTGGTATTAGAGGAAAGGTATAGTCAACCTTTGGAAAATAGGATGCGAAAGCCTTAGTAAGAACACTAAGGATAAGTCTAAGCATAGAAAACAATCTTAGTGTTTTAGAAATGGAAATGAATAACCTAGGATAAGACCTTAAGTGTGAAATTTTATTCTTGATTATGTGGTTTTCCTATTATAATTAGTGTTGCTCACACCATTCTTCTTGGTTTTAGTCAATGGCTGGAACCCGAAGGAACCGTGTTAATGCGGAATGCGACGGGAAATGCAATGATTGTCCCCCTGAGCAACCAAACGTTATGGGAGATGGAATGAAAAATCTTGTAGCCATGCTCAGACAACTTTCTCAAGCTGTGAATCATGCAGGACTTCCAAACGAGCAAAGGAAGGAGCAAAATTATGTTGAATCCTTCATGAGGCAGCGTCCACCTTTATTCAGCGGGTATACCGATCCATTAGTTGCTGAACAATGGATTAGTACTACTGAAAAGATATTTTCAGTTCTTCAATATTCTGAACATGATAAAGTCATCCTAGCAGTGTATCGTTTGGAAGGAGATGCTGATCAATGGTGGAATCTTATTAAGAATACGAGGCAAAGGGATGAAATTGAGTCCATGGAATGGGACGAGTTCAAGAACTTATTTTTCAATAAGTACTTCCCTCGTATTCTCCGAACAAAGATGGAGAAAGAGTTTCTTGAACTGAAGCAAAAGGATGATGAATCTATTGGTACCTATGAAGCAAATTTTACAAGACTTGCAAGGTACGCTTCTGGTATTATTATCCAACCTGAGAGTAAGATCGATCGATTCTTTAGTGGCTTAAAACCAAGTCTTCGAAGGGAATTAGCCATAAGGGACTTCAATAGCTATGAGGAAATCGTTCGATGTGCTCTCAAAGTCGAGATGGAGATTGGAGTAACCCATCAGTCATATGGGTTTGATAAAAAGAGGAAAATGGAATTCAAAGGAAAATCTAAAGAGAACACTAAAAAGAAGATGAGCTTTCCCTTATGCTCAAAGTGTGGAAAGAAACATGGAGGGAGTTGTCTTAAAGGGACAAGTAAATGTTTCAAATGTGGAAAGGAAGGTCATTGGGCATTTTAATGCCGCAATGATGGGAAATATATGTATAATGATGCAAACAAAGGAAGGGATACACAGAATGAACCTAATACACTTCAATGTTTCAATTACAAGGAGATGGGGCATTATGCCAATCAATTCCCAAATCCAAGGGTTGATGATGATGGTCGACGTCAACAAACTCTTAAGGCTAAAGACAAAGGAAAGTCACATGCAATTTCTATCAGCGATGTGGAGTACAATAACTATGTGGTGAAAGGTACACTTACCATCCACTCTAAAGTAGAAAATTTTTTATTTGATTCTGGATCCACCCACTGCTTTATTTCTGAATAATTTTCTAAGGATATCATCGTATTACCTCAACAATTAGATGTTGAGTTAGCTGTGACAACCCCTAATGGCACAACAGTCGCATCAAAAGTTTATAATTCTTCTCTGATTGAAGTTTGTGGGAAAGTGCTTCCTGCAAATCTTGTGATCCTTCCTATAGTGGAATTTGATGTGATTGTTGGCATGAATTGTCTTTCTTTATATGGAGATAATATCAATTTCCAAAGAAGGGAAGTCACATTTCATATTCCAGATCAATCTATGATCGTCTATCGATGCAAGGATGAACATAACCTTCCAGTGGAAATTTCTTTCATCTTATGGGTCTTGATTCCACTAAATGAAGGTTATTTATCTCAAATGGTTGGTGAGAAACTCACGATTAAGAATATGCCCATTGTACGGGAGTTTGATGATGTCTTTTCAGAGGAATTGTCGGGTCTTCCACCAAATCGTGAAGTTGAGTTTTCAATAGATTTCGTACCGGGTGCTTTGCCTATTTCAAAGACACCTTATAGAATGGCCCCAATTGAGTTGCAGGAGTTGAAGAAGCAACTCCAAGAGAATCTTGATAAGGGATTCATACGCCCTAGTGTGTCACCTTGGGGAGCACCTGTTCTATTTGTTAAGAAGAAAGATGGATCAATGAGACTCTGCATTGATTATCGAGAACTTAACAAGATCACTATCAAGAACAAATGTCCTCTCCCATGCATTGATGACTTATTTGACCAACTACGAGGAGCTCAATACTTTTCCAAGATTGATCTTCGTTTAGGGTATCACCAATTAAGGGTCAAAAGGGAGGATATACCAAAGATGGCTTTCCGTATAAGGTATGGATACTATGAATTTATAGTGATGCCATTTGGTCTTACTAATGCCCCTGCTATCTTCATGGATCTGATGAATAGATTCTTTAGAGACTATCTTAATCAGTTTGTGGTAGTCTTTATAGACGATATTCTAGTATACTCAAAGAGCAAGGAAGAACATGAAGATCACTTGAGAATTATACTGAAGAACCTGAGAAAGGAGAAGCTTTATGCCAAATTTACCAAGTGTGAATTTTGGATTCAAAGAGTTTCAGTTTTGGGTCACATAATCTCAAAAGAGGGGATATCTGTGGATCCAGCAAAAATAAAGGTTATCGAAAGATGGTCAAGACCAACAACAGTAACTGAGATCCGAAGTTTTCTTGGTTTGGCTGGATATTATCAACGTTTTGTGAAAGATTTTTCACGATTATCTAATCCACTCACCAAGATGACTCGGAAAGGAGTTAAGTTTGTCTGGACGGAGGAATGTGAAGAGAATTTCAAGGAGTTGAAAAGAAGGTTATCCAGTGCACATGTGGTCACACTGCCTTGTAGTGGAGAAAGGTTTGTGATCTACAGTGATGCATCCAAGAAGGGATTGGGGTGTGTTCTTATGAAAAATGATATGGTGATAGCTTATGCCTCACGACAGTTGAAAATCCATGAGAAAAATTATCCAACTCATGATTTGGAGTTAGCTGCGGTAATCTTTGCATTAAAGATTTGGAGGCATTACCTTTATGGTGAAAGGTGTGATATTTATACTGATCATAAAAGTTTGAAGTATATTTTCACACAAAAGGAGCTGAATATGTGCCAAAGAAGATGGTTGGAGCTGATTAAGGATTACGACTGCTCAATTCATTACCACCCTGGGAAAGCAAACAAGGTGGAAGATGCATTAAGTCGATAAAACCATGCCAGTTTATCCATGATGAGGATCACAAAAGATCTAATCTTTATGGATTTACAAAGGATGGATCTTGGAATTATAATGGAAGGGGGAAAATCGTATCTTTCCCAAATGAATGTTCAACCATATATACATGTGAAGATTAAAGAGGCACAGAAAAAAGATGTCGAGTTACAAAAGAAGGTGAGAAATTTTCCTAAATTCAACCTTGATTGTGATGGGATAATAAAGTTCAGGAATCGGGTTTGTGTTCCTCCCATCCCCGAATTAAATAAGGAGCTGCTGGATGAGGCTCATAGTTCTTCATTCTCTATTCATCCTGGAAGCACAAAGATGTATAGGGACCTGAAAGAGTACTTCTGGTGGGATGGCATGAAAAGAGATGTTGCTGAATATGTCTCTCGATGCTTGGTTTGTCAGCAAGTTAAAGCTAAGAGACAGAAGTCTAGGGGGATGTTACTACCATTACCCATACCCGAATGGAAATGGGAAAACATCACTATGGACTTTGTCACAGGACTTCCTAAAACATCCAAAGGCAATAATGCTATCTGGGTTATAGTTGATCATCTTACAAAGTCTGCACACTTCATCGCTATTAGAGAGGATTTCTCTCTGGATCAGCTTGCCAGGATATATGTAAAGTGGTAAGATTGCATGGAGTACCACTTTCTATTATATCTGATCGGGATCCGAGGTTTACCTCAAAGTTCTGGTGAAGTCTTCAGCATACTCTAGATACAGAGTTGAGTTTTAGCACTGCTTATCATCCTCAGACAGACGGTCAGTCTGAGAGAACAATTCAAACTCTAGAAGATATGGTGAGATCTTGCTCTATGGATTTCAAAGGTGGTTGGGATCAACACCTACCTTTGGTGGTATTTTCTTATAATAATAGCTTTCAATCAAGTATTCAGATGGCTCCTTATGAAGCTCTCTATGGAAAGAAATGCAGGACTCCAACTTGCTGGAATGAAGTTGGGGAAAGAAAGCTATTAGGACCTGATCTTGTTGATGAGATGGCATAAAAGGTCCGATATATTCAACAACACATAAGAGAAGCTCAGAGTCGATAGAAAAGTTATGCCAACAACTGAAGAAAAGACCTAGAGTTTGAAGTGGGTGATAAAGTGTTCTTACGAATATCTCCCTGGAAGAGAGTCATGAGATTTGAAAAGAAGGGGAAGTTGAGCCCTAGATATATCGGTCCTTTCAAAATACTGGATCGTGTTGGAAAGGTAGCTTACTGATTGGCACTTCCACCGAATCTCTCTCAATTTCACGATGTGTTCCATGTATCTCTCCTGATAAAGTACATACCTGCTCCTTCACATGTACTCAGCTCAGAAGTTATACCGCTGGAGCAAGATCTTTCTTATGAAGAACAGCCGATAGAGATTCTGGATCGTAGTGAAAAAGTCCTACGAAACAATACCACTCTCTTGGAGAAAGTTTTATGGAGGAACCACCAATTAGAAGAAGCTACATGGGAGCTTGAGGATAAGATGAGAGAGAGGTATCCTCATCTTTTTGTTACAAAGTGATGAATTTCGAGGGCGAAATTCATTTTAAGGGTGGTAGAATGTAACGCCCGAGACTTTTATGAGAAATATTTTGTTTTTATAAAAGGAATCTTTCACTACACACAACACTATCTTGGCTTGCTTTATACGCAACCGCGGCCTTCCTCAATAGCTTGCGTTGTACGCAATACCGAGTTTCACTAAACAACGATATGCTATTAAAATATTATTAAAACTAGCCGTTATGAATAGTAATAACCACTTTTTGAAATTTTATAAATTTTATTTTTCAAAATGGACTTCATTTTTGGATTCGTAATATCGAAATTAGCCTAGGGTAAAATTTTGGTATTTTTCTGAAAAATTTAAATTTTTGATGAATAGTGAAACCACTAAGTGGTAGTAAAAAAACTGAATTTTTCATAAAACTTAATTTTACCGATTCTGTGAGTAGAATTTAGAAAATCCGAGAGACACGGTTAATATCAGGGACTAAAATTTGGTTCAATGAGATGAAAATAATTTTTGGTGAATAGTAACTTTTTACTTTTTTTTACCACGGTTAAAAGTAAATAGGGTAATTAAGGGTAAAAATGTTATTATTATTACACTAAAACATGTCCTAATTCTATTGGATAAGTGTAATTCGACCAAAAACAACCTTAGGAATAAAATATGACCATTTAGGCCCACTTGGATTAAATTAGGACATTTATTATTAATTTATTTAAAGAAGGGTTAAAATAGTTAAAATCAAAGTTTAATAAGTAAATCATTTTTAATATGGGGTTATACATAAGATAAATTATACTATAAATATTCATTATAAAGATAAAATATTTACAACATAATGGTATTTTATTTATAATTTTTAGACATTAAATAATTTAATTTATTTATGACACAACGATGATGCAGTAATTATCTTATTAATGAAATATTGACATAATTGATGTTATAAATACCCAAATAAATCTAATTTGAGACTTTTTATGAATTACACTATTTTTATAGGTTAATATGACATGTTAGTATGGATTTAATTAGATTTTTTCGAACTAATCATTCTGTTATGATTTTCACAAAAATCAATTACTAAATAGTGTCAAAATTGACATAAAATAGTTTTTAAAATAAATATTATATTATTAATTTTTATTTTATTCCTAAAAATATAAGGTTCGGCCAAATGACTTAGATAAGGTTATATATATTAATAATAAACAACTTGGGGTTCTTTTGGCTTGATATAGTAAGTTTATTAACCTTATAGTGTAAGAAAATAAGAAAACACGGTAAAGGTTAAATTATCTAACTTAAAGTTAAATCTAAATGATAAGGTTAAAATTGATACCTAAACTTGTCTAAATTCTATTGGATGAGATTATTTCGACCTATACCCACCTTATCTTCGAAATATATCAATTTGGAGCTATTAAAAACCGAATTTGACTTTATAATAAAATAATATTTTTTGTTATTCCAAAGGTGCCCCTCTCCTCCCTTATAAAAGGGCACCTCCTCCCCCTCTTCCTCACACCACTTTGAGCCTTCAAGCTCAGCCAAACCCTGACAATTTCTTCTCTGTAATTCCCTAGAGACATCCTAGAGGTCCTGGTCTTCTTCAAAGACCAATTTTAGTGCCCTAAAAGGAGGTCTCAAAGAAGCACTTCAAAGAAGAGGTAATGTCCGTTACCGATTGTTTCATCTTTATTTCTTCTTCCACTTCTTCTTCTTTAGTTGTTTAATTATGAAGTAATAACATCAGTATCACTCATATACTGATATTTTATTATATGTATGAAAAAACCCTATTTCTCCATCTATCCATCCCACGGAAAACGAAATCACCGCGCGTGCGTACGTACGGAATACCGTCTCCACACCGTGGTGTAATCTATTTTCCACCACCACATTACTTGGATGGGTATAATGGTGTAAATAATTACTATATATGATTATTATAAAGTGATATTGATTCTGAAATATTATACATACACTCCAATACAATTCCACGATCATGGGAACGATATCATCGCTCTTGCGTACGTACAGAATACCGTCTCCACGATGTGATGTGATTCGTTCTACATGATCTTCATTGCATAATGATTATATAAATGAATTGAATGAATAAATATGATATATAGTACATTAATACCATTCTGGAAATGATGTATCTATAACCTAAAGAGAAGAATAAGAATTTATTCGACAAAACACGCATAAGAACAAAAAGTTATAAACACCCGAATAACAAGTAGCAATGAAATATTACTACTAAGAAGCTAAGAATATGACCATATATGATATCATAACAATAATTATTATTCTGGAATAAGTCAATAACATTATATAAATCATTATATAGGAGGTTCGGACACATACGAAGCAAATCGGACCTAAGGTAAGGGAAATATCACAATCTAATTTTTATCCGAGATTGTTTATACTATAGTATTTACTAGGGTGTATTTTATCATCCACATCCATGTTTCCTCAATATGTAATATTATTTATATCCAACTACAATTGTTTAAATCCAATTTTACCCTTTGGTGAGTTTTTAGTAAAGGATATGAAAGGAATCTTTTGTCATTTTTCGTACGAGGTACTTTTTGACTTTTCCGACAAAAGTACGAGAAGAATGTTTTTTTAACTTATACGGCATGAATGGATTTTTAAAACATTATTTCAAAGAATCTTACTTTATAAGTTTTCAAGTTTATTTTTAATCAACTTCTTTTAGTTTAAAATTGTATGACATTTTAAGAAAGGAAAATGTTTTTGAAGTAGAAAGGATATTTTCCTCAAGAATGGAGTTCAAGTGTTTTATCAAAATTATTTTCCATATAAGATAATAATGGGTTCTGTTTATATCCCTATTATTACATTAATTTGATTATGTTGTGATGTAATTATTTTTATGAATTTCTTTATCTTATAATAATTGTTTTATGATTTCATGATGTTTAAGAATCCCATTTTTATTACATGGGTTATGCTATGATGTATAGTTTATGATTTTGTGGCACACATAAGAATGATATCATTATGAGATGGGTGGGACCTATATCTCCCTCCAATGAATTGGGTAAAGATTTTATATCTCATGAGATAGACATGGCTGGAACGGAAGGTTAAACCGGTTCAGTGAAACAGGACTGAAACGAGGAGTGAACTCGGTTCAGAAATGGACTTTGTCCACTAAGATAGTATTGGCAATGAGTCTTGACTAACAAGAAATGATTCTCTATGATTATGTGTGTATGCCAAAAAGTTTTAGGTTTTATGTTATGATTATTGGGATTACATTTCACTACTATGATTTATCCCATGTTATGAAATTATGCTCTCTTTTACAGGTTAAGATTTCCAAAATGTTATGTTCTTATGAATATGATGTGATTGATATTTCTTTTGTTTACCCTTACTGAGCATTTGAGCTTACCCTTTTGTATGTTTTCTTTCCCCAGGTCAGGAAGAAGCTTATTAAGTAAGATATACCAAAAGGGACTATAGATATGATGAAATAAATGGGAGACAGTGTAGACGCTTTATGAACCAGTTGTTTATGTTTCCCAGTTTCTAAAGACACTATACCTATACGGTCCTTTCCTGGTTTTGTTATATGTTGTAATAAGTGTGCTTCAATTTTGAATTAATAACAATGTATGTAAAGTATGGGTTGTTATAGTTGGTATCAGAGGAAAGGTATAGTCAACATTTGGAAACTAGGATGCGAAAGCCTTAGTAAGAACCCTAAGGATAAGTCTAAGCATAGAACACAATCTTAGTGTTTTAGAAATGGCAATGAATAACCTAGGATAAGACCTTAAGTGTGAAATTTTACTCTTGATTATGTGGTTTTCCTATTATAATTAGTGTTTCTCACACTATTCTTCTTGGTTTTAGTCAATGGCTGGAACCCGAAGGAACCGTGTTAATGCGGAATGCGACGGGCAATGCAATGATTGTCCCACTGAGCAACCAAACATTATGGGAGATGGAATGAAAAATCTTGTAGCCATGCTCACACAACTTTCTCAAGCTATGAATCATGCAGGACTTCCAAATGAGCAAAGGAAGGAGCAAAATTCTGTTGAATCCTTCATGAGGCAGCGTCCACCTTTATTCAGCGGGTCTACCGATCCATTAGTTGCTGAACAATGGATTAGTACTACTGAAAAGATATTTTTAGTTCTTCAATGTTCTAAACATGATAAAGTCATCCTAGCAGTGTATCGTTTGGAAGGAGATGCTGATCAATGGTGGAATCTTATTAAGAATACGAGGCAAAGGGATGAAATTGAGTCCATGGAATGGGACAAGTTTAAGAACTTATTTTTCAATAAGTACTTCCCTCGTATTCTCCGAACAAAGATGAAGAAAGAGTTTCTTGAACTGAAGCAAAAGGATGATGAATCTGTTGGTATCTATGAAGAAAATTTTACAAGACTTGCAAGGTACGCTTCTGGTATTATTATCCAACCTGAGAGTAAGATCGATCGATTCTTTAGTGGTTTAAAACCAAGTCTTAGAAGGGAATTAGCCATAAGGGACTTCAATAGCTATGAGGAAATCGTTCAATGTGATCTCGAAGTCGAGATGGAGATTGGAGTAACCCATCAGTCATATGGGGTTGATAAGAAGAGGAAAATGGAATTCAAAGGAAAATCTAAAGAGAACACTGAAAAGAAGATGAGCTTTCCCTTATGCTCAAAGTGTGGAAAGAAACATGGAGGGATTTGTCTTAAAGGGACAAGTAAATGTTTCAAATGTGGAAAGGAAGGTCATCGGGCATTTGAATAACGCAATGATGGGAAGAAGATGTCTAATGATGCAAACAAAGGAAGGGATACACAGAATGAACCTAATACACTTCAATGTTTCAAGTGCAAGGAGATGGGGCATTATTCCAATCAGTGCCCAAATCCAAGGGTTGATGATGATGGTCGACGTCAACAAACTCTTAAGGCTAAAGACAAAGGAAAGTCACATGCAATTTCTATCAGCGATGTGGAGTATGATAACGATGTGGTGAAAGGTACACTTACCATCCACTCTAAAGTAGAAAATGTTTTATTTGATTATGTATCCACCCACTCCTTTATTTCTGAAGAATTTTCTAAGGATATCACCGTATTACCTCAACAATTAGATGTTGAGTTAGCTGTGGCAACCCCTAATGGCACAACAGTCGCATCAAAAGTTTATAATTATTCTCCGATTGAAGTTTGTGGGAAAGTGCTTCCTGCAAATCTTGTGATCCTTCCTATGGTGGAATTTGATGTGATTCTTGGCATGGATTGGATTTCTTTATATGGAGCTTATATCAATTGACAAAGAAGGGAAGTCACATTTCATATTCCAGATCAATCTATGATCGTCTATCGATGCAAGGATGAACATAACCTTCCAGTGGAAATTTTTTCCATCTTATGGGTCTTGATTCCACTAAATGAAGGTTATTTATCTCAAATGGTTGGTGAGAAACTCACGATTAAGAATATTCCCATTGTATGGGAGTTTGACGATGTCTTTCTAGAGGAATTGTCGGGTCTTACACCAAATCGTGAAGTTGAGTTTTCAATAGAACTCGTACCTGGTGCTTTGCCTATTTCAAAGACACCTTATAGAATGGACCCAATTGAGTTGCAGGAGTTGAAGAAGAAACTCCAAGAGAATCTTGATAAGGGATTCATACGCCCTAGTGCGTAACCTTGGGGAGAACCTGTTCTATTTGTTAAGAAGAAAGATGGATCAATGAGACTCTGCATTGATTATCGATAACTTAACAAGATCACTATCAAGAACAAATATCCTCTCCCACACATTGATGAATTATTTGACCAACTACGAGGAGCTCAATACTTTTCCAAGATTGATCTTCGTTCAGGGTATCACCAATTAAGGGTCAAAAGGGAGGATATACCAAAGACGACTTTCCGTACAAGGTATGGACACTATGAATTTATAGTGATGCCATTTGGTCTTACTAATGCCCCTGCTATCTTCATGGATCTGATGAATAGAGTCTTTAGAGACTATCTTGATCAGTTTGTGGTAGTCTTTATAGACTATATTTTTGTATATTCAAAGAGCAAGGAAGAACATGAAGATCACTTGAGAATTATACTGAAGACCCTGAGAAAGGAGAAGCTTTATGCCAAATTTACCAAGTGTGAATTTTGGCTTCAAAGAGTTTCATTTTTGGGTCACATAATCTCAAAATAGGGGATATCTGTGGATCCATCAAAAACAGAGGTTATCAAAAGATGGTCGAGACCAACAACAGTAACTGAGATCCGAAGTTTTCTTGGTTTGGCTGGATATTATCGATGTTTTGTGAAAGATTTTTCACGATTATCTAATCCAATCACCAGGCTGACTCGAAAAGGAGTTAAGTTTGTATGGACGGAGGAATGTGAAGAGAATTTCAAGGAGTTGAAAAGAAGGTTATCCAGTGCACCTGTTCTCACACTGCCTTGTAGTGGAGAAAGGTTTGTGATCTACAGTGATGCATCCAAGAAGGGATTGGGGTGTGTTCTTATGAAAAATGATATGGTGATAGCTTATGCCTCACGATAGTTGAAAATCCATGAGAAAAATTACCCAACTCATGATTTGGAGTTAGCTACGGTAATCTTTGCATTAAAGATTTGAAGGCATTACCTTTATGGTGAAAGATGTGATATTTATACTGATCATAAAAGTTTGAAGTATATTTTCACACAAAAGGAGCTGAATATGCGCCAAAGAAGATGGTTGGAGCTGATTAAGGATTACGACTGCTCAATTCATTACCACCCTGGTAAAGCAAACAAGGTGGAAGATGCATTAAGTCGACAAGACCATGCCAGTTTATCCATGATGAGGATCACAAAAGATCCAATCTTTATGGATTTACAAAGGATGGATCTTGGAATTATAATGGAAGGGGGAAAATCGTATCTTTCTCAAATTAATGTTCAACCATCTATACATGTGAAGATTAAAGAGGCACAAAAAGAATATGTCTAGTTACAAAAGAAAGTGAGAAATGTTCCTGAATTCAACCTTGATTGTGATGGGATAATAAAGTTCAAGAATTGGGTTTGTGTTCCTCCCATCCCCGAATTAAAGAAGGATATTCTGGATGAGGCTCATAGTTCTTTATTCTCTATTCATCCTGGAAGCACGAAGATGTATAGGGACCTGAAAGAGTACTTCTGGTGGGATGGCATGAAAAGAGATGTTGCTGAATCTGTCTCTCGATGATTGGTTTGTCAGCAAGTTAAAGATGAGATACAGAAGTCTAAGGGAATGTTACAACCATTACCCATACCCGAATGGAAATGGGAAAACATCACTATGGACTTTGTCACAGGACTTCCTAAAACATCCAAAGGCAATAATGCTATCTGAGTCATAGTTGATCGTCTTACAAAGTCTGCACACTTCATCGCTATTAGAGAGGATTTCTCTCTGGATCAGCTTGCCAGGATATATGTAAAGGAAGTGGTAAGATTTCATGGAGTACCACTTTCTATTATATCTGATCAGGATCCGAGGTTTACCTCAAAGTTCTGGTGAAGTCTTCAGCATAATCTGGATATAGAGTTGAGTTTCAGCACTACTTATCATCCTCAAACAGATGGTCAGTCTGAGAGAACAATTCAAACTCTAGAAGATATGTTGAGAGCTTTCTCTATGGATTTCAAAGGTGGTTGGGATCAACACCTACCTTTGGTGGAATTTTCTTATAATAATAGCTTTCACTCCAGTATTCAGATGTCTCCTTATGAAGCTCTCTATGGAAAGAAATGCAGGACTCCAACTTGCTGGGATGGAGTTGGGGAAAGAAAGTTATTAGGACCTGATCTTGTTGATGAGATGGCAGAAAAGGTCCGATCTATTCAACAACACATAAGAGCAGCTCAGAGTCGACAGAAAATTTATGCCGACAACCGAAGAAAAGACCTAGAGTTTGAAGTGGGTGATAAAGTGTTCTTACGAATATCTCCCTCAAAGAGAGTCATGAGATTTGGAAATAAGGGGAAGTTGAGCCCTAGATATATCAGTCCTTTCAAAATACTGGATCGTGTTGGAAATGTAGCTTACCGATTGGTTCTTCCACCTAATCTCTCTCAAGTTCACGATGTGTTCCATGTATATCTCCTGAGAAAGTACATACATGATCCTTCACATGTACTCAGCTCAGAAGTTGTACCGCTGGATCAAGATCTTTCTTATGAAGAACAGCCGATAGAGATTCTGGATCGTAGCGAAAAAGTCCTACAAAACAAGACCACTCTCTTGGTGAGTGTTTTATGGAGGAACCACCAATTAGAATAAGCTACATGGGATCTTGAGGATATGATGAGAGAGAGGTATCCTCATCTTTTTGTTACAAAGTGACGAATTTCGAGGGCAAAATTCATTTTAAGGGGGGTAGAATGTAATGCCCGAGACTTTTATGAGAAATATTTTGTTTTTATCAAAGGAATCTTTCACTACACACAACACTAGCTTGACTTGCTTTACACGCAACCGCGACCTTCCTCAATAGCTTGCGTGGTACGCAATACCGAGTTTCACTAAACAACGATATGCTATTAAAATATTATTAAAACTAGTCGTTATGAATAGTAATAACCACTTTTTGAAATTTTATAAATTTTATTTTTCAAAATGGACTTCATTTTTGGATTCGGTATATCGAAATTAGCCTAGGGTGAAATTTTGGTATTTTTCTGAAAACTTTCAATTTTTGATGAATAGTGAAACCACTAAGTGGTAGTTAAAAAAAATGAATTTTTCATAAAACTTAATTTTACCACTTCTGTGAGTGGAATTTCGAAAATCCGAGAGACACGGTTAATATCAAGGAATAAAATGTGGTTCAATGAGATGAAAATAATTTTTGGTGAATAGTAACTTTTTACTTTTTTTTACCACGGTTAAAAGTAAATAGGGAAATTAAGGGTAAAAGTGTTATTATTATTACCCTAACACATGTCCTAATTCTATTGGATAAGTGTAATTCGACCAAAAATAACCTTAGGAATAAAATATGACCATTTAGGCCCACTTGGATTAAATTAGGACATTTATTATTAATTTATTTAAAGAAGGGTTAAAATAATTAAAATCAAAGTTTAATAAGTAAATCATTTCTAATATGGGGTTATACATAATATAAATTCGACTATAAATATTAATTAGAAAGATAAAAATATTTCAAACATAATGGTATTTTATTTATAATTTTTAGACATTAAATAATTTAATTTATTTATGACACAACGATGATGCAGTAATTATCTTATTAATGAAATATTGACATAATTGATGTTATAAATACCCAAATAAATCTAATTTGAGACTTTTTATGAATTACACTAATTTTATAGGTTAATATGACATGTTAGTATTTATTTAATTATCTTTTTTCGAACTAATCATTCTGTTATGATTTTCAAACAAATCAATTACTAAATAGTGTCAAAATTGACATAAAATAGTTTTTAAAACAAATATTATATTATTAATTTTTATTTTATTTCTAAAAATATAAGGTTCGGAAAAATGACTTAGATAAGGTTATATATATTAATAATAAACAACTTGGGGTTAGTTTTGCTTGATATAGTAAGTTTATTAACCTTATAGTGTAAGAAAACAAGAAAACACGGTAAAGGTTAAATTATCTAACTTAAAGTTAAATCTAAATGATAAGGTTAAAATTGATACCTAATCTTGTATAAATTCTATTATATGAGAGTATTTAGACCTATAACCACCTTATCTTCGAAATATATCAATTTGGAGATATTGAAAACCGAATTTGAGTTTATAATAAAATAATATTTTTAGTTATTCCAAAGGTGCCCTTCTTCTCCCTTATAAAAGGGCACCTCCTCCCCCTCTTCCTCACAACACTTTGAGCCTTCAAGCTCTGCAAAACCCTACCAATTTCTTCTTTCCACTTCCCTAGAGACATCCTAGAGGTCCTGGTCTTATTCAAAGACCAATTTTAGTGCCCTAAAAGGAGGTCTCAAAGAAGCGCTTAAAAGAAGAGGTAATGTCCGTTACCGATTCTTTCATCTTTATTTCTTCTTCCAATTCTTCTTCTTTAGTTGTTCATTATGATGTAATAACATAAGTATCACTCATATACTGATATGTTATTATATGTATGAAAAAACCCTATTTCTCCATCTATCCATCCTACGGAAAACGAAATCACCGCGCGTGCGTACGTACAGAATACCGTCTCCACGCCGTGGTGTAATCTATTTTCCACCACCACCTTACTTGGATGGGTATAATGGGGTAAATAATTACTATATATGATTATTATAAAGTGATATTGATTCTGAAATAGTATACATACACTCCAATACAATTCCATGATCATGGGAACGATATCATCGCTCGTGCGTACGTACAGAATACCATCTCCACGATGTGATATGATTCGTTCTACATGATCTTCATTGAATAATGATTATATAAATGAATTGAATGAATAAATATTATATATAGTACATTAATACCATTCTGGAAATGATGTATCTATAACCTAAAGAGAAGAATAATAATTTATTCGACAAAACACGCATAAGAACAAAAAGTTATAAACACCCGAATAACAAGTAGCAATGAAATATTACTACTAAGAAGCTAATAATATGAACATATATGATATCATAACAATAATTATGATTCTAGAATAATTCAATAACATTATTTAAATCATTATACAGGGGGTTCGGACACATACGAAGCAAATCAGACCTAAGGTAAGGGAAATATCACAATCTCATTTTTATCCGAGATTGTTTATACTTTAGTATTTACTGGGGTGTATTTTATCATCCTCATCCATGTTTCCTCAATATGTAATATTATTTCCATCCACCTACAATTTTTTAAATCCAATTTTACCCTTCAGTGAGTTTTTAGTAAAGGATATGAAAGGAATCTATTGTCGTTTTTCGTACGAGGTACTTTTTGACTTTTCCGACAAAAGTACGAGAAGAATGTTTTTTAACTTATATGGCATGAATGGATTTTTAAAACATTATTTCCAAGAAGCTTCCTTTACAATTTTTCAAGTTTATTTTTAATCAACTTCTTTTAGTTTAAAATTGTATGATATTTTAAGAAAGGAAAATGTTTTTGAAGTAGAAAGGATATTTTCCTCAAGAATGGAGTTCAAGTGTTTTATCAAAATTATTTTCCATCTAAGACAATAATGGGTTCTGTTTCTATCCCTATCATTACATTGATTTTATTATGTTGTGATGGAATTATTTTTATGAATTCCTTTATCTTATAAGAATTGTTTTATGATTTCATGATGTTTAAGAATCCCATTTTTATTACGTGGGTTATGCTATGATGTATGGTTTATGATTTTGTAGAACACATAAGAATGGTATAATTATGATATGGGTGGGACCTATATCTCCCTCCAATGCATTGGGTAAAGATTTTATGTCTCATGAGATAGACATGGCTGGAACGACAGGTTAAACCGGTTCAGTGAAACAGGACTGAAATGAGGAGTGAACACGGTTCAGAAATGGACTTTGTCCACTAAGATAGTCTTGGAAATGAGTATTGACTAACAAGAAATGATTCTCTATGATTATGTGTGTATGCCACAAAGTTTCATGTTTTAAGTTATGATTATTGGTATTAAATTTCACTACTATGATTTATCCCATGTTATGAAATTATGCTCTCTTTTGCAGGTTAAGATTTCCAAAATGTTATGTTCTTATGAATATGATGTGATTGATATTTCTTTTGTTTACCCTTACTAAGCATTTGAGCTCACCCTTTTGTATGTTTTCTTTCCCCAGGTCAGGAAGAAGATTATTAAGTAAGATATGCCAAAAGGGACTATAGATATGATGAAATAAATGGGAGACAGTGTAGACGCTTTATGAACCAGTTGTTTATGTTTCCCAGTTTCTAAAGACACTATACCTATACGGTCCTTTCCTGGTTTTTTTATATGTTGTAATAAGTGTGCTTCAATTTTGAAGTAATAAAAATGTATGTAAAGTATGGGTCGTTATAATCATATAAATGGAAACCATAAGTATAATAACCAAGTTTACAAATAGGGTACATCCATGCATCATAATTGGAACTTCATGAAACATCATTGTTGCAATAAGATTTCTACTCAATGTATTAATTGATAACTCTCTTACAAGGGTGCTAGGGAAATATCTAATGTTTTTTGAAAACATGGAATATATAAAAGTTTGAGAAGATCCAAAATCATATAAGAAAATATCTAACCTTGATTTTGTGATCAAAGTACCTTCCACCCCTTCTTAGAAACTTCGACTTCAGTTGTGGTAATTTCATAATCTTGGATTTTATTCCTTAGCCATTTATAAGGTAAATTATCTTGATGTTTGGGGCATTGGTTTTAATAATGTCAATTCTCCTGACCATTATAGCATTTAACATAAAAAGATTTTTCCTTGACCTTTCAATCATGATATTTATGGACTTTTTATTTGCACTTGTAAAAAACTCTAGTTCCCTTCCTACAAGCCCCAGGGTATTTCTTCCCACAGTTATCACATGCGAGAAATATCACTATTCCTTTATTCCCCTTTTCCAAAATACTCTTCCCATGATACTCATTCAACCTCTTCTTTTCTAGATTTACCTTGAATAAATATGTCCAGGTGAACTCATTTTTTGTCTTAATGGAACTTGAGACCATATTCTCATATAGAGAAAAGGTCTAAGAGACCAACACTCTTTAAAGGATTGACTTTATCCCATTAAAGAAATGATAAATGTTGATTTTTATTATATGTATATAGTACCAAAAATGTATATCTAACCTTTTAAAGTTATCCCTATTCTCAGAAACTTTTTTCTCCTCCTTTTTTCTAAGATCTAGAAATTTTCTTTCCATTTATACTCTTTGATCACGAGAAAATTATTTTTTATAGAATACTACCTTAAAATTTATTCATTACATGTAATTTATCTCATTTTAATCTTTTTTTGTTTTGAATTAGTGACCACCATTAGTCTATATACCCCTTAAAATAATAGACCATCATGATGAATTTTTCCTTTTCACACCTCCTAAAGTGAGAAAGATATTCTCTAGGGACTTAATCCATTGTTCAACTATAAATGGATTAGTAGTTCCAGTGAATGTTGTAGGTTGTTGTCACATTAAGTGGTCCAAAATAATTACACCATGTTGTGGATAAAAAAGTCACTCTATGCGGGTGATATTATTTTCTATAACTTGGGTCAACTTCCCTAATATAGTTTTGAACTAATTAGCTTCAACTACTACTCTATTAACTTCTTTAGGGGGAACATACCTATAATGACTACGGGTGTTGATACAGTTATCATTCCTTATGTTAGCTATCATATCTATATAATGGTATAAAAATAATCAACTCATGATGCTGAGTTATAAAATAAAATCCCTATTAAGTTTTTAGAGTGTTCCCTAGTAATCATGAGGGTTTTTCATAGTACTCGTGTTATATAACCAGGTTCATATAAATATAGTCTTCAAGGGTTCTACTAAACTTTATTTGATACCAACTATAACATCCTAAACTACAGAAACTTTAATTCGATAGTAATATTACATTATTAATACATAATACAAGAGCTTCTATAGGATAGAATAACTTAGCGGTCTTAGAAGACTAGAAAATTACATATATTACATTTGAAAATATAATATTTAACATGGACACATTAAGAGAACATTATTATAT
Source organism: Viscum album (assembly GCA_963277665.1). Lineage (NCBI taxonomy): Eukaryota > Viridiplantae > Streptophyta > Magnoliopsida > Santalales > Viscaceae > Viscum > Viscum album. The sequence goes on from OY728141.1 coordinate 1,580,689,986, forward strand.
CTTCCATCCATTCCTTGAAAATCACACATAGTTCTCCTCTAGTTTTCTTAAAGAAATGAAAATAAATAAGATGATCTCATATTCTCAATAAGGAGTAACATACAAAGGAATATTTCATAATATAAACATGTCATAAGTGTTGTGGCAGGAATAAATAAACTATATGAAGTCATAATAAACTGAAACTAAGGGCATTCTATATCCATAACAATAAATGTAAACATATATCATGATAATAATTGATCTCATACTGATGGAATGAATAATGGTGGGCATAAAAACATGTTGTCAAGGCTATGTGTCCAGACACTATATTAATATTGGGATAGGTATAAATTAAAACCCAAGATATTTTGTCTCATGAGGTTTGTCGATGCATTAAGGGTAAATATAATTTTTGTGTCTCACCTATCACTGGATTAAGTCCAATGTCTTCACCATAATAGTCAACAAGACCTTTCATACCATTCCCTAAGGAATGTTAGGATGAATAAAGACATGGTTATCTTTATAATAAGAAATAAGAAAAAAATACTTCCTTATTCAATAGAATAATATGGATGTCTAGAAGAACATACCTTAATCAACTTAGAAGTTGTGGGGTATCATCAAAGTAACAAGTAATACCCTTATCAAAGAAATATAGCGGTGAAGGTACTTTCAATGTGTTGGGTTATCCATGGAATATAATAGTTGGGTTCAATAGTTTCCATTGGTAGGATACAAATGCAATGGTAGAAAAAATTCTCCATCGTGGTTCATAAAGATCTTGTAAATATTCCAAAGTATATCCTCTGTGAGTGTTTATCCAGGTGTGCAATATTAGTCCCACTCATCGTGCATCAGAGTGATGATTGAGTAAATGCTCAACCAACCATTTTTGAGGTGATTAACCCTAGATTCATATGTGATACATCCACATCCACTTTCCAATATCATGATAGGGATGTATTTTCTAGAAAAGCACACACACTTTTACTTTACCAAAACTTAAGATGACTTTTTCCACCATGGAAAAGATTGAGTTTTACAACAGTTTTGGTAACTCTTGAATTAAAATAATATGAGGGAGGGATAAAAATTTAGACTTTTAAATCCATTAAATTTCATGAGTAATATAGTAAAAATTATTCTATAGTAATGTATGAACTACACAAAAGGAAATGGGTGGGACAATAACATGATTCCTAGTGAATGGAAATTAAGATAAAGATACCCACTTATGGATTGGGTAATAATTTAATCATAACCTATTGAAATATATGGATTCAAATTGATATTAAAATACCATGAATAAAGGAATTTCATTATCCAAGATAGGCAGTATATACACCACATAAAGTAAATTAGGTGCATAATACAAAACATGTCTCAAAAAGAGGAATTTGAGACGAAAAACTCTTACAACTTGTCCTGACTTCCACGAACGCAATTTAACCTCATGTATCACAAAAATTTATATCTTAATTTATAAACTTACACATATATATTTTCAATTATATTATTTATATATAGTCATTTTCTATATTAAATCTAGTTATTTTACATATTTTCCTATACCAGGTGTTTATAGTTTGATCATTTGTATTAGTTTCATAAAATTGGTGTTGTTCTTTATTAATCTATAAAATTTCATCATTACTAGATAATATAAGGAAATATATTGATAAAATTTATTTATTTATGATGTTATTATCTTATTCCATTAGTTTTTTAGTTATTTTTTGTGAATGTGGAATTAATGTCGGCTTATTTCGGTAACTTTAGTGATCAAAGATGATATTTCAGTAATAAGTTAAATAATTAATATAACCATTAAAAACCATTGAATTAGTATTATTTTCTCATTAAATTGTAATAAAATTAGTATTTAACTTATCATAGTCATCCATGATGGAGTTTTATAGCATTGTTTAAGTAGGTGGTTAAACCGACCCAAACATGAGCACACTATAATTAATGGATGGTTATGATTATAAAAGTGGTTTATTTTGAACATAATATCATTATTAAAGGATAATAATGATATTATATATATAATTTTAATTTTGTGAGTCATATTAAAAAATGTTTTAATAAATAATAAATAAACTAGGCAAAAAAGTAGATACATTACTTTGTGGAAGCGGTAGTCCTCACAACACACAATTAACGTTTTTTATTTCTCAAAGAATGAGATGGAAATAAGGAATATGATTATTTGAAATTTTATAATAATATTTATATTATATATATAATATTTATTTATCAATATCATCATCAAAACCATAAATGAGAGGTGGTTGTGAAAAATGGATGGCATCACTTTGTGGAGGCGGTAATCCACACACACGCACTAACAATGATTTTGTTTTCCTTAGTGGATGGAGATTAATAAATAATGATTTTTTAATTCATATAATAACATCTCATCATAAAAATGATACTAATTTTATTATATTTTTATAGATATAATTATTTTTAATAGGTAAATTAAGGAGAAAATATTACAAAATAGGTAATACTTACATTAGAGATTTGATCTTATCCTATATATCTTCTTAAAAGTGAAGGAATTAAGCTAAATTCTAGTGGTAATGGGATTAAGGATGAGAAAATGGATTATAGGAGAGTTATTTTGGGTATAGGTTCTAAAGAAATTCAAATGGTAATTGTAATCATGAAGGGTTGGGAGTGACCCTCTTTTATAAGTGAAAAAAACACTTTTGGGACTACCCATTACCCTTTAATGATATCATTACACTATTACTTGGTCAATGAATCCAAAAGTTTGTAATAATGAAATTTAGGGTGATATCGGATCTATAAAACCTGAACCAAGACTTTACACAAATATTTCAAACATGTTTCAAGTCTTTTACCATAGATTTTTATATTTTTACATTTTGATTTTTACCTTGGTAACTAGTTTTTAACTAAGTAATTATATTTTATTTAAAAATATAAGGGAACTAATATTACCAAATTTTAATTATTTTGACCAAAAATTATCATCTATTTAATCCAATTAAATTTCTAAGTATTATAAAATTAAATTTTAAAATAAAAAAATATAATATATAGAAAAATAGTTTTTGTAGAAAAATAACACTTTCACGGCTAAGTGCTCCTAATCATATTTAGTATTGATTAATAAATGAATGAGTGTTAATATATTTATATATAGTATTAAATATTATATTATAACCATTATTGATAAATTATTAATTTATTTAATTATATAAAAATTACACAATGATAATAAAACAATTCTTTAAGGAAAACATTTTTACCATTATCGTAGTATTTAACTTTAATCCTTGTAATCTTATTTTTATCTATAAAAATAAAATTATATTTTTTAAATAATTATAAAATAATGGTTCAAAATTTTAAATCCATTTAATAATATTAAATTTCTAAAAGTGATAAATTAATTTTAAAATAGTAAATGTATAATGTATTAAAACCATTTTAGTAAAAAAAGTGACTTAAGATTTAAAATATAAAATATATGTTTATAAAATAAACAAAATATTTTAAAATGTATAATGTTACTTATAAAACACATATTTTTTCAATATAAGGTTTTTTTGATTTTTAGTTTATGCTTACATCCTAGCGATGTCATAAAAGTCACGGTTTTAACAAAAATGATATTTTCACTATTCACCTAAAAATAAATCTTTTTGAAAAATACAAAATTTTTATCTTAATCTATTATATTTATGATGAATTCATAAATTAAGTTTATTTTTTTAAAATTAAATTTAAATATTTAAAAATTAAACTTTTAAATATACTCATGAATAAAGGATTGTTAGAGTGTATATTTTGTGATAGTTCAGGATGTGGTGCTTACCTGCTATAGTAGGGTCTCAAGTATTATAATTAAGAATATGATATCTAAATTTATTCATTTTAAATAAGGATTTCAATAATCAAAATGAATAACATGACTCTAATTCCATTGATGGGTTTCTAAATATCGAATAACACTTATTCAACATGGTGAAAGACAACAAGAAACCCAGAACCCAAGATCACTGTGTCATGAAACTAAAAACAACTATAATATAAAATGAAGAACATGTGTGACTTAAACTGAAGATGGTCTATCCTCTTGTCTTCAACCACACTTTTAATGAATATCCATGAGAATCATCCAAAGGAATCCTTCCTCCATGGTGTATCCATGAGTCGACTTGAATCTCTTAGAAATTGGATGCGATCCTCCTCAACCTCCATGGTATGCTAGTACCTCTTGAATCAAAGAAAGAATGATAAGATACCTTTGGGAGAATCGGTCATGATAACACACAATATTTGATAAAACACCATGTTAACGTATTTTTCGTCTTTATATAGTCATTGAGGATTCCCTCAAACCTTCCACGACTAATTAAAAATTAAAAATTTTATTTAAGAAGAAATCAGTTTTAGGGGTTGAGTGAGAACCCAAACATAGGAAAACCGTGTAGAGGAAGTTATACTTCATAATACACCACTACATTATTCTAGAAAAATTTAAAAAAAATAGTTCCATGCACCCTGTGTAAGCTCTATTCAAAAGGAAAATCTTTCCTCTCTGGTTCATTTTAACAATTTCCTCGATAAAGATAGTCATTTTGTCCCAAGACTTATTATTCCATGATTATATCTCTTTAATTGAAATAATAAATCAAAGTTCGGTCTTGATCATTGATCCATATCTTTTTCTCTCCATTTAGTTTAACATGGATCATTATTTCATTCATTTTATTAGCTTCCTACATTGTTGCATTTATTTCCATAACCTATAACTCATATCTTCCTTGGAGTGTACAAGCAACTCTAAATAGGATATAGGCACTCGATCCTCTTCCTTTCCAACATAACCTCCCCTTCCATGTTGGAATTGGTCCTTACCAATATAGTAATAGGTACCACATTAATTTTAATAGGACATGTATTTAGTTTCCTCAATTTCTAAAGTTTTTTTCTTAGGGAAACTTAGCCTCTCTAAGATCATTACAACTCCCTCAAACCTTTTTCTGGGGGGGGCTCTTTACAAGTCTTTGGTTATTGATTTTTTCTTACCAATATTGTTTCCATTGGTTTAGATACGGGGGACTAGTCTCTTTCTACTTATGGTTTGCAAGACTTTGTTAATTAGGTATCACCATAAGTTGAGTCCTCTATTCTTATAATATTTTTCACCTATATATAAGAATTTTCCAGCTTGAGAATCCTCTTCAAACTCTAAGGAGACCAGACTAGAGTCTTATGTCCCTTGGATATCCTCATATGTAGAAGGTCCCTCCGAGTGTCACTGGTCAGAATGCATCTGATCTGTGAGATCAGATTGTGCTCCGTTCACAACAACATGCTTTCCTTTTCCCTTTATACTTTGGTGTTTCCCATCCTTAATCATCAAAATTACCCAATAACTCACCTCTTGGAATCTGGAACTTGTTTTGGATCATAACTTATGTGCTCACCTCCTGCATAGCACCAACATAGAAGGAGATAAAGTTTCTAACAGTGCAGCATTACATGAGAAACTCTAGGACCATCTTAGTCATAGTGGGTTGTCATAGATATTTCCATTAGATGGATTCCATCATGGGTACTAGTAACATTATCTTCAAAAAACTCACAAGAAACTACACCCAAAGTGAGAGAGGTAACCTATATTGGATAAATCATGACATCAGATTACTAAACATCAACAACTACACTATTGGATGTTGCAGGCCCTATGCCCCCAAACCTTGGACCACAAAAAGAATTTACACACACCATATCAACTGATTACAATTTGTATCCATTATTGTAACACCTTGTTACCTTATTTCAATTACTTATTAACCATTGTTTTAATCTCCCATTTTGGGTTTGTCTCAGGTCATTTATGGTGTGTTTTAGATATTTTTGGAGGTTTACTAGGTAGTGCATGACTGGTGCATGGTTTTCCCAAACCATGCAGCCACCCAGTGAAAATTTTTCACCCATTTCCAAAATCCTAGTAGGGGCACACAATTATTTTAACCATGTAGCCCTCAGTGAAAACCATGCACCCCTAGATAGTGGGGGTGCATGGTTTGTTTAACCGTACTACCCCACTTGAGAAATCATGCGACCCCTTCTGAACATTTAAAAAATTGGAATTTCCCCCCTTTCCCTTGGTCGTTTTTAAGTCTAATCACCCTCTAATATCATTTAGGCTCGACCTAAACCTTCCCTAATTATCTTTAGGATTATACCCTTGGATTCTAGGTGGATTTCTTTCATTCTTGATGAATCACTTTGAGGTATGTTGTGTTTTTATAAACTTTTCTCTTTTCTTTGTAGATCCTCACTAGATCTATTCTCCTCTTGTATCAAAAGATTTGAATGGGCTATAGATGTTATATCTAATGGGTTTAACATACGTTTTTTATTTTTTCTCATGGATCTAGGATTGTGAGTAACCGATCCACTCTTTTCTGATCTCTGTTTTCTAAGGTGATTAGTTTTTCATTTATTGCATGTTAGGTGTCTCTATATAAGGGTTATAATTCATTAATTTATTTTTTTATTGTAAATTCCCTTGTATTATTCAATAAAATGGGTTTATTTGTGATCATGTAGGTTTTTTTGGAAGAGATACATGGTTTTTATAGGGTTTTCTTTAAAATCAGATTTGTACACACCAAGTGTTTGATGAAATTATTCAATGGTGATTTTGGTTTTAAAATGGATTTTCAATATTAAAGGTGGAAATTAATTGAAGTGAAAATGTTTTATTATATGTGATAATGTTTTTTAAATTAATTTTGACAAACTTAGCACATTAGTTAACCTTGGGTGCACCAGAAAATATACTTGTCACTCTATTTGTGTGTAATGCCACAAAAAGGTTTATTGTCACTTTAGTGTGTGTAATGACACTAGAGGTAATATCAAATGAATCCACCTTAGGAATTTATTGATGTTTTTCTTTTATATACACCATTTATACCCATAGTTTAGATCCCAAATGGAGTGGTTTGTCATTTATGGTTGGTTTATCACATGTTGGTATTTTATAGGTTATTTTATCACATGATTACTTATGGTGTATCCATTCTTGGTTTTGTTGATGATTTCATAATATATCACATGTACTTTAAATATTCTTGGATATGGTGAATATGATATGCTTTTATTAAAACCAAAGGATGATTTACAAAAAAAGTTTTCTTTTATGAAAATTCTTTTTAAACTGGATTTGTTTTAAAGTTATAGCTAATACATTCTTGATATTAGAAATTGTATGGAATCTTTGGTGGAATCCTATTGGTATTTGTGCTCACACCCTAACTTTTCCTTTGTGTGGTTGTAGATGTTGTTTTGTAGGACTCGGGTAAAGGTAAGAGAATTATTTAGCATGTCTGTTTCTCTTGTAGTCTTTATCTTCATAGTAGAATGTTTTTGTGGTGATGGAAGGTTGTACAGGGACTTGTCTTGACATGCCATGTTTTATCATTCTGGTTTGGCCTGTTTGGGTTGAATTTGTATGTCTCATGGATATGTTCTCTTATTTTCTCTATATACCCTATTGGTTTTTCTTGTTGGTGTTTATCATGAAATATGTTGTTATCTTTTTGTTGTACTTCATCATGTGGAAGACATTCTTGGGTGGCTTATCTGGTTGACCTAGATCGGTTCGTTAAAAAATGGTATTTGAGGGGATATCCAGCATGAATTGTTGTAATATTTCCTAGGTTTGGTTCAATGTCTTTGGTAGATTGGATTTAGGATAGTCAAAATTCAGATAGTAAGTGTGGGAGGGGCCTGACCAACACACTTCCATGACTAAACCTGAGTTACCATGGGTGGTCCAAGATTTTTACCAAGTTTGTGACTTAGTTTTTGAGGTCATATTAATAAACTAGGTTTGGGGGTTTATTTAAATGGACATGTTCTCTATTTAGGTGTTATTTTCACTTTTAGAATATGTAATTACTTTAAATTCTGGTAATTTCAAAGCATTTAAATGAATTTTGAAAGTTGGTCGTATGATTTTGGAATGTGTTCTTAAAATGTTTGGTTTTTGTATTGTTCTTATACAATGACATTGAGAAGAGATATTCTAAATCTAAGAGAGGAAGCTGTGAGACCAGTTCCACATGTGAATCCTCTAGAGTTGGACCCTTCTTTGGCAGATATCATAATCCACACCATTTAGACTCTGGGTCAAGTGGGTTTTAGGAACTCAGAATGAGTAGTGGACTATGGATAAGAATTTACTAAGCATAATCCACTCATCTTCCTTGGTGAAAAAGGACCCTAGGAATTAAAGGAATGACTTAAGAGGATTGATAGAATCTTAAATTTTATAAATACTCCATATGATTCAAAAGTGGGTTTTTCTACATACATGGTTGAGGTACCGAGAAGAATATTGTGGGACTCTATTATGCAAGCTAAGTTACACGAGGATCTTACCTTGTATTTCCTCAAGAAAATATTCATCCAAAATTTTTATCCTGATACATTGCATGTGGAAAATACCCAGAAGTTACAAACCTTAGATCAAGGGGATTGTACCATTCTGAAGTATTCCACCTTATTTTCTGAATTTCTGCACTTTTCTCCAAATCTAGTTACCAATGATTACCTAAAATATTGAAAGTTTGATATGGGGATAAAGGATTATATTAGTTTGATGTTGATTCTATTAACCTTACAAACTTTATCAAGGCAGTCGATAAAGCTGCTATGGATGAGGCATAAATATCTAGAAAGAGGAATTTGGGTGGAGCTTCAGTTGGTGTAGTTCTTAGACAGGGTGTATCATATGGCCGTAAAAGTAAGTGAAAAGGTAGTCAATTTTCTTTAGGACCAGTTTCAATGGATTAATCAGGATAATAACAGGTTGTTTTCTATAAATTTGGGAGGCATGGTCATGCCAACCCTAATTTTTTGGAGGATTCCAAGACTTTTTATCATTGTGTAAAATCTATCCATCTGAGGTGTTTTTGTGGAAGAATATCCCAAGGTAGTAAGGCTAGATACACTCTCACCAAGGGTTCATATGTTCATTTTGATGCTTCCAATGGTGGTGGGTCTTATCCTTAGGTCAAGGGTGATGTTCATGTAGCTAAGAAAGCTCACGGAGGAGTTGAGACTAGACACCTTTATATAAAGGAGTATGCACTGGAAGAATTTGAACCAGAGTCAGGTATTATTAGAGGTGTAATGTTTGTCTTGTCTTTTATGGTGATATATTTGTATGATACTAGTGATACTCATTATTTTATATCATCAAAGTTATTTTACATGTTGATCTTGTGTTCAAATTTTATTTTGTTCTTGTTGGATATTTACATGACTTTGAGAGAAAGTGTTCTGAACAAGGTTTCAAATGTCTCACATACCAGGTGATGATATCCATCTTCAAAGTGGTGTATAATTTATTGGTTATTGATCTTTATATCTTCAACAAAATTATTGGAATGAATTATATGATGTCACGACCCATCCTTGGGGCCCGTGCCGTGACTACCCCAAGCCCGCCTTCCATAGGCCAGGGGCTGGCGACTAGCACCAAAGGCGTAAATCCCGATAACTGGGAAGGAATTGACTTTATAAAGTAAACAAAACACCACAGAGTACAAGCGGAAGTAAAACACTAAGTACAAAGAGAAGTTCTGAAAAGTAAATGGGCCAGAATACAAACCCAACTGAAAGTAAAACTACAACTGAACAAAGTACAACAGAAAAAGACAACAGCTGGAAGAATGGAAGCGGCTCCTGGGTCGTCCTCTTCGGATCCTACCTGAAAGGTAGGTACAGATGGTGCAGCTCCTGGATCGCCCACCACGGATCCTACCTAAAGGGTAGGTACAGATATCTTCCACAACGCTCTCACCCGTCGACCTCCTCCGAGTGTCGTATCGCCGTGAAGTCCACCTCCGGATACTGACTCGTCATGTAGTCCACCTCCGGGTACCGTCCAGTCCTCAAACACTCGGCCTCCGTCAGCACTGCCCATCATCTGCAACCAACACAACGAGGGGCAGGCATAGACCATGCAGGGGTGAGTATAAGGATACTCAGTAGGGACCCTGAGACCCTCAAGGTCTCACTAAAACCAACAAGGATAACCACAAAGAAGATCTCAACAGATAACCTCTACATAGGTATATGCCCATACATATACCTAAGTTATCAAGCAACCCATCTCAATCACGAGGAAAGCACTAAGATCATGAAATCAACAGATAACCACTACCCAGGTATATGCCCACACATATACCTAAGTTATCAAGTGACCCATCTCAATCACGAGGTAAACACAAGGTCAAAAGTCTCAGCTCAAACCAGGATTTTCATTATCGAAACCGTAACTGCTGAAGAGCTCCATCTCTGGAGTGTACAGTGGTCCTGTCACGACTCCGAGGTACTGCTCACTAACCTAAGACTGCTGAGGTACTCCTTCCGTCGAGTACCGTGGGCCAGCCACCCAAACACAGTAGTGCTTCCCGCCGGGGTACGCCACTCAAACACAGTAGTGCACACCCCCTAGTAGCCTGCAGAGGTACTCTCCGGACGAGTACCGCGGGTCTGCACTGTCACACAGGTAGTTCTCCGTCCGCCATGGGTCTGCACCTCACAAAGTAGTGCTCCATCCACTGGGATAGTCTACTCACTCCAAGTCGAGTCGGTCAAGCAGTCGTCAGGTCTCAGTCGGCTACACGGTATCCGTACTCCGCACGCTCATCTCTGGGAGGGTCCGCTCCATGAGCTACAGGTTGATACTCTAAGTATCAAAAGTCCCACGAAGAAGTATCTCAAAGGACCGCCTCGTCATAGGGGTCTCAACGCAACAAACGACGCGTCAATCGGATGCCCGGTCTGTGAGTTACTAGCCTTTTCATCCCAGGGGCCCGGTTGGTTTCGTGAACGAACCAACCCGGCCATATCTCAACTGTACCCTGAACTCTCATAGGGAAAACTCAAAAGGACCATTTCTTCACGTGATCACCAACGCCGCTGACGGTTCGTCAAACGGACGTTCAGTCTGAAAGATATCAGCTTTTCCGTTCCAGGGGCCCGGTCGGATTTCGGGTGCAATCCAACCCGGACACTATCCAACTACATCAAAAACTCAAGCGAAGTATTCCAAAAGTTCCGTCTCAACATGAGGAATTCAACGAGACAGACGTCACGTCAATCGAACGCCCGGTCTGTGAGTTATTGGCTTTTTCTTTCTAGGGGCCCGGTTGGTTTCGTGAGCGAACCAACCCGACCGCACTCTGACAGCATCCAAACCTCGAGTGAAGTAAGCCAAAAGATCCGTCTCACTTAGAGGAATTCAATGAGACAGACGACACGTCAATCGGACGTCCGGAGCTCAAGATATAAGCATTTCCACTCCGAGGGCCCGGTTGGTTTCGTATACGAACCAACCAGGCCGAACCCAAAGTACTCCGAAACCTTGAGTGTAATATAACTAAATGACCGTCTCGATCCAAGGATCACATCGCCGCTGACAGTGCGTCGATCGGAGGTCTACAACTCAAGATATGGGTGAAAGACCGAAAAGGGTCCGAAAACGGGGGGTCTGGGCCCGGAACGACCCGGCCCAACCCCCCTGGGTCGGTCCGAACTGGGTCGACTCGACCCGGGTCCGACCCGAATGGCGCGACCCGGCCCAGCTGGTGGGTTGGCTCAGCCGGTTACGACCGAGCAGAGCAGAGTGGGGCGCTGCCCCCGCGTGAAAAACCGCGGCCCCGCGTGGGGCCGCCCGTGCCAGCGGACGCGGCAGCCGGCCGTGTCCCGCCGCCCCCCTCCGGTCCCGCGTGGTCGCGGGACCGCGCTCCACCGCCGCAGTTTCAGCCGCGGAGGATTTTTCCGGCGGTGCTCCGGGCGCCGCCGCGCCGGCGAGGCGCGCCGGCGGGGGCTTCCGCGGACCACCGGACACGCTCCGGTGGTCCGATTCCCCTGCGGTCTTCGCCAGAGGTCATCTCGGGACCCGAACTTTGCTGCAAAGCCTTCAAAACACCTTCGGGTCCCACCTCACCATCGTCCGTCGATCCGCACTTCGACAAAAAACGTGTGGTCTTTAAATCGCCTCCTCGGCCCTGACTCCGCCCGCAGTTCCGTTCGGCCTCAACGGCGCGGTGCGACGACGCCACGCTTCTTCGCCGCATTCTTTCTCGTGTCCGCATGGTGCCGTTGCACTGTGCCGCCTTTGTTCGTGCCCCAACGAATCAAAACAACAAAGGGGGAGGAGAGTCGGCCGTGTTCGTGCGGTCCGACCTCCTCCCGTTAAGTCGGTAACAAGCGGCCCAAAAGACGAAGAACAACAAGGAAAAAAATTCACGAACAAAAGAGAAACAACCAAAACAGTTTTTCCCCGTAACAGATTATTCCCAACCCGCAAGGAAAACGTTCGCGGATCAACTAGGTAATAAGTTGATCTGTGTTCTTTATTTTCTTTAGAAAGAAAGAAACAAGGGAATAAAATCATTCTCAAACATAATTCCCTACCTCAAGCGTTGTCGTCGAACGCGAGTTCATCATGGAATTAACCGTCGCAGAAGAAGAGGATCGTCGCGGAAGAGAAGGATCATCGCGGAAGAAACGTCGGGGAAGGAGCGTCGTGGAAGAAGCATCGTTGACGTCGCGGTACACGGCGTCGCGTCGTCGATCTCCGAGGGTTTGGCATTCTTCGTCGGAGGTCGGAGCATTCTTCGCGTTCTTCGCGTTCTTCGCGTTCTTCGCATTCTTCGTCGAAGAAGAACGCTTTCCTCCAAATCCTCTCCACGCCACAAGTTCCAACAGAAATAAAATAAGAGTTATCTTATTTTATTAATGGACATGACACGTTTGAATTTCAAAAGGAAAGAAACGAACAATTAATTCAGTGAATTAATTGTAACGATTTAACTTCCCAATTAATGAGGCGTTTCTTAACCAGAAAAATGCACGGTTGACTTTCATTAAAGAGGGGTTTTCGCGGGTGCGTTACTTAGAGGAAAAGAAACAGTGGGGCTCGTGCGGGACCCACATCACAAATATCCTACCAAGAGGGTAGGTTATTTTGGATTGCACCCTATCCGCTTCAACTCAGCTTAAGCATCTTTAAGTGGCTTTAAGTGAAATAAAATAAAGTTTTCGCACCACTTTATTTTATTTCTTAACTTAACCCCAAAAATTAAAAACCAAACTCAAGCAAACGCAACTCCGGAAAAGGCATTTCTAAGAAAATACCGGTGCTGCGATTCCATCGGTGCCCTCGGAATTCGATTCCGAGCACTAGTTCAAAAGTTATAAAAACCCGCTCGTTCGTTCACTGAACGTACCCGAGCTAAAATTCAGAAAATGATTTCGGGCACACCGGGCCTCAGAATCAGGTTCCGTCAGAAACTGCGTTCTTGTAAAATTCGAAAGAAAATTAAGAAAAAAAATTCCTTGAAATTTACGGGTCTTTACATTACTCCCACCTCCGAGCTTTACGTCCTCGTAAAGCTTTAACACAAACTAGGGTCACAAAAGCGGTACTAAGCACGCATCTGAGCCTCCCGCTCTCATGTGCTCACCTGGAGGTTCCCGTACTGCTATAGAAAGTGCACCCGAGGAATCGATTGTCCTCGTAGGATACGCCCCTGTCGATCCTCGATCCCCACTGGAAACTCCGTGAAAGACACCCCATCCCCATCGTCCAGCTCCCCATGGTCGATGATATGTGAAGGTCCACGCACGTATCTCCTCAGTTGAGATACGTGGAAGTCGTCGTGCACCTGGTGTAATTGAGGTGGATGGGTCAAGCGGTAAACCACCTCACCTACCTAGCTGAGGACCTAGAAAGGTCCGTTGAACCTCAGAGATAACTTGCCGCCTTGGCCACTTCTCCGTAAACCTTGTCGAGGTGAGACCCATATAAGGACGTGATCGTCATCCTCGAACTCTAGAGGTCTATAATTCCTGATAGAACTGAAACTCAAAACGACAACTACCACGAGGGTAAGGTTGATCGACTCAAGAGTGATCGGTCGCACCCTTCTGTGCATGAGTTTATCCTATGCTGCCTGGGGTTTCCTTTTCGCCGACCAAGGAAAACCCATTCTGACGTCGTAGTTAAACCACAACCTTATTGCCTAATACCGTCAATCTGTGTATGAACTGTGATTGCCCAATCCATACTCAAACCAACATCGTAAGGCCTCGACGCTGCCACCAAGAGATTCAAACCGAAACTCTCGCCTCGAGGGTCTGACCATATTGTCGGCGTAAGTGTGGTTATCGAGTCTTCTCCCAAGGTATATCCAGACGTGAGGGTCAAGTCTACGGCTTACCGGAAACTCTAGGTCTGGGACAAGATTCGTGAAAGTAAGGAATGATTCATATCGACGTCTGTTACTACAGCAGCTAGTAGTGGACACAGACTGTCCCTTGAATCATTTTTAGATCCATTGGGTCACACTCCTTGACCGCATGCAGCCGCACTCTTCCTCTTCCCTCCATCCCCCTGAGCCTGGCGGGGATAACTAAGGCGGGTGGTTGTAGCATGTTAAAATGTAGACCACCTAATGATGCTCTCCTAGCTCTACCTCCATGTCTGCTGCTTCGTAGATTGATCTCTCCTTAAAGCTTCATCTTCTTGAAACATTTAACACGCCCGAGTCTCTAAGACTGGCGCCGGTTTCCTGTTTCTTACTGCACTGTGCAGTCTTCATCCGCTCCTGGATGATCTGCAACTTCTTTGCCTACGGTCTGGAAGAGCTGCTAAAATTTCTCCTTTGTCGAAAAGAGAAACTCGGTCTCATCCACTTGATGAACCACGCCCATTGCCTAATACAGTCAATCCTGACATGAAGGATGCATTCATGCCATGGATGACGTCGTAAGGCCTCGACGTAACTACCAAGAGATCCAACTGTCACTCTCGCCTCCAAGGGTCGAGTCACACTGTCGGCATCAGTGTGAGGTCACTGGGTCTCCCCCAGTAGAAATCTCGAAAGTGAGGGTCAAGTCAACAGTCTTAACCGGGACCACTCGGTATCAACCAAACAAAAGGACAGGAAAGAAAACAAATATAAGTGTCTTTTTATTATTGAAGATCATAGTACAAACACACGAATACAACAACAACATGGTACTAGAAGTACAAGGGACGTATCCACTAGTTCCGCTCCTGTCCTCCTGCTCCCGGAGCTCTACTGCCTTGTCCACTGCTCGACTGTTGCTCAAGCACCCGCCGCTGCTTCTTCCTCGGTGGCTCCTCCAAAGCCTGCGGATCACCTGTGCGAGGAGTAAGACAATCACGTGCCAGGTGACCCTTCCTGCCGTAGGAGTAACACTGTCCGTTTCTGGCACGCCTGGCTCTGACCCCACCTCAGGTGCCCCACACCACCGATCCTAAAACCCGAGATCGCCTAACTGCTGATCTGGTCCTCCTGGACCTCTGCATCATCTGTCTACTGCCCACAGATGACTCGGCTACTGATTGAAAAACACGTGGCAAAGGCAGTAACTCCTGAACACGCTCGAGGTGTAGAGATACTGGCACAAACTCCACCCTGAAGAAGGTCTCGAAGTCTTCCCACATGAAGGTCATCCCGTCTCAAAACTGGAACAAGTGGCTCCACCACCTTCCTGCTACTACCTGAAGAAGGCTGGAAGCAAAGATCACCATGAAGTCTGCCAGCATCCCCACTGGCCTGAAGACTCTCACCACAGCCTCCATCCAATCCTCAAACGCCTGTGGGTCTGTCTATCCCCGAAACCTGGGTGGCCTCTGGCCCTAGAACTCGTGCAGCGCACTCAAGTGGCGTGCATCGCATACTGCTGGGGATGGTGGCATCGGTGGCCCAACGTATGGTAGTACCGTTGGTGCCTCCACTGGTGCCTCAATTGCAAGAGGGCCCTGTACTGAAGCCTCGTCGCTCGACAGGCTGTCAGTACGAACATCCCTCTAGGCTCTAGTTGGTCATCCGTAAAAAGTAATCCTGAAAGAAACAGCGTGACACGGTCAAATGATTATACCTGGGGAGCTGACCTGGTTTGAACTGACATTTAAAAACTTCTGGAAACACACACGCAATCAGTGTTTTCATGCACAAAGTTGGAAATCAGTTGTCAGGGTCCTGATGTATGGATACATCGGCCGCCCGCACCAACAATGGAATCCCTGAACTGAAAACCACACTCGGTACTCTTAACACTATTGCTTCACAGAAAGGAAATATCAGAGTTATAAGTTCTGCAGTAGAACCGACTCCTCTGATACCAATTATCAAGACCTGCCTCCCGGGCCATGAACCTTATCATCTGACCCCATGGGTCTCTTGTAATACCTTGGTTGCCTTCTTAGCACACCATAAGCTATTAATCACTAGGGTCGCTTATCAGACTAATGACTGTCCCCACTGGCCAACACATGTCCTTTCCAGTGTGTTTTTTCCTCACTCACACACATCCTGGAAACTTCCCAGAAGGTCACCCATCCTAATCACTACTCCAGGCCAAGCACGCTTAACTGTGGAGTTCTAATCAGACATGCTTCTAAAAAGGAAGGTGCACCTTGTTGACATGGGTAGTAACATTTAGCCTTTTAAGTCTCACTTTTTCAGGGGTGTTACAATATCCACCCCTTTAAAGCACAACGCCATCATTGTGGACCCCAAGCCTCAAACCCAGGCGGTGCCTAAGCACTTCCGGCTGGGTATTGGCTCTGAAACCAATTTGTCACGACCCGTCCTCGGGGCCCGTGCCGTGACTACCCCAAGCCCGCCTTCCATAGGCCAGGGGCTGGCGACTAGCACCAAAGGCGTAAATCCCAATAACTGGGAAGGAATTGCCTTTATAAAGCAAACAAAACACCACAGAGTACAAGCGGAAGTAAAACACTAAGTACAAAGAGAAGTGATGAAAAGTAAATGGGCAAGAATACAAACCCAACTGAAAGTATAACTACAACTGAACAAAGTACAACAAAAAAAGACAACAGCTGGAAGAACGGAAGCGGCTCCTGGGTCGTCCTCCTCGGATCCTACCTGAAGGGTAGGTATAGATGGTGCATCTCATGGATCGCCCACCACAGATCCTACCTGAAGGGTAGGTACAGATAGCCTCCACAACGCTCTCGCCCATCGACCTCCTCCGAGTGTCATCTCACCGTGAAGTCCACCTCCGGATACTGACTCGTCGTGTAGTCCAACTCCGGGTACCGTCCAGTCCTCGAACACTCGGCCTCTGTCAGCACTGCCCGTCGTCTGCAACCAACACAACGAGGTGCGGGCATATCCCGTGCAGGGGTGAGTATAACGATAATCAGTAGGGACCCTGAGACCCTCAAGGTCTCACTAAAACCAACAAGGATAACCAAAAAAGAAGATCTCAACAGATAAGCTCTACTTAGGTATATTCCCATACATATACCTAAGTTATCAAGAAACCCTTCTCAATCATGAGGAAATCACCAAGATCATGAAATCAACAGATAACCACTACCCAGGTATATGCCCATACATATACCTAAGTTATTAAGTGACTCATCTCAATCATGAGGTAAACACAAGGTCAAAAGTCTCAGCTCAAACCAGGATTTTCATTATCGAAACCGTAACTGCTGAAGAGCTCTGTCTCTGGAGTGTACAGTGGTCCTGTCACGACTCCGAGGTACTGCTCACTAACCTAATACTGCTGAGGTACTCCTCCTGTCGAGTATCGCAGGCCATCCACCCAAACACAGTAGTGCTTCCCGCCGGGGTATACCATCCAAACACAGTAGTGCACACCCCCTAGTAGCCTGCAGAGGTACTCTCCGGACGAGTACCGCGAGTCTGCACTGTCACACAGGTAGTGATCCATCCTCCATGGGTCTGCAGCTCACAAAGTAGTGCTCCGTCCACTGGGCTAGTCGACTCACTCCAAGTCAAGTCGGTCAAGCAGTCGTCAGGTCTCAGTCGGCTACACGGTCTCCGTACTCCGCACGCTCGTCTCTGGGAGGGTCCGCTCCACGAGCTACAGGTCGATACTCCAAGTATCACAAGTCCCATGAAGAAGTATCTCAAAGGACCTCCTCGTCATAGGGGTCTCAATGCAACAGACGAAGCGTCAATCGGACGCCTGGTCTGTGAGTTACTAGCCTTTTCGTCCCAGGGGCCCGGTTGGTTTCGTGAGCGAACCAACCCGGCCGTATCTAAATTGTTCCCCGAACTCTCATAGGGTAAACTCAAAGGGACCGTTTCTCCACGTTATCACCAACGCCGCTGACGGTTCGTCAAACGGACGTCCAGTCTGAAAGATATCATCTTTTTCAATCCAGGGGCCCGGTTGGATTTCGGGTGCAATCCAACCCGGCCACTTTCCAACTACATCCAAAACTCAAGCGAAGTGTGCCAAATGTTCCGTCTCAACAAGAGGAATTCAACGAGACAGACGGCGCGTCAATCGGACGCCCGGTCTGTGAGTTATTGGCTTTTTCGTTCCAGGGGCCCGATTGGTTTCGTGAGCGAACCAACCCGACCACACTCTGACAGCATCCAAAACTTGAGCGGAGTAATCCAAAAGATTCATCTCACTTAGAGGAATTCAACGAGACAGACGGCACGTCAATCGGACGTCCGGAGCTCAAGATATAAGCGTTTCCGCACCGAGGGCCCGGTTGGTTTCGTATCTGAACCAACCCGTCTGAACCCAAAGTACTCCGAAACCTTGAGTGTAATATACCGAAACGACCGTCTCGATCCAAGGACCGCATCGCTGCTGACGGTGCGTCGATCGGAGGTCTATAGATCAAGATATAGGCGAAAGACCGAAAAGGGTCCGAAAATGGGGGGTCTGGGCCCGGACCGACCCGGATGGCACGACCCGGCCCGGCCGGTGGGTCGGCTCGGCCGGTTATGGCCGAGCAGAGCAAAGCGGGGCGCTGCCCCCGCGTGAAGAACCGCGGCCCCGCGTGGGGCTGCCCGTGCCTGCGGACGCAGCAGTCGGCCGCGTCCCGCCGCCCCCCTCCGGTCCCGTGCGGTCCTGGGACAGCGCTCCGCCACCGCGGTTTCAGCCGCGACGGATTTTTTCCGGCGGCGCTCCAGGCGCCGCAACCCTTGACCGCCGGCGCAGCCGCGCTGGCGTGGCGCTCCGGCGGGGGCTTCCGCGGACCACCGGACGCGCTCCGGTGGTCCGATTCGCCTACGGTCTTCGCCAGAGGTCATCTCGGGACCCGACCTTCGCTGAAAAGCCTTCAAAATGCCTTCGCAGCCCGCCTCAACATCGTCCGTCGATCCGCACTTCGACAACAAACACGAGGTCTTTAAATTGCCTCCTCGGCCCTGACTCCGCCCGCGGTTTCGTTCGGCCTCAACGGCGCGGTGCGACGGCGCCACGCTTCTTCGCCGCGTTCTTTCTCGTGTCTGTACGGTGTCGTTGCACTGTGCCGCCTTTGTTTGTGCCGCAAAGAATCAAAACAACAAAGGGGGAGGAGATTTGGCTGTGTTCGTGCAGTCGGACCTCCTCCCATTAAGTCGGTAACAAGCGGCCCAAAAGACGAAGAACAACAAGGAAAAAATTTCATGAACAAAAGAGAAACAACCCAAAAAGTTTTTCCCCGCAACAGATTATTCCCAACCCGTAAGGAAAACGTTCGCGGATCAACTAGGTAATAAGTTGATCTGTGTTCTTTGTTTTCTTTAGAAAGAAAGAAACAAGGGAATAAAATCATTCTCAAACATAATTCCCTACCTCAAGCGTTGTCTTCAAACACGAGTTCGTTGCGGAATTAACCGTCGCGGAAGAATAGGATCGTCGCGGAAGAGAAGGATCATCGCGGAAGAAACGTCGCAGAAGGAGCGTCGTGGAAGAAGCGTCGTTGACGTCGCGGTACACGGCGTCGCGTCGTCGATCTCCGAGGGTTTGGCATTCTTCGTCGGAGGTCAGAGCATTCTTCGCGTTCTTCGTCGAAGAAGAACTCTTTCCTCCAAATCCTCTCCATGCCACAAGTTCCAACAGAAATAAAATAAGAGTTATCTTATTTTATTAATGCACATGACACGTTTGAATTTCAAAAGGAAAGAAACGAACAATTAATTCAGTTAATTAATTGTAACGATTTAACTGCCCAATTAATGAGGCGTTTCTTAACCAGAAAAATGCATGGTTGACTTTCATTAAAGAGGGGTTTTCACGGGTGCGTTACTTAGAGGAAAAGAAACGGTGGGGCTCGTGCGGGCCCCACCTCACAAATATCCTACCAAGATGGTAGTATATTTTGGATTGCACCCTATCCGCTTCAACTCAGCTTAAGCAACTTTAAGAAGCTTTAGGTGAAATAAAATAAAGTTGTCGCACCACTTTATTTTATTTCTTAACTTAACCCCAAAAATTAAAAACCACACCCGAGAAAACTTAACTCCGGAAAAGGCATTTATAAGCAAATACCGGCACTGAAATTCCATCAGTGCCCTCAGAATTCGATTCCGAGAACCGCTTTAAAAGTTAGAAAAACCCGCTCGTTCGTTCATTGAACGTACCCGAGCTAAACTTCGGAAAATGATTCCGAGCACACCGGGCCTCGGAATCAGGTTCCCTCAGAAACTGCGTTCTTGTAAAATTCCAAAGAAAATTAAGAAAAAAATTTCCTTGAAATTTTTGGGTTTTTACATTACTCCCACCTCAGGGCTTTACGTCCTCGTAAAACTTTAACACAAACTAGGGTCACAAAAGCGGTACTGAGCACGCATCTGAGCCTCCCGCTCTCATGTGCTCACCTAGAGGTTCCTGTACTGCCAGAGAAAGTGCACCCAAGGAATCAACCATCCTCGTAGGATCCTCCCCTTTCGATCCTCGATCCCCATTAGAACCTCCATGAAAGACACCCCATCACCATCGTCTAGCTCCCCATGGTCGATGATATGTGAAGGTCCACGCACGTATCTCCTCAGTTGAGATACGTGGAAGTCGTCGTGCACCTGGTGCAACTGAGGTGGATGGGTCAAGCGGTAAACCACCTCGCCTACCCAACTGAGGACCTAGAAAGGTCCGTTGAACCTTGGAGATAACTTACCGCCTTGGCCACTTCTCCATAAACCTCGTTGAGGTGAGACCCGTATAAGGACATGATCCTCGTCCTCAAACTCTAGTGGTCTAAAATTTCTGATAGAACTGAAACTCAAAATGATAGCTACCACGAGGGTAAGGTTGACTGACTCAAGAGTGATCGGTTGCACCCTCCTGTGCATGAGTTTATCCTGTGCTGCCTGGGGTTTCCTTTTCGCCGACCAAGGAAAACCCATTCCGACATCGTAGTTAAACCACAACCTTATTGCCTAATACCATGAATCTGTGTATGAAATGTGATTGCCCAGTCCATACTCAAACCAACATCGTAAGGCCTCAAAGATGCCACCAAGAGATTCCAACCGAAACTCTTGCCTCGAGGGTCTGACCATACTGTCGGCGTAAGTGTGGTTATCGAATCTTCTCCCAAGGTATCTCCAGACGTGAGGGTCAAGTCTACGGCTTACCAGAAACTATAGGTCTGGGACAAGATTCCTGAAAGAAAGGAATGATTCATATCGACATCTGTTACTACAACAACTAGTAGTGGACACAGACTGTCCCTTGAATCATTTTTAGAGCCATTGGGTCACACTTTTTGACCTCATGCATCTGCACTCTTCCTCCGCCCTCCATCCCCCTGAGCCTGGTGGGGATAACTAAGGCGGGTGGTTGTAGCATGTTAAAATGTACACCACCTCATGCTGCTCTCCTAGCTCTTCCTCCACGTCTGCTGCTTCACAGACTGATCTCTCCTTAAAGCTTCCTCTTCTTGAAACATTTAACACGCCCGAGTCTCTATGACTGGCGTCGGTTTCCTGTTTCTTACTGCACTGTGTAGTCTTCATCCGCTCCTAGATGATCTGCACCTTCTTTGCCTACTGTCTGGAAGATCTGCTAAAATTTCTCCTTTTCCGAAAAGAGAAACTCAGTCTCATCCCTTGGATGAACCACGCCCATTGCCTAATACAGTCAATCCTGACATGAAGGATGCATTCATGCCATGGATGATGTCGTAAGGCCTCGACGTAACTACCAAGAGATCCAACTGTCACTCTCACCTCCAAGGGTCGAGTCGCACTGTCGGCATCAGTGTGAGGTCACTGGGTCTCCCCTAGTAGAAATCTTGAAAGTGAGGGTCAAGTCAACAGTCTTAACCGGGACCACTCGGTATCAACCAAACAAAAGGACAGGAAAGCAAACAAAGATAAGTGTCTTTTTATTATTGTAGCTCATAGTACAAAGACACGAATACAACAGAAACATGGAACTAGAAGTACAAGGGATGTATCCACTAGTTCCGCTCCTGTCCACCTACTCCCGGAGCTCTACTGGCTTGTCCACTGCTCGACTGTTTCTCAAGCACCCGCCGCTGCTTCTTCCTTGGTGGATCCTCCAAATCCTGCGGATCAACTGTGCGAGGAGTCGGATAGTCACATGCCAGGTGACCCTTCCTTCTGCAGGAGTAACACTGTCCGTTTCTGGCATGCCTGGCTCTGACCCCACCCCGGGTGCTCCGCACCACCGATCCTAAAACCCGAGATCGCCTAACTGCTGATCTGGTCCTCCTGGACCTCTGCATCATCTGTCTATTGCGCACAGATGACTCAGCTACTGATTGAGAAACACGCGGAAAAGGAAGCAGCTCCTGAACACGCTCGGGGTGTAGAGCTACTGGAAGAAACTCCACCATGAAGAAGGTCTCGAAGTCTTCCCACATGAAGGTCATCCCGTCGCAAAACTGGAACAAGTGGCTCCACCACCTGCCTGCTGCTGCCTGAAGAAGGCCGGAAGCAAAGATCACCATGAAGTCTGCTGGAATCCCCACTAGCCTGAAGACTCTCACAACAGCCTCTAGCCAATCCTCAGCCGCTTGCGGGTCCGTCTCTCCCCGGAACCTGGGTGGCCTCTGGCGCTAGAACTCGTGCAGCGTACTCAAGTGGCGTACATCACCTACTGTTGGGGCTGGTGGCATCGGTGGCCCAATGTATGGTAGTACCGATGGTGCCTCCACTGGTGCCTCAACTGCAAGAGGGCCCTGTACTGAAGCCTCGTCGCTCGATAGGCTGTCAGTACGCACATCCCTCTGGGCTCTAGCTAGTCGTCCGTAAAAAGGAATCATGAAAGAAAAAATGTGACACGGTCAAACGATTATACCTAGTGAGCTGACCTGGTTTGAGCTGACATTTAAAAACTTCTGGAAACACACACGCAATTAGTGTTTTCATGCACAAAGTTGGAAATCAGTTGTCAGGGTCCTGGTGTATGGATAGGTCGACCGCCCGCACAAACACTGGACTCCCTGAACTGAAAATCACACTCGGTACTCTTAACACTATTGCTTCACATAAAGGAAATATCAGAGTTATAAGTTCTGCGGTAGAACCGACTCCTCTGATACCAATTATCAAGACCCGCCTCCTGGGCCATGAACCTTATCATCTGACCCCATGGGTCTCTTGTAATACCTTGGTTGCCTTCTTAGCACACCATAGGCTATTACTCACTAGGGTCTCTTATCAGACTAATGACTGTCCCCACAGGCCAACACATGTCTTTTCCAATGTGTTTTGTCCTCACTCACACACATCCTGGAAACTTCCCAGAAGGTCACCCATCCTTATCACTACTCCAGGCCAAACACGCTTAACTGTGGTGTTCTAATCAGACAGGCTCCTGAAAAGAAAGGTGCACCTTGTTGACATGGGTAGTAACATTTAGCCTTTTAAGTCTCACTTTTTCAGGGGTGTTACAATATCCACCCCTTTAAAGCACAACGCCCTCGTTGTGGACCCCAAGCCTCAAACCCAGGCAGTGCCTAAGCACTTCCGGCTGGGTATTGGCTCTGATACCAATTTGTCAAGACCCATCCTTGGGGCTCGTGCCATGACTACCCCAAGCTCGACTTCCATAGGCTAGGGGCTGACGACTAGCACCAAAGGGGTAAATCCCAATAACCGGGAAGACATTGCCTTTATAAAGTAAAAAAACACCACAGAGTACAAGCAAAAGTAAAACACTAATACAAAGAGAAGTGCTAAAAAGTAAATGGGCCAGAATACAAACCCAACTGAAAGTACAACTACAACTGAACAAAGTACAACAGAAAAAGACAATAGCAGGAAGAACGGAAGCGGCTCCTGGGTCGTCCTCCTCGTATCCTACCTGAAGGGTAGGTACAGATGGTGCAGCTCCTGGATCTCCCACCATGGATACTACCTGAAGGGTAGGTACAAATAGCCTCCACAACGCTTTCGCCCGTCGACCTCCTCCGAGTGTCGTCTCACCGTGAAGTCCACCTCCGGATACTGACTCGTCGTGTAGTCCACCTCCGGGTACCGTCCAGTCCTCGAACACTCGGCCTCCGTCAGCACTGCCCTTCGTCTGCAACCAACATAACGAGGTGCAGGTATAGCCCGTGCAGGGGTGAGTATAACGATACTCAGTAGGGACCTCGAGACCCTCAAGGTCTCACTAAAACCAACAAGGATAACCACAAAGAAGATCTCAACAGATAACCTCTACTTAGGTATATGCCCATAAATATACTTAAGTTATCAAGAAACCCATCTCAATCATGAGGAAAGCACCAAGATCATGAAATCAACAGATAACCACTACCCAGGTATATGCCCATACATATACCTAAGTTATCAAGTGAACCATCTCAATCATGAGGTAAACACAAGGTCAAAAGTCTCAGCTCAAACCAGGATTTTCATTATCGAAACCGTAACTGCTGAAGAGCTCCGTCTCTGGAGTGTACAGTGGTCCTGTCACGACTCTGAGGTACTGCTCACTAACCTAAGACTGCTGAGGTACTCCTCCTGTCGAGTACCGTGGGCCAGCCACCCAAACACAGTAGTGCTTCCCGCCGGGGTATACCACCCAAACACAGTAGTGCACACCCCCTAGTAGCCTGCAGAGGTACTCTCCAGACGAGTACCGTGGGTCTGAACTGTCACATAGGTAGTGCTCCGTCCTCCATGGGTCTACACCTCACAAAGTAGTGCTCTGTCCACTAGGCTAGTCAACTCACTCCAAGTCGAGTCGGTAAAGCAGTCGTTAGGTCTCAGTCGGCTACACGGTCTCCGTACTCCGCACGCTCGTCTTTGGGAGGGTCCGCTCCATGAGCTACAATTCTATAGTCCAAGTATCACAAGTCCCACGAAGAAGTATCTCAAAGGACCGCCTCGTTATAGGGGTCTCAACGCAACAGACGGCGCGTCAATCGGACGCCCAGTCCGTGAGTTACTAGCCTTTTCGTCCTAGGGGCCCGGTTGGTTTCGTGACCGAACCAATCCGGCTGTATCTCAACTGTACCCCGAACTCTCATAGGGTAAACTCAATGGGACCGTTTCTCCATGTGATCACCAACGCCGCTGACGGTTCTTCAAACGAACGTCCAGTCTGAAAGATATCAGCTTTTCCGTTCCAGGGGCCCGGTTGGATTTCGGGTGCAATCCAACCCAGCCACTATCCAACTGCATCCAGAACTCAAGCGAAGTATGCCAAAAGTTCCGTCTCAACAAGAGGAATTCAACGAGACAGACGGCGCGTCAATCGGACGCCCGGTCTGTGAGTTATTGGCTTTTTCGTTCCAGGGGCCCGGTTGGTTTCGTGAGCGAACCAACCCGACCGCACTCCGACTGCATCCAAACCTCGAGCGGAGTAAGCCAAAAGATCCGTCTCACTTAGAGGAATTCAACGAGACAGACGAAACATCAATCGGACGTCCGGAGCTCAAGATATAAGCGTTTCTGCTCCGAGGGCCCGGTTGGTTTCGTATCCGATCCAACCCGGCCGAACCCAAAGTACTCCGAAACCTTGAGTGTAATATACCGAAACGACCATCTCGATCCAAGGAACACATCGCTGCTGACGGTGCATCGATCGGAGGTCTACATCTCAAGATATGGGTGAAAGACCGAAAAGGGTCCGAAAACGGGGGGTCTGGGCCTGGAATGACCCGGCCCAACCCCCCTGGGTTGGTCCGAACTGGGTCGACCCGACTCGGGTCCGACCCGTATGGCGCGATCCGGCCCGGCCGGGGTGGCCCGGCCCGGCCTGGGCGCGACCCGGCCCGGCCGGTGGGTTGGCTCGGCCGATTACGGCCGAGCGGAGCAGAGCGGGGTGCTTCCCCCGCGTGAAGAACTGTGGCCCCGCGTGGGGCCGCCCGTGCCAGTGGACGCGGCAGCCGGCCACGTCCCGCCGCCCCCCTCCGGTCCCGCGCGGTCGCAGGACCGCGCTCCACCGCCGTGGTTTTAGCCGCGGCGGATTTTTCCGGCGGCGCTCCGGGCGCCGCCGCCCCCGACCGCCGGCGCCGCCGCGCCGCCCCCGACCGCCGGTGCCGCCGCACCGCCCCAGACCGCCGGCGCCGCCGCGCCTCCCCCGACTGCCGGCGCCGCCGCGCCGGCGTGGCGAGCTGGCGGGAGATTCCGCGGACCACCGGACGCACTCTGGTGGTCCGATTCGCCTGCGGTCATCGCCAGAGGTCATCTCGGGACCCGACCTTCGCTGCAAAGCCTTCAAAATGCCTTCGCGGCCCACCTCACCATCGTCCGTCGATCCGCACTTCGACAACAAACGCGGGGTCTTTAAATCGCCTCTTCGGCCCTGACTCTGCCCGCGGTTTCGTTCGGCCTCAACGGTGCAGTGCGACGGCGCGGCGTGACGGCGCGACGCTTCTTCGCCGCGTTCTTTCTCATGTCCGCACGGTGCCATTGCACTGTGCCGCCTTTGTTCGTGCCGCAACGAATCAAAACAACAAAGGGGTAGGAGAGTCGGCCGTGTTCGTGGGGTCCGACCTCCTCCTGTTAAGTCGGTAACAAGCGGCCCAAAAGACGAAGAACAATAAGGAAAACATTTCACGAACAAAAGAGAAACAACCCAAACAGTTTTTCCCCGCAACAGATTATTCCCAACCCGTAAGGAAAACGTTCGCGAATCAACTAGGTAATAAGTTGATCTGTGTTTGTTTTCTTTAGAAAGAAAGAAACAAGGGAATAAAATCATTCTCAAACATAATTACCTACCTCAAGCGTTGTCTTCGAACACGAGTTCGTCGCGGAATTAACCGTCACCGAAGAAGAGGATCGTCACGGAAGAGAAGGATCATCGCGGAAGAAACGTCACGGAAGGAGCGTCGCGGAAGAAGCGTCGTTGACGTCGCGGTACACGGCGTCGCATCGTCGATCTCCGAGGGTTTGGCATTCTTCGTTGGCGGTCGGAGTGTTCTTCGCGTTCTTCATCGAAGAAGAACGCTTTCCTCCAAATCCTCTCCACGCCACAAGTTCCAACAGAAATAAAATAAGAGTTATCTTATTTTATTAACACACATGACACTTTTGAATTTAAAAAGGAAAGAAACGAACAATTAATTCAGTGAATTAATTGTAACGATTTAACTGCCCAATTAATGAGGTGTTTCTTAACCAGAAAAACGCACGGTTGACTTTCATTAAAGAGGGGTTTTCACGGGTGCTTTACTTAGAGGAAAAGAAACGGTGGGGCTCGTGCGGGCCCCACCTCACAAATATCCTACCAAGAGGGTAGGATATTTTGGATTTCACCCTATCCGCTTCAACTTAGCTTAAGCAGCTTTAAGTGGCTTTAAGTGAAATAAAATAAAGTTGTCGCACCACTTTATTTTATTTCTTAACTTAACCCCAAAAATTAAAAACCACACCCGAGCAAACGCAACTCCGGAAAAGGCATTTCTAAGAAAATACCGGCACTGCGATTCCATCGGTGCCCTCAGAATTCGATTCCGAGAACCGGTTCAAAAGTTAGAAAAACCCACTCGTTCGTTCACTGAACGTACCCGAGCTAAACTTCGACAAATGATTCTGGGCACACCGGGCCTCAGAATCAGGTTCTGTCAGAAACTGCGTTCTTGTAAAATTCCAAATAAAATTAAGAAAAAAATTTCCTTGAAATTTCCGGGTCTTTACAGATGATCTGTGTTAAGGATCATATCGGTTGTTATCATCATTGAGTTCATCTTTTATCTCCTGGTGGATTCACTCTTTCCTTCCAAGGTGAGTGGGATTCAAGATATGGGAGGTAAAGGTCTCTTGTTCCATATGATGGGGTGATATCATGTCAGTTGTCAGAGATCTTCCTAGATGACGTTGATCCTTGTTTGAGAAGACCCTTTCTTGCGGTGGTGTGTTTGTACCCTAAGGTCTTTCTAGATGTTTTTTCTGGTTTACCACCACTAATAGAGGTTGAGTTTACCATTGACTGGATTCCTAGTATGATGTTCATTTCTATGTCATCCTATCAAATGGAACCTACTAAGTTGGTGGAACATAAAGTCCAGCTTATGGACCTCGAGGCTAAGGGATTTATTCATTCTATCATGACACCATGGATTTCAACTATCCTTTTTTCTAAGAAGGAATATGAGAGTGTCATACATTGCATGGATTATCGAAAGTTACACCAGGTGACTATTAAAAAAAAGTATCCCTCACCCAATATTGATGATATTTTTTATTATCTCAGAGGGGATCGTTGGTTTTCAAATATTGACCTTCGGTCTGGGTACAACAGATTGAGATTTCAAGAAGAGGATATACCTAAGGCAACATTTATGAACTGGTATGGGCTTTTCAAATTTCTTGTTATGCCATTAGGCCTCAATAATGCTCTTGTACTATTTATGGCATTGATAAACTAGATCTTTCATCATATTTTGGAATCTTTCATGGTTGTGTTTGTGGATGATATTTTTGTGTACTCCAATTCATATGAGGAGCACATAGACTATTTGGATGTCATTCTTATAACTTTGAGGGAGAATCATCTAGATGATAAGCTTTATGAATGTGAGTTTTGAATTCAAGAGACAAAATTTTTGTGGCATATCATATCTAAGAGGGGTGTCTCGATTGATCCTGAAAATATATAGGCAATTATGTCTTGGGAGCATCCCAGAAATGTGTTTGAGATCCAAAGCTTATTGGGGTTCTCCATTTATTATAGGTGGTTCAGTTAATACTTCTCCAAGCTTTCATATCTGATGACATCTTTAACCCATAAGAGTGTAAAGTTTTAATTGAATGAAAAATATCAAATATTTTTTGGGAAACTAAAGGTGAGTTTGACTTTAGCTCTAATTTTGATTCTTCCAAAATCGGGTTTGGGTTATGATGTTTTATACGATGCTTCTGGTATGGGTTTGGGGTGTATATTGATGCAAGGGAAAATGAAGTGGCATATGGATCACACTAGTTACACCCTCATGAGAGGAACTACCCTACCCATAATTTTGAGTTGGTAGCTGTTAGGCATGCACTCAAAATGTGGCATCACTATATCCCTGGGGAGTAGTTTACAATATATTTTTAACACAAAATCCTAAAGTATATTTTCACTCAGAGGGATCTGAACTTGCAACAAATATGCTGGGTTGAGTATCTTCAGACTTTTTATTTTGATATTTCTTATACTTTTGAGAAGGAGAATGTGTTCACCAATGTGTTGAGAAGGAAATTACCAACACAAACCGTGAAGGAATTAGTGGAGAAGTTTCCCCTAATGAGTTTGTTCACTAAGATAAACTTGGGAGTGTAAGAATATTGTGGTAAGGTGTTCTTGGATTCGATTAATGATGAATCATCATTTGATGAGTAGGTTCATCTTGAGTAGTTACCTGACACTGAGTGTTATCACTTTAGTGAAATCCTAAATGGTGGGGAGACCTTGGGTGAGTGGAATCGATCTCCCAGTGGGGATTTGTGTTTTTAAAGAAAATTGGTTGTTCCTATTTGTATGAGGAAGGATTTTATGGACAATGGACATCATTATTATTGGTATGTGAACCATGGGACTACAAAGATGTATCATGACTTGAGACATTAGTATTGGTGGTTGGGGATTAGATAGTCGATTGTAGATTTCATGTCATAGTGTCTTACTTTCTAGAAAATTATGGTTGAGCACCAAAGACCTGTAGGTTTGTTACAGTGCTTACCTATTCCAATATGGAAATGAGATGATATTTTCATGGATTTCATCGTTTTTTTACCACAGAATTCTAATGTTAAGGATTCAATTTGGGTGATCATTTATCAACTCAAAAAATCGGTACATTTCATCCCTATCAAGGAGACGATAAAGGTGGAACAACTCAGGAGCTTGTATGTCTGCGAGGTCATGAGGCTTCATGGGGTTCCCCCTATGATTGTTTTTAATAGGGACCCAAGGTTTGCATCCAAATTTTGGAAATTTTTTCAAGTGGTGATGTGTTCCCAGTTGAAATTGAGCATGAAATATCATTTGCTTCATAATAAGGAATCCACCAAAGATGCTGAGAGTAAGAATATAGAATAGTGAGAATATAAGAACCATCCTTACAAGTGAGAAAAACTAGAATATTTATATTTTAGATTATTAAAAGAAATGTCTATTAAGAGGATATTTAAATAATAGAGATATGTCCATTTTCAGATAGCTATTGTTTTTTTTGAAATATGAATAAGTTATGATTCAATTTTAAAATGTTTATAAAAGAATTAGTTAAAATTTATTTTTAGTTATCACCCAATAAATATAATGTGAAAATTATAATATTTATTATTTTATAATTTTTTGATGATAAATAGTAACATGCGATAAACGCAAAGTTTTAATAATATAAATAATTCTATAATAGGTTGAAAAGAATATATTTATAAAATATTAAAAGAAATTTATTTGTGAAATAAGAATGTATAATATTAAAATAACCCTGAAATTTAGTTTTATGTTCTTTTTAGACATTTAAAATTCACTTAGTTTAAAAAATTGGCCGACCCCACAAGACAAGGGCCACATCATCTACCCTATTGTTGGAACAAGATCAACTACATGGAAGATACAACTCCATAGATTTCATGGTGGAATGGGTGAGAGCCTATATATGTAGGTATACATGTACTCGGAGGTGCACAGGTGCACAAGCACACATTAACACACCTTTTCACGAACCAACCTGGGTCAACCTTGAACCGATTACCTGATCTAGCCTACAACAAGAATCGAGAGGTATTCCTGATCCTTTCGGGCTGACAACTAGTACCGATGCATAAACAGAGAAATAAAGGGAATAATTTATCCCAATAAAATAAACTTAATAGGGAAAAATAAACAAAGTATCCCACAATAAATATAATTACCAAACTGAACAACGTTTATAAAAAACTGAAAATAAAAAAAACCGAACAACAAAAACCAAATTGAACCTGATTACCACAATGTCTCCATGTGACCCTGAGGGTCACTCCCCAATACCAAAACCAACCATCTCCCATGGCGATCGAAACCAAGACAAAACCTATACCAAAATCTAAAAACAAGAAATAACTATAGGCGTGAGTATTAAAACTCAGTAGGCATGCCTATACAATCTATTCCCAATGAATTCACATTAAATAAAGAAACATCAATTTTAGGTTTGAAATAAAATATAAAAAAGTAGGTTTTTCATACATTTTTACTTTAAAAAAACACAGTCCATTTCCATTTTTCCATTCAAATCTAGATTCTTTACCAAGGAAGAGACATTAGAATTTTAAAGCAGAATTATGGTGTTTTCATTTAAAAAGGGGGTAAAGGAAGTGAAAAACGTTTTCAAAACATTTTTCCATGAACCTTTGAAAACCAACTCATCAATTTTCACAAAATTACACCAAGAAACATAACAGCATCAATAATCACATAAAAAGGGCAATAAAAGATAACATGAATAAGTAACCAACCAACAATGCATCTCAATCATCCACCATAGATAAATAAGTGTCGAAGGATATGGGAGAACCTAAGAGATTAGGGGAATAATCTAGAATATACTTACATCTGACTCATCCCAAAGGCATGCCTCACTTGATGACATCAACTCCCCCCACACTCAATCCTACCCTACCTGGTCTGACCAAGGGGCACTATCCCAAAGCAAATAAAGGTCCATGCTTAGGGCCACTAGCTAGAGAAAAATCCTGAGCTAGTGAAACAACTGTTCACTTGAAATCTGCTATCTATGCCAAGTTACCATTTCAAGACTAAATTGGGGGTGAGCCAACAATGCTAAGAAAGAAACCAATCACATGCACACACATCATATAAAAGAAACACACATAAAAATTCACCCCCCAAGTCACCCTAAGGAAAAATATCTTGAATTTAAACTATTTAATCATAAGTGAGTCTATTAATGTGGAACTCCCTAATATTCAAAATAACCAAGGCAATAAAATCATCAAAGTAGAGTTTTCAAGAAAACCAATTTCAAAAAATTTCCAAATGGGACTTAAACACCCTTTGAGAAATCACCCATTTCCAAAAGTAAACCAACACATTTCCATCACATGTTAAACCATTTTTAAAAACCAAACACACACCTATTTTAAATACAAAACCACTTGTAAAACCCATTTAAGAAGACCAAAACATCATTTTAAATTCCAAAAATACATTTATAAATCCAAAACATTCTTCAAAAACTATAATCTACTTACAAAGGCTAAACATATAATTTATCAAACACTTGGTGTGCATAGATTAACAAAAAAATAACATATACTTCAAAATAATAAAAAAAACACCCCATTTAATATCAAAAAATTATTCTAAAAATAATACATCGCTATTTAATATCCAAGGAAGGTTTGAAAATAAAAAAACCAATGATTCTTAAATTTAAAGGAAAAGTGTAAAGGGAAACCTACCTCAAACCATAAGCGCTTAAACAACACCAACCCGAAATAACTACATAAAGGATCAATGATGAAAGAACATCTAAGAGAAACCTTAACCAAACAAAAAAACCAATTAAAACCCAAATAAACATGAACCATAGTGTTGGTTAGAGTGAGTATCTCAAGAGGGGGGAATTGAGTACCTAGAAAATATTTTTGTTTAAAAACAGGTTTAAATAAAATCCATCAATTTAAATTAAACAACCAAGTTAGTTAAAACAATGGATTTGATATAAGTTTAAATATTTTAAAATATTTCCCAAATGATTGATTATGTATCAAATAAAACACTTGTGAACACTATTTTAACTTTTTAAATAAACTTACTCCATCAAAACCTAATACAAACACAAATTAAAACTAACTATCAAAGTAGTGGTTTTGATTGAAGGTAAAAAAATATTTGGTTTTAAATTACAAAAATAAAGAAAAAAAATACATAGAAGAATTTTAATACAAGAGTTGCAGTCTCAAGTAGTGAGTTAGTCCTCTCCACTTGGTAATCACCTGATACCAAGTAGTTTATATAAAATAAACTTTTGATCCATAACCTGAATCAAGTATTACAATAGTTTAACAACTGTTCCAGCCACACATGACCTCTTACATAGATTTCATAGGAGAAAAGAAAACAAAAAATAGGTCACAAATGGACCTATTCCACAGCATGTGGGAAATAATATAAATATATCATTGAGAAGATATCCAAGTATCTTCTAGTTTAAAGAAGGAGAAGACATGGGCTAAATAAAACAGAGTAATCCACACTACTCGTAATGTAAATATAAATAAACAAATAGAGAAAGGAAGAATGTAGAAAGGTCATGTTTATATGAATTATATATTCTATAGTTCATGACACCTTGAATTTATCTTGAAATATAGCTCGAGTCAGGTTCTGAAATTCATAGTAGAACAGAGTGTTGTGAACTCCCTGTTCTTGATAGTAGGAAGGCATTGGATGAAAGTTGTGATACAACTTCCTCAGTTAAGAATAGTCATGTAAGATTTCTTTAAGTTATTTAAATAGGTTCAATCTCCCATGATAGTGAATATCTCTATGTGGTTTCACCTATGCATTAGTATGCTCTACTATATAAGGGATCTTTTGCTTCACTTTTTAACAATAGCGGCTCTAGGTAAGAATATCCAGATCCTTTCTGCTTCTCATACTGCATGTTCTGACATAGAATTTAATGAATCTGTGTTGAGAAATTAAGAACAATAATTACAATAATTTTTAACATTAAATTATATAAACTATCTATTAGAAATAATAAATTCAAAATAGGATGAAATAGTAGTGGAAAGTCTTTAGAATGGTGACACTGTCTGTTGGTGTCTAAATCAATTAGTGACTCATATAGCTGTGAGTTAGAGTCTGGCAGTGATACACTAGAACACTGTCTTGATCTGGAAGTGATTATTTTGAGTGGTGAGAACTTATGGCAGTGATTTAGGATCTGGTGGTATGTCAGGCTGGCGGTGACTCAACGTTGTCAAATTCCCATCTTAGCGGTGACTCATTACTGACGATGAGATATCCTTGGCAGTGAGACTTCATTGGCGGTGAGTCTTTTACAAAACCAAATTTCTTTCCAAACTATCTTATAATATAAAATGTTAACAAAAAACATGAATCTCATTAATATCATAATGAACATGATTTTTTGATCATTGAAACAAGGAGGCTAACAATCTCCCCCATTTTGGTGATAAAAAATTATAGAATTTTATGTACATGATATCAAAGATAAATAATGACATAAAAAGTAAATAGGATACATAGGGTATCAAAGATATTAGGTATATAGTATCCGAGATAAAGAAAGAAAAGTATTAAAGGTAAATAATGACAATCATGAGATTGTATCTATGGTATAAACATAGTAATCAGTAATAAAAACACTATGGTATCAAAGAAAACAGTAAAGGAAATTAAAGAAATGCTATATAATATTTATCCCCCTTTTGGGATTATCAAAAAGTGAATATTAAAATAGTAAGAGTAATAGAATATGAATTAAATAGGAAAATAAAGAGAAATAAAAAAACAAGAATAGTATAAGTTCCATTAAAAAAACTAAAGTTCATCCAAAAAAAGTTATACAAAAACAAAAATCCCATCAAAGTCCAAAAGTATAGTCATTAATGCTTCTTCTTAGGATGGGTAAAAGTAAACATAAGAGCTTTACCCTTTCCCTTTTCTGAGGTAGAAGGAGCAAAAGGATATGAAGAAGCTCGGGGGATAACTAAAGGAACACCAGTCAAAGCAAGAGTTTCTATGATGATGATGGGTCATAGGTGCGGAATTACCTCTATAGGAGAGAGAGAGAAAAAGGATAGAATATTATTGAGGGTGGTGTAAGAGGGTTTCAAGTTACACTAGATATGAAATACTTAGGATTAGTGGAAGGAGGAGTCATATGGGTAGCCACTGAAATTTCTTCATGAGCTACAACTGTAGTCCCATGCACATGCAGGAAAGGTTTCATAAGGTTTATGAAATCCATTATGATTTTCCCACCTCACTCCATAACGCTAAAAAAGTATAAATTTTGTTCCATAAAATGTTGAAGAACAATACTCATAACTTTTAATTGATTGACTTGTTTCTTGAAGGCTTAGAAAATAGGAGGCATCCTCATATTTTCTTCCAAAAACTTAAAGTTACCATTCATCTCATGCTTAGAGTAAATCCTTAATACTTAATGGATTTGGTTGTAGTCTCTCAATCAGATTTAATATATTTTTTCATACTCAATAATCATCATATGAGCATGATCATTATTGTGATCAAACTTCCTCAAAGTCTCCATAGGTAAGGAAATAGAATCACTTGAAGCACTAGTTGAGGAAGCTCCTTTAATAACAGATTTGATCATCTCAACATCAAAAATAGGTGGTGGAGCAGTATAACTAGATGTTGCAGAAGTAATATTTTCAACTCTCTCAAGAAATACATCCATAGAAGTTACAAAAGTAGACTAAATTTCTTCTACAGTGGATTTTAGGTATTCAAACTCATTCTCCAACATTATATTCTCAATTTTAACTTCTTGGATATGGTGTATTATTTTTGGTTGAATATGTTGTATTACCAATCCAAATAAGTATCTCACATCCTGTTTACTCAACCTAGTGACAATAGGTGCCTGATTTCTCAAAATCACATAAAATTCAGACAACATCGTTTCATCAAAATCATCCAGATCACCCTTGGTGACTTCATCAACAAGAACTAGTGGAATATAAGGAGTAGGTACAGATGCAGCAGGCTTTGAATCAAACCTCTCCAACCTTGAAAAAGTATCAATCTAATCAATCAATGATACCTTGGGGTCTATTTTTTCTCTAATTTTAGGTTCTCCATTATTTTGTGGAATCCCATGAAACTTACCCCATTCTTCATACATTAGATCCATTCAACTATCAGAAGGCTTAGCAAGAATCTCAAAAACTGGAGAAGCATCCTATGTTGATACTACTACAACATGAACAATAACAAGAGGAGTCTCAATGGTTATCTACTTAATAGAAGTAGATTAATCCTCCATGTTCTCATCAACTGAAGGCTCAATGGTAGAATCCACATCACTCAACTATACATAAATAGTTTTCTCACCAACATTAGGCTCATCTTTTATCTATTTATCAACTTTATGATCAGTAACTGACCACTCAAAAGCAGCAAAAACTTTCATTTTCTCAACAAAAACTGAATCTGAAACCATATGATCATCAAAAATAAATACATTATTAACTCCATAAGTAGAATAAACCACCTGATGAATTCCAAGACTTAGGGATTACTCCCCCTCAATAGATGCATCTCCCTCTTTTATGGTAGCAACATCCACTTCACTAAAAAAGATGGGCATCTCCACTGATCTGGAAATAGAACCACTAGAAGAATTAATAAAGACTTGAGTAATCTAAACATCCTATCTTCTAATTTTTCCATTGGAACTATCTAGATATTATCCTTTATCATTATGATAACTATTTCCTTGTTTATCTACATCATCACCATTATCATCACCTGATTTAGAACTAATCTTGAACTGATCTTCTTCAGAGGATTCGGTTTCATGCTCATCACTTTTTGACAACTTATATACTTTAGGAAGATTCATTGGTGGACTAGGAGCTCCAAAAGTTATAACAAGAGACCTAGGATATAGGTCAGGGTCACTTCCCTCATTAACATAAAATTCCTTCTCCTCTTATTCTCTAGAGGTAGCAACCTCTTCTTCCTTATCACTATCAGAGTACTCTACAACCTCATCAGGATCTAGACTAGGGTCCATAATATTTTTTTGGTCTAGAAGGGTGTTCAAAAGGATAAAACTTATCATAGAGCTTTTCATTATCAATTACCCATTTATTTTTCTAAGGGTTCCAACTAATTTTTATTCTTTTACAGATAATCCTTGTGATGAAAAAACCAACATAGTCTACTACGAAATCTTCATATTTATCAACCAAACCTCTTACTTAAAACATAGAAGAAATGAGATTTAGGTAAATTTTAGAATTATATTTTAAAGTTAGATAGGTTATTTCTAAAAAATGAAGCATTAAATATCTACAGACATTTATCTTTTCACTTATTTTCATCAAACAAAACGAGTACACATCTTGATATCTCATGGTAGAAAAATCACCCTTTATTGGACACAATATTTGTTGGATAAATTTGAAGAGAAATATTAATTCACCATCTAACTTTTAGGTAATCAACATTCAAACTATTCTACCTCTAGTCAACTCAATATGGGATTCTTTATAGATGAAATCATCACCATCATCAAGAATGGTTCCTTGATAACATTTTTCAATACCTTCATATGGAACTTTTAAAAAATCATCCCACTATCTTGAAGAAAAAAAAAACTTATGGCCATTGATCCTTGTTCTTATCCAATATTCATTTCCATAAAAATAAAACACAATATACTGAAATAACTGATATACCATCTTGGGATAAAATGGTCTCTCATTCAAAGAGAACCACTCCAACCATCCTTGATCTTGAAGAACTAGAAGCAACAAAGATATAATTGAAAGCATCCACTCTTCTTGAACTTCTTTCTTAAGTAAAACTATATGATTTTCTAGCTCGAGATTTATGGGATCTACGACAACATAACTACATGGATCCCCTTTCAGTTTCTTCCCTAAACATGACTCATCTGGAGAAGACTGTCAAGGTTTCTTAACTCTAGCCATGGAGGTTGGCTCGAATGGATCGATTGAAGGTGAAAAGAAGGTCGAAAGGTTGGAGGATAAAATATTTCACAGAGATCAAGAGAATAAGGTGTGAGGAAATAAGTATATTTAAATTATAAAAATTATCACATTTATTATCATTTTGTATTTTAGTGATTCGAAAAATCCTTATAAAAATCCGTGATAAAAAAATTTAAATTGATTAGGGTAATAATTAACCAAACCATAAAAATAAAACCGGTGGTTTAAAACTTTTAGCGTGAAACAAAAAATTGACAAAGCCATGAAACATTCCAATGGTGAGACAAACCAATGGTGTAAAGTTACATTGGTGAGAAATTTTACAAAGGTGAGAAATATTCAACAGTGACAAATCTTCAATGGTGAGAAATATTCAACGGTGAGAAATATTCAATGGTGAGAAATATTTAATGGTGATAAATTTTCAATGGTGATAAATCTTCAATAGTGATAAATCTTCAATGGTGAGAAATCTTCAATGGGGATAAATTTTCAATGGTGAGAAATTCACAATTGTGGGTCCCAAAATATTAAACTTAAGCAAAATTGATCATACCTAATTCATGTTTAATGTAATTAATTCTCT
Organism: Viscum album; assembly: GCA_963277665.1. Lineage (NCBI taxonomy): Eukaryota > Viridiplantae > Streptophyta > Magnoliopsida > Santalales > Viscaceae > Viscum > Viscum album. The sequence continues at coordinate 1,580,728,554 of OY728141.1, forward strand.
TAGAATTAAAAGTCTTAGTGAATACACTAGAAAGATGATGTTCTGTACCAATGTACTCAAGAGTGATATCACCCTTTTGAAAATAATCTCATAAAAAAGTGATGTCTTACATCAATATGTTTTGTTCTAAAATGTGATACTGGATTCTTAGAAATTTTTATAGAACTTTTATTGTCATAATTTATAGGGAAATGTATGAATTAATATCCATAGTATAGTAATGTGTATTTCATCCACAAATTTTTTGTATAGGAGCTACCTGCAGTAATCTAGTCATCTTGAACAGTAGACAGTGAAACAAAATTTTGTTTCTTACTACACTAAGAAACTAGATACTTTCCTAAAAAGTGACATTTTCTAGAGGTGTTTTTTTCTATCTAACTCACATCCACCAAAATACTCATTTTAATAACTAAATAAATCAAATTCTTTTCCTCTTGGGTAAAACAATAGTAAATTTGTAGTATATTTGAGGTATTTGAAAATTCTTTTTAAATTAACCACATGTGATTATTTTTGATTTTATTGAAAATGATAACACATACATACAATGAACATAATATCAGGTCAGATAACAATAAGGTAAATAAGACTTCTAATAATACCTCTATAACTGGTTTGTTCCACTAGTTTCCCAACTTCATCAAGGTCTAACTTATAGGTGGTACTCATAAGAGTATCACTACTCTTAGTTATATCCAAGTTAAAATGTTTTAAAAGATCCTTAGTATATTTACTTTGATTTAAAATGATTTCTTATTTATTTTAAAAAATATTAAAACCAAAAAAGAATTTTATTTCACCCATAAAACTCATTTAAAATTCATTTTGCATCATTTTTGAAAATTTTGTACATATAGAATTTCTTAAAGATAAAAAAAAAACATCATCTACACAAATTTGTATGACTAAAACATCTTTAGAAATATATTTAATAAAAGGGTAGGATTAACTATACCTTTTGAAAAACCTTTTGAAATAATAAGAGCTTATTATATCATACCAAGCTCAAATATCTTATTTTAAACCATATAAATCTTTTATTAGTTTTAAAACTTGATTTGGAAAATGGGGATTTTGGAAACCAAGGGGTTGTTTAACAAAAAAATTCTTGAACTATATACCCATTTAAGAAAGCACTCTTGACATCCATTTGATAAATTTTGAAATATATATAAGCTACATAGGCTATTAGTAATATAATGGATTCAATTTTGGATAATAGTGAAAAGGTTTATTCATATTCTATTCCTTCTTCTTGACTATAACCTTGTGCAACTAGTCTATCCTTATTTATTACTACCGTGCCTGATTCATCTACATTGTTTCTAAACACTCATTTAGTGCCTATATTCAAGGTGTCCTTGGGTATATCCACAAGTTACCAAACTTTTTTTATTTCAAATTGATTTTATTCTTCTTTCATAGCCATTATCCATAATTCATCATTAATTGCATCATTGATGTTCTTTGGTTCAAGATGAGATAAGAATGCTTGATGTTCAACCCGATTTCTTAGAGAATATCTAGACTATGTACCTATATCTAGGTATCCAACTAAAACATATAAATGATGGTACTTAAGGGTCCTAAAAGATCTATAAAAATAGGGGATGGTCACCTCAAGGTTCTCTACAGGTTCAGGTACAAGGTCTAGAAGTTTAGAACTGGGTGATTTTTTTGATCACTTTATAGCAGAATCAGTGGGTTTGGAATTTAAGTTTAGAGTTGATAAATCATTATTAAGGTTTTATAAATAGATATTAGGCTCATGTGAATTGATCTCATAAAATTTTACATGTAAATACTTTTCCACGGTCTTGGTCCTCTTATTAAAAACTCTATAGACTTTACTGGAGGTTGAATAACCTAAGAAAATTCCTTCATAACTTTTAGAGGAATTTTTTTCTAGATTGTTCTTAGTGTTAAGAATAAAGACTTTACAACCAAAAAAACTTAAGTAATTAAACTTAGGCTTCCTATTATTTCAAATCTCATAAGGGGTCTTTTTCAAGATAGTTCTAATTAAAACTCTATTGATTATATAACATGTTATATTCACTACCTATTCCCAAAAGTAGATAGATAAGTCATATTAATTTAGAAAGGTATGAGATATTTATTGAATTGTTCTATTCCTTATTTCTATAACTACATTCTACTGAGGTATCCTAGGAGTATAGGAGTTATGACTATATCCATTTTGTGAGAAAAAATAGTCAAAGTCTTGATTTTCAAACTCACAACCATAGTCACTTCTTAGGGTCTTAATTTTAAGTCCACTTAAATTTTCTATAGACTTAGAATACTTGGTAAAATATGAGAAATCTTCACTTTTGTGAGCTAAAAATAATATCCATGTATACCTATAAAATTCATCTACTAGTACATAAACATAGTGCTTCCCATTTAGACTAGAAACTCTGGATGGTCCAAATAAATCCATATAAACCAACTCAAGAGGTTGAGAAGTTGAATTTTTTTTCATTAATTTAATATGAATCTTATGCTATTTCCATTTTTGACTGGGGTTATTGACCTTTTCATTTGTTAACTCTAGTTTGGGCAGATCCTTGACTAAATATTTCCTATAAATCTTCCTAAGTGAGTGAATATTATAGTGGACTGGTCTCCTATTCCAAATCTAGGATTATGTGTGAAAACCACTCAAGAAGGAAACATTTTGTGAAATTAAATAAATACGATCAACAATATAAAAATTCTCATTCCTTAAACTAGTAAAAATTAAAGAATATTTAGAATCAAAAAAATTACATGCATTGTTCTCAAATTTAACATGAAAACAATCATCACATAGTTGTGAGATGCCAAAAAAACTATAATTCAAACCATAAAAAAAACAATGCTTTGGAAATTAAAACAAAATTGATGTTACCAATTTGGATAAGGATGATGATTTTCCCTTTATAATTATCACCAAAGGTGACATGACCACCATAAACCTTTAATAGGATCTTGAAGCTAGAATAGTATCTTGTCATATGACTTGAACATCCAATTTCCTAGCACAAAATACTTAAGTGGTATTCAAATAGCTTTCCTAAAAAACAAAATTTATACAAGAAATGATTTTGGTACCTAGATTTTCTTGGGTCTAGATGTGTTAGTAACCAGGGCCTTAAGAACCCACATTTGTTTGATCGGCCTCTTATAAACTGAATATAATCTCTTTGAAATAAAAACTTTGTTTGGTCCTTTAGAAAAATAATTAGTAGTAGAATTATCAGGATTATATTTTGGTAAAAAAGTGATTTTGACTATTCTTTTATATCTAGGTTGATATCCTATACCTATAACATGTTTTGGAGAAAACTGTTTACCTAGAATCTGAGTAAGAGTTTCTCATCCATTGGTAAAATTTTTTAAATACTTCTTCAGTTGTTCAATGAACAATTTAAGTTCAACATTCTCTTTTATCAATAGAGCATTTTTCTCTTTTTCAATATATAAATTAGATCTAATATTGGCAGATAAATCATGTTGTATTTTAAGAACTTTATACTTATCCTTAAGTTCATTAAAAGTGTATTCTAGAATTTTACAATATTCAAACATCTCTTCTAGAGACATGTCATCATCATTATTTCCATTCTCATAATTATCAGAATTAATCATAGGTAAAATAGTAGAAATTCAAGGTACCATAGAGACTTTTATCATGAAGCACATGTTGGCTCAACCAGACTTCTCTTCACGAGTAGAGTTATAATCAATGGAGATTTCCTCATAGGCACTCCATGTTTCTTTTACATCTTTATTAAACTTTATATCCTTGTCATCATATTTCGTTTTGTATTTAAATTTTTTACAAACTACTTTTATACGTCCTTTTATTTTACATTCATAACATGTGATTTTATTAGTGCTGTCATCCTTTTTATAACATCTTTTATAGTTACCTTTGTTGTCATAATTTCCTTTATAACTTATATTTTTGAAAAATATATTCTTTCTATAAAACTTCTTAATTCTCCTATCCAGATGGGCCATCTCTTCATCACTATCAGGTGGTGACTCACTCTCACTATAATATTCAACCTTTTCCTTTTTTTGGATGTAGTAGAATTGAAAACTACTAAATTTATTTTTGGATCATCATCCACCTCTTATTTGAATTTCAATTTTTCTTCATACATCATCAGTTTTCAATCATCTCCTTGATTGTTTCTTTTATAATTTCACATGACTCTCTAATTGAAACAGATGTGCCTCTCTATCATTATAAAAGGCATCTTAGAAACCTCATAATATGATCTTTTTCAGATACTGGATTTCCTAGTGAACTCATGGTATTTATAATTTCATTAAACCTGAGATAAATATATGAAATTAATTCATCAAGCTTCATTTTAAAAGTAACATATTTAATGGTATATGTATTCAATCTCATTTCCTTAACATTTATGGTTACTTTATGTGAAATAGCTAAAGTATCCCATTATTTGAAATCATTTTTACAATCAAATTTGTTATTAAATTCCTCATCTCCTAAAAAAAATACAGGGTATTCATATCTTTTTAGTTATTATTATAAGTAGTTTTGGTATATTCAGCCCATGTAGCTCTAGCAGTTGTAGGTAATTCATATTTATCCTCTATAGCAGTCCATATCTCAAAACCCATACTTTCTTTATGAATTTTTATTTTTATATTCCACTGATCATAATTATTACTATTTTAAAAAGGAGGTATGTTAGTATTAGAAACTTCTTGTCTATTATCCATTTGAATAATTAAATTTAGAACTAAAAAAATTTAAGATCTTTAAATCAAAACTAAAATCATATTTGAAAAGTTTTAAAAAAAATCGATACCAAAGATAATGCCTTTGATAATTTTTTTTGGAGTGAGTATCTCAAGAGGGGGGATTGAGTACCCAATAAAAATTTCTATTTTAAAACATGTTTAAATAAAATCCCCCAATTTAAATAAAATAGTACAGTTAGTTAAACCAACATATTTGATATAAGTTTCAATATTTTAAAAAATTTATCAAAGATTGATTAGGTCTTAGTAAAAATACTTATGAAAACTATTTTAACTTTTTAAATCAACATACTTGATCAAAACCATATAGAAACAAAAATTAAAACTAACTATCAAAGTAGTGGTTTTTTTGGAAGGTAAAAATAGATTTGATTTTAAATTATATAAAACAAATCAAATAAAACACAAAATAATATTTGAATACAAGAGGTTCAGTCTCAAGTAGAGACTTAGTCCTCTCCACTTGGAAATCACCTGCTTCCAAACAGTTTATATAAAATAAACTTTTGATCCACAACCTGGATTGGCTATTACAACAGTATAACAACTGTCCAAGAAACATAAGACCTCTTCCACAATTTTTATGAGAGAAAAGAAAACAACATGCATGTCTCAACCAAACCTCTACCATAACACGTGGGAAATAAGATAAAGATATTGTTTAGAAGATATCTTAATATCTTCTTATTTAAAGTAGGAGATAGTGTGATCTAAATAAAACAGAGTAAGACACACTGCTCGTAATGTAAATATAAATAAACTAACAGAGAAAGTAAAAATGTAGAAAGTTCGTGTTGATTTGAATGATATGCTTTGAATCCCATGACTCCTTCAATATATCATGAAATGTATCTCGAGTCAGGTTCTAAAATTTGTTGTATAACAGAGTTTCATGAACTCCTTGTTCTTGACTGTAGGAAGGCATTGGGTGAAATTTGTTCTATAGATTCCTCAATCATGCGTAGTCATGTTAGATTTATTGAAGTTCTTGTAATATGTTCCAGCTCTCATGAAAGTGACTATCTATGTGTGTATTCACTTATAAATTAACATGATATACTTCACGAGGGAGTTTTTTCTTCACTTTTTAATAGTAGAAACTACATATAAGAATATCCAGATCCTTTATGATCCTCGTACTGTATTTTTTGACATAGACTTTAATGAATCCATGTCGAGTAATTAAGAATAATAATTATAATAAGTTTGAGCATTAAATTCAATAAATTATCCATTATAAATAGTAAATTAAAAAGAGTAAAATACAATTCACTAATGGAAATAAGATCTTTACAAATGGTTCGGCCAAAATCGTTGGTATAGTTCACTTATATGGACCTATACCAACGGTTCATCCAAAACCATTGGTATAGGTCACTAATTTGGACATGGGACCTATACCAACGGTTTGTCCAAAACTGTTGGTATATGTCACTTATATGGACCTATGCCACCAGTTTTGGCCAAACCGTTGGTATAGTTCCATAATAGAGACCCTATACCAATGTTTTTCCCCAAACCATTGGTATAGGTCCCCCCTATACCAATAGTTTATCCAAAATCATTGGTATAGGTCCCAAAATCAAAGAATCTATACCAACGGTTTTGAGAACCATTGGTATATTTACATGTATTTTTTATGGAATCTTCTTATAGAGAACATTAAATAAATCAAAATTTAAAATATTTATGATAATAAATTTATATATTTGTGAAATTATGTTCACAAAAGTCAATAAAGGTTAGTGTTTAGGTCGTTCAATCATAAACCGGAGGTACTGGGATCAAAACCAACAAAATGATTCTTTTTTGAAATACATATACCAACGGTTTTATGGAACCGTTGGTATAGATTTTTCATATTACTTATACCAACGGTTCAAAACCATTGGTTTAGGGATATACCAATTTTTTTTCCAAAACCGTTGGTATAGACCTTTCCCCACGACTTACTAGCCAACGGTTATCCAAACTGTTGGTATAGGATATACAAACGGTTTGGAGTCCTATACCAATAGTTTCAAACCATTAGTATAGGGTATTTTTCTAGTAGTGATTGCTGAGTTTTTAGAACAGTGACACTATCTAGCAGTGACTCTTCTGGTGGTGAGTTAGAGTCTAGAGGTGAGACATTAGAATGGTGTCTTAATCTGGAGGTGAGACAACTTTGCAGTGAGAGAACTTGGCATTGAGTATTTTGAGTGGTGAGAACTTATGGTAGTGAGTCAAGCTATGGTTGTATGTTAGGATAATAGTGACCCATAATTTTTAAAATTCCAATCTTAACAGATACTCATTGCTGATGGTGAGATATCCTTGGTGGTGGGACTTTTCTGGTGGTGAGTCTTTTCCAGAATTAACCAAATTTCTTACCAAACTGTCTTATAAAATAAAATGCTAACAGAAAATATAAATCTCATTAATATCATATTAAAAATGATTTTGTGATCATTGAAACAAGGAGGATAACACCTAGTTCCACAATATAATGGAAGGAGTAGAACTCAAGAAAAAAATAGAATAAATAGGATTATGAAAAAGATAAGATAAGATTACCTTCTGAAATCACCCCAAAACCTTGAAGAAAACCCTAGATCCAACACTTGGGAGAGGAGAGGAGGCTTGGAGAGGAAGAGAGGGGCTCCCTTTGGGTCAAAAAAGACATTATAGGGAGGAATGGGGTGTTTTAGGATTAAAAATATGAGATGTTAGAAAGGAAAATTCATACTTTTAATAACCTAGGCACTATTCATGGTAAGGCCACATGGTTTCCCAAACCATGCACCAACTGTGCGCCCCTTACTGAACACAATAGGAACCTACATTGTTTGGTAAATCATTCACCAAACATGTAACCTAGTTTTATCCAAATTTGTAGAACCATGCGCACGCCTTCTGCATGATTTGTCTAACTGTGTTTAGGCCATGCACCCTCTACCAAAAACACTCAAAGACCCACACATTTTCTCCTAGGATCCACATAGTTTTGACCAAAATGTACACATCCCATGAAACTCAAACCATGTAAGTTCAAAATGAACAAAAAGGAGACTCAACATCAAGTGGTTTCATAGTTTCCCCTTAACCATGCATCCAAATAGTGAAATTAAAGAAAAACATCCCAAAACTCAAAACCTAAATATGGAACACCCAAAAATAGAGAGAGGGACCAAGAAAAAAATATAATCCAAGATAAAAGAGATAATAAAAAACTAGGGCATGAAAATTCTCCCCACCATTACGATTTCTTCCCCTAGAAAGCCACAAAATATCTAGTTGATCGATTCAAAAGAAAATGATCACATGATCACATGATTTAACTCCTATAATAGAATAACATTTCAACCACCGCCAAATAGAACTCTCATATATTACTTAAAACCATCCAACGATGCAAAACCACTTATTGAAAAATGATGAAAAACTAGAGATAAAAATTCTACAACCTTTCTTAAAACAAGACTGTTGGGAGTACTCCAATGTTCACTTGAAAGGAAAGAATCGGAACCAAAAACTCCAAATGAAACAACCCATTTTCAAGCTACACCATAGAATAAAATGTATTACCAACATGGGAGGATGAGATGGAATCCCCACCATTAGAAACCAACTAGCACTGATAAACATGGGAAACCCAACACAGACCAACTTGGGAACTACCCACACATATCAAATCCTCACCACAAGGGGAGGGGGGATGAATTAAACTCCAAACTAAGAGGTAAAATAATACATGATTCATCATCTCCATAAGACAAAACCATCTCTAGATGAGAAAAAACCAAAACCAAAACAAACCTACAAGGGATAACAACACAAGGACATCCAATCAGTGATTTTAATCTGAAAAGGAACAACCAATAGAATTACACAAGGATAAGACCAACAAGATTTTTGTAATAAGTAGAAACTTACAACAACAAGGAAAACTATAAAAAGAACATTTAAACTGCTTACACCTCAATGGTGGAGACATGAGTTAATTCAACTTTCCCCACACACCTGGTGATTCTTGACCACGTAAATAGATTCACTCTGGGAATTTTGAATGAAGCCCTGATGTCTTGAAGCATCTTCTTCCCTATAGTCAGTAGCTGATAATCCCTATCTAAAACTCTATCTTTTTTTTCCATGATTGGCCACACAACACCCTATGTAAAACCAAAAGAACACGACACGCCACAAGACTCACTTTTCTCCAGTAGGGAACTTTCACCAAGATAGAGATTTATAAGATGCACATGCATGATCCTCTTTCAACCTAATGAGAAATAGTAGGAACAAGGAACATGAATACAAAACCTCCACTTATAATGAAAAAATTGATAATTTACAAAAAAAATTCTTCTATTAAAATAAATGTTCTCAAAAAGGATATAACACCCTTCATTGATACAAGGAAAGAAAAACACTAAAAAACATAACCACTACAAAGTATGGAAAAATAAAATGGAATGGTCCTTTAAACTGAACCCGAACCATCATATTACTCTTAAAAATGGGATGGGATGCCTTTCGAAGGGGTGGATCTAGATCCACATCGATTCATGGAAACACCCTGATAGAACCACTGCAAGTGACCTAGGTGTCCATAGTTATGACAAGTCTTTGGAGCATTCAAACATGATGAATTCTTATGACTAGGATTGCCAAACTAATGAAACACCAGGGACCTATTCCTAGAGTAAACTAATGAAAGATATAAAGGCCTATTGATTCAATGAGAAATGCAAGCTTCGGGCTATTTTCTAATCTCCTTATTGATATTTCCTTCACTATTTCCAGAGATTGGAGGAAGGTTGGTACCTCAAGAACTCTCACTAACATAGCTTCAACCAAAATAGATTTTCTTCACCATGTCATCATAGAAGGTTAGACCGAACTATGACAACTTAAACTATATATTAGTACAAATTACATTCTCAAAATGCTGATTCTTTAAAGAATTGTACGCATCCTACTCCGTAAGGTAAGGAATTAAATCCATGAAATGACAAAAGAACCCCAACACCAATCCATCAATTTACTGTAGAAATCACATCTCTCTCCCCTTCCTCACCTCTACTACCTCAGAGAAATACTACCAGATGAATGAATCCTTGAATAATTCCTAGGTAAGATCTTCTCAAGGGTTGGTTTGAGTGGCCGACTCCCACCACTTTTAGGTCAGACCATCGATTATAAAGGTAAAAAACATAACTTTTAGAGACCCAATAAACTCAAGGAAACTAAAGATAAGTTCTATTTTCTACATCCATTCTTCCACTTTGAGAGGATATACTTGACCATAAAAGATAGTTGGGTTAAACTTTTTAAACTCAAGAAGGAGTTCCTTAGGTTTATCAACTGGAGGATTCGCTAATGGTGAACCACCCATAGCTAAACCTTGAATATCCATAATTTATTTGGTGGGGGGCATGAACTAAACAAAAAGAAAACCAAGAACTAAATCAAAACCAATTCACCAAAAAGAACTCAAACTTGAAAGACCGCTTAAAAAATATTCCAAAATCACAAGAAAACACACTACACAACCATTGATTCTCAAATAATCATAATTTATTTATATTAAAAACACTTTTTAAAAGAAATAAAAAATTTATCGGCTTCAAGACCACAAATTTTATTCCATATAACCTCACACATGCACATTCCCATGATAATTTGGGAACCCATTTTTTCATTCCATCAATCATACACTTCCTCACACACATACATGCATGTGAGTACTCATAATAATACTAGAGGTTAAAAAAATACTTTTCTATTTTTTGAACAAACGTTCAACATAATTTTCTAATTCTCATTCCACTTACCATTTCAAATTTCACAATTTTTTTTTTAAAATATCACTAACCTCTATGTCAAAAATTGTCTTCAAACTCTAGACTTCAATCCATTTTATTTTTCTCAAAAACAAAGATATCATGAATTACATCCAAAAAAACAATTCTTTACATTCAAAACATTTCCATCAATTTAATAAATCTCATTCCATCAAAAATCATTTGATTAATAACTCATTTTATAAAAAATTTACTATCATTTAAAAAAATTCCCAAAACCCTATTTAAAATAAATTTTTGTCTCCAAACAAATGATTTTGATAAACCTTAGGTTTTTATTATTGAAATACAATCTTGTTTAACCCATCCCTATTTTACCCAAAGGTAATTTTATAAAAATCCATTTTTCTGAATATTTATTCAAAATAAATATGAAAATCCATATTCCATTTTCCAAAAATCCAAACCATTACCACTTAAAATACAGTTTTCAAAATATAAAAACAAGGGTTTTCAAAACAATTTTAGAATCAAGAGGTACCCAAAAAAACTCACAAGGGGAGACTAGTGTTGATGGGTGACATAGTCATATGGTTTGTGGCCACATTTCAACCACACCACCATTATAAAGAGTCATTTAGAACCATTTTCCTAGCTCCACATGACTTTCTAGGCCCTGTGAGATCACTGAGACCACTGAGACCACTGGACCAACTCCCGGTTCATTTTCCCAAACACCAAACAACCCATAAGAACCAAATAAACCAAATAAAACCTGAATTACCATGGTAACTAAAGGGTTGACATAGAAAGTGTTGGCCAGACACTCCCTCATGCCTACTACCTAATCTTAGACAGTCTAACTCCATATACCTTGACATCCCAAATAATAAAGGGTGACATAAAATATAGGTTATCTAAAGAACCTAGGATCTGATACCATTTTCTTATGAACCAAACTGGGTCAAACCTAAACTGGTTATCTGATCCGTCCCACAACATGGCCTGGGAGGCATTCTCAATCCTCCTGGGCTAGAAACTAGTGTCGAGGCATCAATAGAGAAACAACGGGATTTATTTCTTCCAATAAAATAAAATGAATAGTGTAAAATAAATATAGAATCCCAAAATAAATACAATTACGAAACTAAAAAACATTTATACAAAAATAAAAATACAACGAACTGAACAATAAAACCCAAACTGAACCTCATGACCACAACATCTCCATGTGACCCCAAGGGTCACTTTCTAATACCAAAACCAACCATCATCTAAAAAGATCAAAACCAATCCATAACCTACACCAAAACCTAAAAACAATAAATAACTATAGTCATGAGTATTAAAAATTCGTAGGCATTCCCGAACAATCTATTCCTAATGAATTACCTTTAAATAAAGAAATATTAATTTTAGGTTTGAAATACAATATAAAAAAAGTAGGGTTTTCACACATTTTCACTTTAAAACAAAACATGATCCATTACCCTTTTTCCGTACAAATCTAGATTCTTTAACAAGGAATATATATTAGAATTTTAAAGGATAATGATGGCATTTTCATTTAAAAAGCTGGGAAAGGAAGGGAAAAACGTTTTCAAAATATTTTTCCATAAACCTTTGAAAACCAACTCATCCATTTTACAAAAGTACACCAAGTAATAGAATAGCACCAATAACCACACAACAGGGGTAATGGAAAATAACACACACAAGTAACCAACCAACAATGCATCTCAATCATCTACCATAAATAACTAAGTGCTGAAGGAAATGGGAGAACCTATGATCTCAAGGGAATAATCTATAACATACTTACATATGACTCATCCTGAATGCATGCATCACCCAATGAAATAAACTCTCCCACATGCTCGATCACACACTACCTGGTCCGACCGAGGGGAACTATCTCATAATGAATAAAGGTCCATGCTAAGGGAAACTAGTCAGAGTGAAATTCTGAGCTAGTGAAACAATCGTTCCTCAAAAATCCACTAGATATTCCAGGTTCCCATTTAAAGAATAAAGTGGGGGTTATACAATAATGCCAATCAATCCTACAATCACATGAATATACATCATACAAAGAAAAAAAACACAACAATTCACCCCTGATTAACCCTAGGAAAAAATATCTTTCCTTTCAACCATTTAAACAAAAGGGAGTCTCTCAGAATGGAACTCCCACAACATTCAACACAACTAAGGAAATAGAATCATCCAAGGAGATTTTTTAGGACAAAAAATTTGACAAAATTTACAAACAGGCCTCAAACATCCTTCTAAAAATCACTCATTTGCAAAAGGAAACTAACACATTTCTATCACATGTCAAAACATTTTTAAAAGTCAAACACACACCTATTTTAAATCCAAAACCTCTTGGATAAAACCAATTTAAAAAAACCCAAAACATCATTTTAAATGATAAAAATACATTTACCATTCCAAACCATGCTTCAAAAACCATAATCTACTTACAAAGTCCAACCAGGTAATTTATCAAACACTTGGTGTGCATATCTTAACAAAAAATACCATATACTTCAAAACAATCAAGAAAACCACCTCATTTTATATCAAAAAATTATTCTAAAAATCATACATCACTATTTAATATCCAATTAAGGTGAAAAAAGCAAGAAACCAATGATTATTAAATTTAAAGGATGAGTGAAAATGGAAACCTACCTCAAACCAGAAGCACTGCAACAACACCAACTGAAAACAACTCCATGAAGGCTCAAAGAAGCAAGAACATCCAAGAGAAACCTTAACCAAATAAAAAACTTAATTAAAACCCAAATAAATATGAACCCTAGACCCATAAGACCATGGAAGGAGGATAACTCAATAGAAAATGGAAGAAGGAGGAAGATGAAGAGGAGAGGAGAAGATTACCTTGAGAAATCACCCCAAAACCTTGAAGAAAACCCTAGATCCAACCCTTGGGAGAGGAGAGTAGGCTTAGATAGGAAGGAATGGTCTCTCTTTGGGTCACACAATATAGGAGAGGGAGGAATGGAAAGTTTTGGGATTAAAAATATGAGAGGGTAGAAAATGACAATTCACACTTTTAATGACCTAGGCACTGTACGCAGTTAGGCAACATGATTTCCCAAACCATGTGACAACTGGGTGATGACACTATCCAAAGGGATGCCCCTCACATGTATAGGCACACATTTTAACAAACATGTGTTTCTAATATATAATTTATTACAGTGGATTCATGTGTACATGCTGCCTTAGGTGCACAATTTTATAAATTGTGTGACGCCCCTAGAGGTATGAAGGATTGAGGTGCATAGGTATCACTAATTTTGCACCCCCCCTATATTTCCAAAAACTAGGATTTCAAATACTGACACTCTTGAAGGATTGATGTGCATAGTTATAACTCCCAACATTACTTCAAATGTTACTTTAAGAATATGGTACTTAAGTTGAACAAAACATGAGCCAATTCTCATAACCACTACTGAAACACCAAGACAAAGGTTATATAAGCCTGTATAACCTAATACATGACCAATTCATCATATTTTTCATCAACCGAACTATGGAACTTCCCACCATAGGTTCTATATTTCCCATGACTAATTATGATTCATGATGCTCTAACCATCAGAATTGCCTACTTAACCACATCCTTAGTGTCCCAATGACACTCCTAGTATGTTTACCAATTTAAGAAAAAAATGTCAAATTCTAATCTATCCAACTTAGCCTGGTCATGATTACTTTTCTTTTTAAAATCCTAAAATGAACTTTTGGACTGCACCTATCTCATACCAACGGTGTGCCCAATATATTTCCTCACAGACCGTATACCACTATTTGAAGAAACTAAAATAGAAACACCTATGACCAACTACTTTAGAGAATCACTCATCCTTAACAGCCTTACAACATAAAAAAAGATCCCAATGACTTTACTTCAAGGTATACCAAGACTATTACGAGCATGCTTACCAAAGCCTATAACCAACTTCTACTGACATCATCAGGCCGAACCATCCCCTTTTTGAAATCGTTGTTGTGTCACAACACAAAAACTAGTATATATCTGAACCAACACCCTTGTATCATCACAAGATACCCAAGTCCTAACACACACAATCAGAATCCACTCAAGTTTGTGTTCAATCCTACACCTAGAAATTACTGAGAAAAACAGTGTATGTTGTTCCATTTATTCAACAACACATGAGATTCAAATGACCATCCTATGACTGGTATCAAGATCCCATAACCCTTCTCACATGAGGATCTCCCAACCAAAACCAATGTACCACTAAACACCTTAGGATAATCTATTTCATCACATCAATAAAATGGTTTTCCTAATTACCATAACCCATTCCCCATCACTCCCTATACATAATGATTGTCATAGATAAGATCTTTCTCAACCTTGAGTGCTAATGTAAATGTCATCCATCACCTTTTCCAGCTTCCTAGAAACATTTTCTATGGAAAATGATGAATTTAAACCATAATTAGGGTCACTACCCTAAAATAGCCAATGGTGTACTCTCCACTATTTGACTTACCTTAAACCGCTCCTTGAGTGAAACTTCCAAGGTATTCTTTCATCAAACAAAAAAGGCATTTAGAAGTGTAGATTTATATATAGTCAATGATCTCTCAGAATACTCAAGACGGTGTCAAGATATTGGGAATGATCATATCTAAATCAGTATTACACTAGGAATCTATCAACATGTGTTTTTTTCTCCTCCCAATCCACACTCACTTCAAATAGGATATACTTGACTTTAACCAACTATTGACACCAAATCTTCCGAAAATGTGTGTTTAGGTCTAACCACGAGCCAACTTTCTCACAAAACTCTATTTATTTTCAACTTATCCCTCATCATGGAAACTTACTTGAATTTTACCCAAAGATCTAGGCCTCCAAGCCCGTAAACATCACACTCTTAAAACCACCAGTCCTCAGCTTACACCTGGTCACTCACTAATTAATAATTTTAACAGTACCATGTACAACCAATTACCATGCATGAACAGTGTGGACAAAATTTTCCATTAAAAGGGTTTAAATCCTGTAATACCTGATCATACCACCCAAATCACATTATTGTTCATCATTCATCATCAAAGCTAAGATGACCATTCTAGATGACATGTTAGTATTACAACACACTAGGATATCCCTTGGAACTCCTCTTTAAAATTGAGCACCTCACCTCTGCCATGATTTATCTAACAAATGATCTCCACATGATGTCATTTCATAAATTAAAGTATCAACAAAAACCATTGGTCAATAGGAATAGGCACCTGAACAATCCTTCCCTTATAAGCTAGTATCAACACATAAACACTCTAGGAGAATTCTTTAAAACTAAAGGCATCATCATGGATATATCACAAAACCTGAGCACCCTCAATGCATCGGTCTTGAAATGAGCATAAAATCAAGATCATTGAATTTAAGGAATCCATAATCCCTAAGCCAACCTCTCTTATAGGTTTCCCTTGATCAAAATAAATGCCATCTCGTGAATGTTTGAGTCAATTCTAAGGGGTCTAGGTCTGTCCACCTATCAGTAATGTCTATCTCATGTGAACCATACCCCCCTTAGGGTACTCTATCAATAAACATCTAACGCACCTGTAAACTCTCCCTAAAAGAGATAAAACTAAAGTAGGTAAATAAATCATCAACCCATGAGGGTCAAAACCTATCAAGAACTTACTTACCAGGCCCTTATCCTCTCCAAGCATCCTCACAAGGAAGTGATCATTAGAGGGTCACATCACCAACAAAAAAGGATAAAGAGAATACACTCACTGGGTATCCACATACGATAATACCCCCTCAAGGTTCAATTCACCAAGCAACCAACCATATACTCGGGGCATCGTTTAATTAACATGGAGTCCTACCCAACTCAAATGGTCTTATGGATAGAATTTAGCTTGCCAAAAAACTCATCTTAGAAGTATACCAGTATGTTATTTTCAAGGGAACCACCAAAATGGATAACCCATAATTTTAACATATGGAGTCAAATTTTAAACTATAGTCACGCCTAAAAGGTAACTAGGATATAACGCCTATCCATTAGGTTCAAGAAACAATAGAAAAGAATCCAACCAAGATCTATAGGAAATGGTCACCTTCACATTTCAAACATCTCTCAAGGAAAATCCAAATCTAACCCTTACATGAGGGTCCATTCTATAAAACCTATGAAAGGTTTCATTTTTTTTGAATTTAATTGATTCTCATTTATTAAAAAATTTAATGGATCTCATAAATAATAGAAATAAAGTACCAATTATAAAGGCAAACTGTACTAATCACTTTATTTAGATGGAACTATGCAGCATGAGGCAAATTATCTTATAATTTATTTTTAAGAATTATTCATTCACAAGTTATCAAATCTGACTTAATTAAATAAAATTTCAATTCCAAGATATAGAGAAAATAAATCTTTAGGTTATAACTATAATTTTAATTAAATAACACCTCATATCAATAATACTCAAAATAAAAAAAGGACTTTTATCAATTTAAGGGGAGCATTTAAGTAAAAATTCATCATATGTTTATATAGAACATTTTATAAGTGTCTATTGACACTTTAAATAACCATACCCATTTATCAAAATTGTACCCCCATGAGGTTAAGTACCAAGATATATAAATAATATGGTAACGTATAAGGGTCCTATCAATCCATCATGGGTTTAGTTATATGTCCAAACATTCCAAATTTATGGAGTCAACACTCTATAAATTAAAATTTTCATATCATTTAAGATAAACCCATTCATAGTTATTTCATTAAATACTAAACACACTATTAATAAGTTTATCTCATAGACACACAATGTTAAAACTCAAATACAAGGGTTGAGTGGAGAAAATAAGGATTCATTTATATGGGTCATCATGACCAAGTTATAAAGGTATAATCCTTTTTAGTTGTAATTTACAACTTCAATTAACATAAACATTTTTCCATAATGATTACAATTCAAACTTTATAGTTACATCATGGCCCATTAGATAAACTAACATTCACAAGTAATAGAGGTACTTTCCTTTATAAGTTACAATTTGCATTTATGTAACTAAAACTAGGTTTTTACCTTTTTTCTTATAATATACCAAGACTATCTATGATTGTTCAATTATATGGGTTACCATTCCCAATTTATAAAGGCCCATACACTTTATAAATTTAAAATTGTCTCCCATTTAATTGAAACCATTAATTTTTCATCCCATGAATCTAATGGTACATGACTTAAACATGTCATAACCGGTTAGTCAAATTAAAAAGAACAATAAATCTATATGGGAAAAAACCATTTAGGTTTATGTAGAAACTTTATTTAACCAACCATATATCATAACTATAACAATACATGATATGACAAAGCAATGAATAAGAGTAGGTATGACAAGATACTACATAATTAGAGAATACTGGTAACCATGGAAAAAATCAACCAAGCAAGGTATATAGATAGGAATGCTAAATAATCACACATAATGGTATATATATAAGCATGCTTAATATTTACCTAAGGAATGTCTAAAAAATATTAGGTTTTGAGGCAATGAAATATTGAAGGAATGACATATGCATGGAATTTTAATCTTTACCTTCCTATGATGATGCATTAATGAACCCCTTCTCTTTTTGTACTAGCATAAGAGGTAAATATCATAAATTAACAGCTGGTGGAAAAGTACATCAATCACTCAAGGTGAAATAATAATCAATTATAATAACAAGCATCATGAACATAAATCCTATCCATGGAAACTTGATCTTTCCCCATGCATGGGTTGTCCATTCCCAGACACAATCTATTTACCATGTTCTAAAATATTCCTAGTCTCTTTTCAACAAACCCAAAATAGTAAGACAAGGGAACAAGAGTCTCTGACACCACTTTGTAATGTCCTAACCCAGCTCACTCTATAAATAGTATATAGACCAGTTGGTCACATTTCCTCAAGTGTGCTTCCCCGTATGCTAGAGGCTACCAATTAGCAGTGAGGGTCTAAAGAAGGTTCATTGGGGAGACTATATCTTCTATAATAGTAATAAAAAATTGAATAAACAAATGAATAATATAAATAGTGGAATATAAACAATAATTATTTGATAGATAATGATAAAATATAACCTAGAAAGTTCCAAATAAATATCCCACCATGCATGAACATGTTGTGTCACAATAAAAATAATGAACAAAAAGCAGATGATATGAACTATAGAACTAAAATAAAAAAGGGAACAACTAAATAAAAGACCCCAACTCTAAAAGGTTTCCTGAGTACATGAACAAATTCTACTCCTAAGACCTCATGTCCAGTCCTAGTCCATAAATGAAAACATCATAATTCACAGTTCAATTCTTAACCTGCAATCAGGATGTCTATTCGGGTACCAAATAATGACCCAAATAGGGTGTGAGATAAACTCAATAGGCCACCACCAATGACATATAATGTAATATAGTTTGTGAGTATAAAATAAGTAGTGTGAAAGTATAATAAACAAGAAATAAATAATAAATAAATGTAATCAAATCAGGCTCAGAATCCTCAAAATACATCTGGATGAACATACTTTCTTCGACCTAAGTTGAAATATCTCTGAACATGTGCCATAAAAGATATATATATATATATATGAATATATGTAAACATATATATATATGAATATATGTTAACATATATATATATATATGAATATATGTTAACACACACACACACACACACATATATATATATGAAAATATATATATAAACCATTGAGGAACCTAGGTGTAAGATTAGGGCATCCACATAATGATAATACAACAAGGGTATCATATTTAATAAAGGGGAATAATCCCAAGAATATGAAAAAGGGATACAAAGGGCCATGCCCGACAATCCCAATCAATGATTTGATGCATCATGTAAAAAATCCTAATCAAGGGGTGTGAAATGTCATGTATGACAACTCAAAATGATGTGAAACACTATATCCAACATCCTAGACCAAGGGTGTGTGCAGCATCATGTCCATCAATGTAACGACCCAATGTTTTTCAATGGAAATTCCCTTCTTATAATTATGTCATAAAATCACATGAAATCACAACTCAATGAACTACTAAGTACTATATGACCATTAAACATAATATTTTCACTTTTGTGATTTGAATTTTGAAAATCTGACATACACAATTATGATCAGTAAGATATTTAGAGTCTGATAAGACAAACTTAATTTTTGGTGAATACTAATTGAACCTTATGAATAGTAATGTCACCCTTATGAATAGTAATACGACCCTTATGAATTGTAAATTGGCCAAGTAAATTGTAACCTTACCAATAAAAGTATAAATAAAATTTATCCATATTATAAGTGACAATATGATAGTGTTGGTATTTTTATAAGTCATAAATATTTAATTAAAAATTTATGAATAATTTAATAATTAAATAAGAAAATTTATTTTCATAAAATGTATTAATAAATTATTGTTTTGATGTCTTACGATTATAGGATAGTTTTATGAGACCTTAGTTAATTTTTCAAAGTATTATAAAATCATTTATAATTTTAAAATATGTATTTTTCAAGTAAATGATGATTTTATTTAAAAATTAAATTTCCCATATTAATAAAATTATATTCATAAAATAGAGTTTATTTTTGGATTCTAAATGTCAAAAAATGTTTGAGGGTGAATTTTTGGGATTTTTCTAAAATACTTGATTTTTTGGTGAATAGTAAAATATTATAATTTAAGATAAATGCTAAAACCTAAATTTATGCATCATACTTGAGTCATGTATGATTTAAATGGAATTTTTTTAGAACTCACATACTCATATTACTTTTTTTTCATAATAATCATTATTATTTATTGTATTATGGAAAAATAATAAACTAATGATTAAAATATTAAGAAAACCCTCCTCCCCTCCACTATAAAAACCACCCACACTCCCCTCTTCTCTTCACTCCACTCAAGCCCTGTGCCTTGCCTAAATTCTACTCAAATATATCCCCAAGACCCTAACCCATGTCTATAAACTCTTTGTATCCTAAAAAGACCAAATTCTCTCCCCTTAATAAGCACTCAAGGAAGATTAATTCAAGTGGTAAGTTCGTCTTTTTAATTCTTTTACTTTCTTTTCAAGTTCCTTTGTTTTATTTTATATCCTTATCTCTACTCATAAAAATGTTATGACAACTCTGGTGCCTTATATGTTATTTAACATTGTTATGATAATGTAACAAGTTATCATCGTCTCTCCTTTACCCTTTTTTTATACTAGTAGTAAAAACACTATCCGAGATGTGTTAATTTACCACATTCAAGGATGATGGGTTTTCAATTTCCACTACCATCCTCAATTCTAGTAATGAAACAATTATTATGGTTGAATGAGACTATAATATATGAATTATGTCTCATCTATGGTTTTTTATTTTTTTTGTACACATGGTTTTGATTTATAAAACAAAATATGTTTGTTGTGATAAAAAACTGCCCAAAAGGTTATCACTAAAGTTTTACATAATGATTCAAATTCACTCTATGTAACCAAATTAAATTTACAAACTTGTAACCTTATATATGTTCAATAATAAAATATAACTCCAATTCTATAAAACTATCCTCATTTTACATGATTGTCCATTCATCTATATAAGTAAACCGATTATGAAACAAACGGACCCGAACAATCAAAATTGAACCTCATAACCTATCAAAAAGATTATGAATGAACTCAAAAAGGTTATACTTAATAAATCATAAGGTTGTTAAATTATTAATTAATTAATCTAAATTTATTATTCAGGTCATTAATATCAATAGGGGAATACCTTCGGACTTAAGGTAAGGGATTCTACCCGAACCTCCATGATTCCTTTGGGTTGTTCTTACTCTCTTTTTACCCAAATGAAATTATATATTCTGTTTATGTACATATTATAATTTTTGTTTATATGTCCAAAATCTTTTATAAATATCCATTAATCGTTATCTTTTTGGGATATACATGCTTTTTAGTGATTCCCTCCTCTATACTTCCTGATAAGCAAACATGTTTTAAGGGAACTTCCTGAATTCTTACCCAATTTCAAGTAAACTATACAATATATTTTTAATAAACCATTATATTTATAAAACCACTCTTTTTTATCATGAAATTTTTTTTGGTTCACTTCTGGTATTATATAAAATATTATTCCTTTTTCTATTTTAAATGATCTTTGATATTTTCATTAAAACACACTAAAATGTTTTAAATTCAAAGTTTCTTGAAAAATCTTTTACATGTTATCACTTCAAATTGGAAATACTTATTATTATATATTCCTATTATAACTTATGAATTTCCATTCTGGATCAAAATTTTTTTATGGACACTTGTATGATGCACCCATTCATTATGGTTTATGCCAACGAGCCTGTACCCAAGTGGTACAGGATCCTGCTTGGCATCCAAAAGACCCAGGATCAAATCTGGGCAGGGACATAATCTTGGGTACTATAGTAGTACTGTAACAGGGCACTTTAGAAGTATTGTAGCAACAATGAAACTGTTGCAGCGGTGGCACTGTAGCAACGGAGGCACTGTAGCGGTGGATGTATTGTAGTAGGTATTGTAGCAGCATGGGTACTGTAGCAGTATTGTTCACTGAGGGGTCCTTTGGGACAAAAAATGGGATTTCAAACCTTGTATTCAGGCCACTTGGCCTTGGAACTTTAGGCTATGTAATGGGTCTCCCTCTACCCACACTAAAGAGGTCTTTGTTTTAAATAATAAATTGAGGCTTCGTCCCCAACCTTTAAAAAAAATACAAAAAACCCCATTCATTATGCTTTATGAAATGATTATGATACCCATTTCTTTATGTGGGTACCCTTATGTTTATGTATAATTGATTATGTATGATTATTTATGTGGAAAACATATTCATGAACATGTTAATATGGGTTGTCTTAGATAGAGCTTCAATGTATTGGGTAATTTTGAGTCTCATGAGATGTTATGTGCAACGGTCTTGGTGGTTAGCCTTGAATCGTGCTACCATGTTCAACGGTCTTGGTGGTTAACATTGAATTTTGATCCTCTATGTGCAGTGAGAATTGAATCATGATAATGTCATGTTTTATATTGTTGCAACATTATTATGACTCCATGTTTATATTATCCCATGTTTATATGTTATGATTTCACATGTTCCATTCCTTTTTATATCATTATGCCATGCATTCTAACCCATGTGCTAAAGCTTTATTACTATGATTTTTACCTTATTGGGATTCTATCTCATCCCTTCGTTCATGTTATCCCCAGGTTAACCTATGATTATGTTTGAGAACAATATAAGTTAGGATCTCTTTATGAAGATTAAATAAAGAAATTTTTATTTAGTCCCATGTTTTCAGTTTTATGTACCTAGTCTTCCAAGACACTAGACTTCATGATCTTTGGCTTGTAATATGATGTTTTATTATGATTAAAATCATATAATGACACATTTAAAAGGATATGGTTTCTATAATCAACCCTAACCAAGTTATCTCATTAAAAATCCAAAATAAAGTAATCCCACTTTCCCTATGATCCCGTAATCGAGTCGTTTTGTAAAGACGAACCTAGTATTGATGAAGGCATAATGGAATTTCATTTTCATATTGAATTTAATATTTAAATATAGTCCATGAGAATGTCCATTCCATAATATAAATCAAGGAAAATTAACATATTTGATTCCATTATCAATTCAAACCATGCGATTAAACCATTGCATTTAAAAACAAACAAGAAGGCCATGTGAAACATCCTTGCCACAAATGAAAATCATCATGATATACTTCATCAAAAAATTACAATTTAATTCAATTTATTTTTTTACATCTCAATTGAAAATACAAACTCACCTATAGAGGTGTTTTGGTCATATAAGAATTTATAAATATTCTAATTCATTTAAGAAAGACACCCAAGGGGTGGTTTAATTACAAGGTAAGGACAATAAGTATTAGCATGTAATCAAACTCACCTTAATAGGTGGTTTGGGTTGAGTTCATTGACCTAGAACCATTAAATGGGTCTAAGGGACATCAAGGTCGTAATCTAAGGATTTAATTTAAGGTAATTCACATTTTATAAGTAACATGAAGAAGGTTCGATGTGAGACCCAACAATGCATTTTATAAAAGATAAAATTTTTAAAGAAAATAATGTAAACCACTTAACACATACCAATTATAATTCACTCATCCATTCTCATGATTTCATTAGGGATAGAATGGGAGAAAATTAAGAAATAGATAAACACCATAAAAAATAGGCATATTAGCTCACATAGAAATAATGCTAAAGGTGATGAGAGAAATAGAGATAAGAAGGAAGAGGATTCATGTACTAAATGAGAGTGATCCAATGAGATGAATGTTGGTTGATTCTAATATCAAAAAATGTATATACCTAAAATCCTAAGGAGGAAGGGTATGGGAGACTGAGTGTCCTATTATGAGTGGTAGTAGTGGGAAAAACATAGTAAAAATGGTAAAAGGTTGGAGGGGAAAAAGAGTAATTTTCAAAACTTTAATTATTTGGATAGTTTGGACAACCATGCCCCAACTATGCAGTCCTACTCGCCAAAGAGACTACCCCTGACATGGATAGGCACACAATTTGAGAAATCATGTGCAAGATGTGTGTTTCTCCTCTGTAATTTATTCTAGTGTATTCACATGGTTGTGTGTCCTTAGGTCAATAGTTTTATAAATTGTGTGACACCCCTACATGGATGCACGATTGGGGTGAATGATTAGAACTAATCGTGCTCCTCCCCATGTGTTTCCAAAAACACATATTTTGAAGCTCGATGCTCCCGAAACTCATTTGGGTTTCTGATACACCTCTCCGACGTTAAACCCCATATAAAAACAATACTTTTAAGTGTTCCAATACTTAAATGTTCATTCCAAAAATAATTTTACAGGTTGGACTATCCACCAAAAATAAAACTGAAATTCATTTGAAAAAACAAACCGGGTCAAAACAAGGGATTTTACAACGAGATCCCATCCCCATAATAGGATTATGATATAATAATGATATATAAATGTTTTTATGGGAGAGGCTAGCTGATTGAAACTATGATGCTAGATAAAAATTATGTAGGCATTGTTCATTACTAACCAAAAGGCTATCATCCTGAGTCACCCGCACATCATCCTCATCAAACACACACTCGACACATCCTCCACCATTCTGCATCACTGGACCTATAATGAACTACCAAAAACCACCATGGTTGATACTAATAAATCTTGCACCTGATCAAAGAACCACTTCTAATTTATCACCCCTAGTTTTAGGTACCTAGCCCTTTATTTATGTATTTTAAGTGTATAAAGTAATTAGGTTGAGTTTTAGAAGGTTTGGAGGAGAATTGTAATGTTTTGGGGGCTTTTAAGGAGGTTTAATATTTGATAATGGTTATTAGAAACCATGGAACTCCACCCAAGAAACCATGAAACTAAATTAGTGGGCACTAGGTAGGATCACGATTAGGCATATGGTTTGGACAAACCATGCGTCCACCTAGTAGAAAATGTATGATTTTGGAAAGTGGGATTTAGCACAGTTGGCACATAGTTTTTCAAACCATGAAATCCAACCATGTAATGTGGGTTTGGAGGCAGTGTCTAGTGCACAATTTTCTTAACTGTGCACCCTAACCATGCACTGTAAAAATTTAGATTCAGAATTTGTGGATCTCACTCGCTTTACCCCCCAAACATATCATTTTTTCACCTAATTAGGTCATAACCTAAATTTCTCTTTATCCTTAGGTTTTGGAGACCATTCCTCTTGGTCCAAGAGCGATCCAAATCTAGGTCTGTTAGAGGTATGATTTGTTGGTAAGTGATCATTCTTCATAATTTTTCTTATTTTTCTTCTTCTTCACTCTCTTGGAATCATTAATCTATTTTTTGGGGATATATTTATATTGTGTGATGATAATAATGAAGATATATGATGGTTTTGATGATATAAACAAAATCTAATGATGGTTTTTGGAGTTTTAAGCTAGGTTTTTGAAGTTTTGTGTTGTTCTTCATTTTCACCTAAGTTTGGGAGGTAGGTGGCTTCACACTTGACTCCTATTGATTATAACTTGACATATTTATTTCAAATTAATTGAATTGTTTGAATTTAATTGTGAAATTTATGTGTGATTATTTATAGAAAACCTATTTAGTAATGGTTTTGTGAAATTGTGAAATTTGATGATTTTTTGGAAAGTGTTTTAGTTTATGATTTTGAAATGATGATTTTAAAACTATGGTTTGGTTTTAAATCATGGATTTTTTTTGGAATTGTTTTCAATAAAATAATTGTTTTATTGAAATGGTTTGGCATGGGTTTTTTCATACATGGTGGGTGTGTGTTCATGTGCATTTGGTATGGGTAAGGGCGTAAAGTTCCCCCCATCAAAATGGGATAGATTAGGGCATGAAGCTTCCCCAAAAAAATGGCTCACCAAGTGAAGGCTTGATGAAAGGATGACTAACCACTCATGAGTATGGTAGGTCCATGATTTTCATGCATGTGTGGATGTGTGGATGTGTAGAAATGGAATGGGTATGCAAAATGGAAATATAAAATGTTTTAAAGTCTTGATTGGTTTTTTTACTTAGAGTTTTTTTGGGTTTGGGAAACTAGTCATTTTGGAAAATTGTTTTGGTTTTGATATAAAATTCTTTAAATTTATTAAAACTATTTTATGTAAATGTGATAACATAATATATCCTAGTGTCATAATTTTAGAATTCATTGGTTAAATCCTACTAATTTTTATAGTCACCCCCTTCTTGGTCACATAGGTGCATTTGTAGATGTTGTATATCAAGAAATAGGTAAATGAAAGGTATATCATTTATTTAGTGATGCATCATGATACCATGGAAATATCTTATGGAGTTGGAATGTAGAGAATGCTGGGAGTTACTGAGTTTATATATTCTACATCTTTTAGTTTTTTGGTCTTGGTTTCTGCATTGTAATATGATATAATATAGTTTGGTTTGGATTTAATTGAATTTTATTTTGTACTCATTCATCATATATAGGTTGTTTGGTGATGGTTATTCAGGTTTGTTTTTTTATTTTTAAAGGGAAAATCATCGCCCAATTTCTTATGAATCTCTTTTAATTTATTTCTAGCCTTTTATGTCTTGGGGATGTCACCTAATGGCCTAGAATCACCCCAAACTCTTCCAAAGATAATGGGTGAGGGGAATGATGTTACAAATGGTATCATTTTATTTGGTCATAGAGTTGGATAATCATTGTTGTTTAGTCCTTGAGTTGGGATGGCAGCAAGGAGTAGGATAATCAGAACTTAAAATGTAGAGCATAAAAAGGCATAGATAACATATTTATGTCGAACTTCATGTTACCAGGGAGTTTGGGAGCATGAGTGTTTTGAGACACTTCTAGGAGTTGTAACCTCATCGTCATGGGTTTATCTAATGAGAAGAATGTGAAATGTGTTGATAGAAATTAATTTCCACTAAGAGTATATAATTAATTTTTGAATAATGATTTATAATTTTTTGAAAAAAATTTTATTTTAAAAAATAGTTGAAAATGGTTTTATTTCCAAAAGAATGGTGGAATTTTAAAAAATGGTTTGAAAAATAGAATTTTTTTTGAATTTTTGAAATCCTTGTTGTGATATGTGTGATATGGTAAAATTGAAATTTCTAAGCCTTAAATTACTAGAGAGTGTGAAAAAATATAGATTTATTTTGGTTATGGAGAATGGAACTAGGTGGGAATCATAGAAACTAACCACAAGAGACCGTTGAGAATATGGTTGCACCTGAGGCACAAGTGAACCAACAGTTGGTCCAAACCATCATTTAGGATTTTAAAACTATTGATTTAGGACTATAATTGGATAATAATTCTATAATATTTGTTTTAAATATTATGGATTTTATGGAGATGGTGAATATAGAGATAATAGAAGAAGAAGACACTGCTGGAAATCCAAGTGGAGGAAGTATGGTCATCTTCACGAGAACAAGTGGGAACTCTAACACTAAGAGAAAGTGGAGGAGGAAAATCCATTCTCAAGTAAGTGGGGCACCTCAGACTCAAACCACTGGATCAATCAACTTTCCTCAAAGACCCAAAAGTAAGAGGGTATGTTTCCAATGTGGTTTCTTAGAGTGTACCAATCAATATTGTATGGCATCACCTAGAGCATGTCAAAAATGAAAAAATGGTATATCTTCAGTGCTATTGTTATAGTAATCCAAGGTCAAGCTCTCGAGTCACGTCTTATTCTTCTTAAGGATTGTACGCTTTAATAGGATTAGTGCAAAAATAGATCTTATCAACTGAACTAAGGAATCCATGGTGATTCTAGGAATACCATGACTCCTCAACTAGTGTAATCTCAATAGGGAAATAAAGATAAAATTAAACCAAGTAAACAATTATATGGAGTTGAGAAAATGATTGTGGATAATCAATTTGAACCTTTGACAATGAAAGGTATGATTATTTTAAATTATACCCTTATGAAATCTTTGTTTTATATAAGATCATACCATTAATTTATTGCTTATTGTGTTTTTGATCTTTTGGGTTTTCATGTTGAGATGATTCCTTCTGTTTTGAAACTTCAAACTCCTCTTGGTCGAAGAGAATTTTAAGCCTTTATATGAGCATGTTCTATAACTATCTATGAGGATAAATTGATTTGGGATTTATATGTTCTTTAGATGGATGACTATGACTTAATCTTAGGTATGAATTTATTGAAAATATTAAAATCTCACATCGATTGTTATACCCGAAGGGTTAGTTTTACAACTGATGATGGAATTGAGCATCTCTTTAAAGGAGATCAGAATGTAAAGGTAGAAGAAACTGGCTTGTTGTCACCAGTGGTTGGAACTATATCATACTATTTCGAATCTTTGACTTTGACATCGGTGGATGAGATCAATAATATAGGGTTTCCAACAATGTTTGATCAGTTTCATGATGTTTTTCTTGATAATGTCCCAAGGTTTCCACCCATAAGAGAAGTAGAGTTTATGATTGACCTCTTATTGGGGACCAGTCTTATATCACTTATTTCTTATCAAATGGATACAACAGAATTAAGGGAATTGAAGGTATAATTGAAATATATGGAAATAAAATGGTTCATTTGACCTAGTACATCTATGTGGGAAGCACTATTTTTTTTAAAAGGCGAATTGAACTCTTAGGGTTTGTATATATTATTATAAGCTTAACTGAGTTATAATAAAGAACTGGTATCCCCTTCCACACATTTATTACATGTTTGATCAATTGAGGGGATCCCAATGGTTCTGTAAAATTTAATTGTGTTTAGGATATCACCAATTGTGGGTTCAAAAGGAGGATATTCTAAAGACAACCTTTAAGAGTAGATATGTCCATTACAGAAGTATGTGGTTTTGAATTTTGGTCTTATGAATGCACCATCCATATTTATGGAATTGATGAATTAGACATTTCAAATGTATTTGTATTATTTAATAGTGGTTTTTTGAATGACATAATAGTGTATTATAGAACAAAGGTTGATTGTGAGAAACACTTTAATATAGTGTTGGATATCTGGTGGGATCATCATATGCATACAAAATTTTCAAAGTTTGATTTTTGGATATAAGAGGTATCTTTTTGTGGCCATGTTATCTCTAAAAAAGGTGTTTTTGTGGATCCAGAAAATATAGGGGATGTAATCTCTTGATAACCACCAAACAATGTCTTTGAGATACATATTTTCCTTGGTTTGGCTGGTTATTAAAATTGTTTTTTTCATGAATTTTCACAACTATATTCACCAATGATAGTTTTTTAAGGAGAAATGTTCCATTACAATGGAATGATGAATGAAAGAAATATTTTCAAGAGATTAACTTTCACCTTAAATCAAAACTGGTCTTTATATTTATAGAATTAGGAAAATGTTATGTGGTGTATTGTGATTCTTTAGGATCTGGGTTGGGGTGTGTTATCATGCATGGATATCATGTTATTGTTTATGGATAAAAAAATTTAGAGTTTCATGAGAAGAACTACCCAACACATGATTTAAAATTAGATTCTATAGTCCATTTTTTGAACACTTCAGGTGATTACCTCTTTGGTGAGAAATTTATGGTGTTTACAGATCATAAGAGCTTAAATCACATCTTCTCAAAAATATATTTTAATCTATGACAAAGAATATGGATGGATTATCTCCCAATATTTGACTTTGACTTGATGTATAAACTGGATAAAGGTAATTCGATGGTGGATGCATTATGCAAAATTTCATATGTTCAGATGGAAAAAGGGATTCAGATAAATGGAATATGATGTCAGTGATAGCCAAAAAGCACTTTTATTGTGAATATTTAGGTAGTGTTGTGGTTTTATTTCAAGTTTTTTTGTTCCTAATTTGATTTAGAAGGTTAAAGTGGCACAAACATTGGATTCTGAATGTGTTTTTTTGAGTTAAAATCTCAATGGGGGGTATATCATTGAGGTATAGAAGTTGGATGGGAGTTCAGTTTTTTTGGTTTAGATACTGGATGGTTATACCTTTGTCTTTTCAGGAACATTTTGTTTTTTTACCTTGGTAACTAACTTTTAACTATGTAATTTATATTTTATTTAAAAATATATATTAAAACCTATTAGAAAAATTTGATACTTTGGCCCTGAATTTAGAATCTATTTAATCCAATTCAATTTCTAGATATTATAAAAGTTACTTTTAAATTAAAAGATATAATATATAGAAAAACAATTTTTTAGAAAAATGATGATTTCATGGTTAAGTGCTTCTAATAATATTTAGTATTGATTACTAAATGAATGAGTGTTAATATTTTTTTATATAGGATTAAAGATTATATTATAACAATTATTGAGAAAATATTAATTCATTTAATTATATAAAAATTACACAATGATAATAAAACAATTCTTTAAGGAAAATAATTTTACCATCATCGTAATATTTAAATTTAATCCTTGTAATCATATTTTATATGTCTAAAAATAAAATGGTATTTTTTAAGTAATTAGGACCAAATGGTTCCAAATTTTAAATTAATTTAATAATATTAAATTTCTAAAATAGATAAATTAATTTTAAAATAGTGAATTTATAATGTATTAAAACAATTTTAGTGGAAAACATGACTTAATATTTAAAATATAAAATATAGATTTATAAATTAAAAAAAATATTTTAAAATGTATAATGTTACTTATGAAACATATATTTGTCAATATAAGGTTTTTTTGAGTTTTATTTTATGCTTACATCCTAGTGATCTCATAAATGTTGTTGTTTTAACAAAAATGATATTTTCATTATTCACATAAAAATATTTTTTTTTCAGAAAAATAAAAAAATTCATATTAAACTAATATATTTATGTTGAATTGATAAATTAAGTTTAGTTTGTTAAAATAAAATTTTAACATTCAAAATTAAACTTTTAAATATACTCATGAATAAAGGTTTTTTAGAGCACACATTTTACGATAGTTCAAGATGTGGTGTTTATCTGCTATAGTAGGGTCTCAGGTATTACAATTAAGAATATTATATCTAAATTTATTCATTTTAAAGCATTATTTTGATAATAAAATTTCATTACACTATTCTGATGCCACTGTTGGGTTTCTAAAGATTGAATAACACTTATTCAACATAGTGAAAGACAATAAGAAACCCAAAACCCAAGATCACCATGTTATAAAACTAAATCCATCTATAATATAAAATTAAGAACATGTGTAACTTACAATGAAGATGGAATATCCACTTTTCTTCAACCAAACATTCAATTAATATCCAAGAGAATAAGCCAAATGACTCTTTCCTCCATGGTGTATCCACGAGTTGACCTGAATTTCTTAAAAATTGGGTGAGATCCTCCTCAACCACTATGGTATGATAGTACCTCTTGAATCAAAGGAAGAGTGAGAAGAGATCTTTGGGATAATCTTACAGGATATCACACAATATTGGATAAAACGCCATTTCAAAGGATTTGTCCTCTTTATATAGGAATTGGGGATGCCCTTGAGCCTTCCACAACTGACTGAAAATTAAATATTTTATTTAAGAAGAAATCACTTTTAGGGGTTGAGTGAGAACCTAAACATAGGAAAACCATACAGAGGAAGTTATACTTCACAAGAAATCACTACATTATTCTAGAAGAATTTAAACAAATTAGTGACATGCACCCTTTGTTATCTATATTCAAAAGGAAACTCTTTCCTCTTTGGTTCATTTTAAAAATTTCCTCAAAGTATATAGTCATTTTTTACCAAGAATTAATGAATTATTCGATGTTAATATTACCTTTATTGAATCCATGAATCTAATTTAGGTCTTTATCATTGATCGATGTCACTTTATCATCATTAAGTTTAACTTAGAGTGTTATTTAATACAATTTATCAAATTCCTCTATTTTTGTATTTATTTCCATAACCTCTACCTCCATATTTTCCTTTTAGTGTACAAAAACATCTAAATCAGATATAGGCACTCGATCATCTTCCTTTATAATATCATCTCCCTTTTCATGTTGGAACCAGGCCTTACTAGTATAGGAATTGGTACCACCCTACTTCGAAGAGGATGAGTCTTTGGTTTCCTCAATTTCTAGATTTTTTTATTGGGGCTACTTGACCTCTCTAAGATCACTAAACCTACCTACACCCTTTTTATGGGGAAGGGGGATCTTTACAATCATATAGATATTGATATTTTCTCACTGATCTAGTTTCCATTGGTTTGGATAGGGATGATTAGTCCCTTTCCACTTATGGGTTGCATGCCTTTGTTAATTGGGTAGAACCCCAAGTGAAGTCCTTATTTGAATTTTTTTTTCACCTGTATATAAGATTTTTCCATCTTGATAACCCTATTAACACTCGAATGAGACCATACTAGAGTTTACTTTCTATTGGATATCCTTAGATGTAACATATTCCTCTGAGTGTCGGTGGTCAACTTGCATCTAATCTGTGAGATTAACTTGAACACCCTTCAAAACATAATGCTTTATTTTCTTTTTAGTCTTTTGTATTTCCCATCCTTTTTCATCAACATTACCCAAGCACTCACCTCCAAAAATATGGAACATGTTTTGGATCATAACTCATGTTGTCACCTTGTACATAGCACCGACACCGAAGGATGATAAAGTTATTAATAGTGTAGTATTTCATGAAGAAACTCCAAGACCATATTGGTCATAGTGGGTTGGTAAATATCTATCCACTTAATGGATTCCATCTTAGGTACTACAACCTTGAGCTATAGAAACCTCACAATAACCTTTACCTAAATATAGTGAGGGAACATGTGTTGGATAAACCACAACATTGAATTCCTAAACCTTAATGGATCCATTGTTGAATGTTGTAGGCCCTAATCCCCCAACTCTCAGACCACAAGAAGAATTTACACACAACATATCAAATAACTCTAATTTATATCCCTTATTGTAACAAATAATTACCTTATTTCAAGTACTTATTAACCATTGATTTTATCTCATTCCATTTGGGGTTTGTATCAGGTCATTTCTAATGTTCTTTAGATATTTTTGTTGGTTTACTGGGCAGTGCACGATTGGCATATGGTTTTCCCAAACTATGCAGCCACCCAGTGAAAATTGTGCACCCATTTCCAAAATCTCAGTAGGGATGCATAGTTATTTTAACAATTCGTCACTTAGTGAAAACCATGAACCCCCAAACAGTAGGGTTGCACAAATTTTTTAACCATGCAGCCCCACCTAGGAAACCATGTGACCCCTTCAGAACTCTTAAAAAATTGGAATATTTCTCTTTTACCTTGGTATTTTTAAGTATAATCACCCATATTATAATTTAGGCTTAATATAAACATTCCCCAATGCTCTTTTGTCTTCTCCTATTGTATTCTTGGTGGATTTCCTTCATTCAAGATGAATCCCTTTGAGGTATACTATGTTTTTATCCAGTTTTCACTTTTCATTATAGATCCTCACTAGATATCTTCTCCTCCTATATCATGAGATTGGAATGTGTTTTTTATTATGTATATAATGGGTTCAACAAATGTTTTTTGTTGTTTCTCATGGATCTAGGATTATGAGGACCTAATCCACTCTTTCCCGATCTTTGTTTTCTAAGGTGATTAGTTTTCCCTTTGTTGTGAGTTAGCTGTCTATCTATAAGGGTTATAATTCATAAATTTATTTATGTTCTTGTAAATTACTTTGGTTTTTTCAATCAAATGGGTTTATTTTTTATCATGGTAGTTTTTTTGGAATATATACATGGTTTTTAAAAGGGTTTTCTTTAAAAATGGATGTGTGCACACCAAGTGTTCTATAAAATTATTCAATGGTGATTTTGGTTTTAGAATGGGGTTTTAATCCCAAAAGAGGAAAGGGTTTGATGTGAAAATGTTTTATTATATTTTATCATGGGTTTTAAATGGATTTTGAAAAACATAGTGCCTTAGGTAACCTTGGGTGCATCAAGAAATAGAATTGTCACTCTTTTTGTGTGTAATGCCATAAGAGGTTTATTATCACTTTAGTGTGTGTAATTACACTTGATGTAATATTGGTTGAATCCAAATTAGGCCTAGATTGAGGTTTTTATTTTATTTATAGCATTTATACCCATAGGTTAGAGCCCAAATGGCATGTTTTTTCATTTATGAGTAGTTTATCACATGATGGTATTTTCATTGCTATTTTCTCACATGCTTACTTATGGAGTATCCATGTTTGGTTTTGTTTATGGTTTCATACTATATTGCATGTACTTGACATATTATTGGATTTGGTAAATATGATATGATTTTATTAAAACAAAAGGATGATTAAAAAAATGTATTTTTTTTATGAAAATTCTTTGTAAATTGGATTTGTTTTAAAGTTATATCTAATGTATTCTTGATATTACAACTTATATAGATTATTTTGGTGGGATTATACTGGGATTTGTGCTCATACCCTACTTTTTCATTTTGGTGGATGTAGATGTTGTTTTTTAGGACTTAGTTAAAGGGAAGGAAATTATGTAGCATGTCGGTTTCTCTTCTGGTCTTCATCTTCATAGTAGGATGGTTTGGTGGCGACTAATGGTCACATAGGGACTTGTCTTGACCTGTCATGTTTTATCATTCTATTTTGGCTTGTTTGGGTTGAATTTTTATTTTCCATGGATATGTTATCTTTTTTCCTCTATGTAACCTCTTGTTTTGTCTTTTTTGGGTTTTATCATGAGACATGTTTTTATGTCTTTGTTATACTTCATCATGTGGCAGACCTTCTTGGGTGACTTGTCTAGTCGACCTAGGATGGTTTGTTACAAAATGGTATCAAAGGGAAGATCCATCCTGAAGTGTTGTAACATTGACTAGGTTTGGTTCTGCGTATTTGGTAGACTAGAGTTAGGAC
This sequence comes from Viscum album, assembly GCA_963277665.1. NCBI lineage: Eukaryota > Viridiplantae > Streptophyta > Magnoliopsida > Santalales > Viscaceae > Viscum > Viscum album. The sequence continues at coordinate 1,580,763,701 of OY728141.1, forward strand.
TATCAGAATTCAGATAGTAAGTGTAGGAGGGGCCTGACCATCTCACTGTCGTGGATGAACCTGAGTTACCATGGGTGGTTAGGGATTTTTACCAAGTCTTTGACTTGGTGTTTAAGGTTATATGGATAAACTAGATTTTTGGGTTTATTTAAATGTAAATATTCCCTATTGAGGTGTTGTTTTTTATAGAGTTTGTAATTAATTTAAATTATTGTTCTTTTGAAGCATTGCCCTGAATTATGGAATTTGGTCATATGATTTTGGAATGTGATATTAAACTAATTGGTTTTTTAATTGTTATTGGATAATTCCACTAAGAATAGCTCTTCCAAATATGATAGAGGAAGCTATAAGACTAGTTCTTCATGTGAATCCACTGACAATGGATCCTTCTTTGGTGGATGCCATAATCCAAACCATTCAGAATCTAAGTCAAGTGGGTGTCAGGAACTCATGATGAGTAGTAAACCATGTATAAAAATTTACTAAGAAGAATCCGCTCATCTTATTTGGTAACAAAGGATCCCAAGAATTTGAGGAATGACTTGAGAAGATTAATAGAATATTCAATTTTCTAAAGAATCCAAAAGACTCCAAGGTGGGTTTTTCCATGTACATACTTGAAGGATCAGGAAAGATATTATGGGACTCTATTATGAAATATATGTTTCACAAGGATCTTACCTATAATTTATTCAAGAAAATATTTATTTAATAGTTTTATCTTGATATGTTGTATGTGGAAAAGACCTGATAGTTCTAAGGCTTAGAGATTTTGCAGAAATGCCAAGAGTCATAGTGATAGAACAAGTTTGCGGATGAAGAAAATTCGGAAATAAAAGAGGAAGAATAAGAAGAAATACATAGAGATTTATGTGGTTTAGGAATAATACCTACATCTACAAAGTGGTATAAATATCACTATTATTTATGATCACAGATTACACGGAGCATCTCAGAGTTTCAAGCACACAGAAACCCTATCCTGAAATGGGATAATAAATATTATGAAGTGTTGTGCCACCAACTGCATGAAAAATCCACATTGTTATAGTGAATGGTGATTGGAATTATATATCACTATAGTTTCATGACCACATGAGTCCAAGATTCTATAATGGATGGTGGCTAGAAGTCCACAGAGCTACAATACTATTGTCTCTAAAGTCGGAGCTGCTACAGTAGTCATGCCAAAGTTAGCACTGCTATAGTTTCCCATTGGTGTCAGACGGTCAGCTCCACTACAGTCTGTTAGAGTTACTATAGGCCCCAAAATTTGGTCCTAGGGACTTTGGCCCTCATACCCTAGGATAAGGGGTGCATTTCACATACAACCCCTAATAAGCTCACTAGAGAGCGCAAACCACAGAGTTGTGGCTTCGTGCGCAATATGAGCCACAAACATTAGGCCCAACATCATTCAAAATAGATTAGGCTACAAAAATACAATAAGAGTATGGGGAGTGATCTATTCCCAAGTATTCCACATACTTTACTGAATTGATGCACTTGTCACCGGATCTAGTTACCAATGATTACCTAAAATCTTATAGGTTTGAGATGAGTTTGAGGGATTATATTCGATCGATGTTGATTATCTTAAACCTTACAACCTTTGTGAAGGTAGTAGATAAAGATGATATGATTGAGGTAGACATAGTTGAGAAGATACATTTGGGTAGAGATTCAGTTGGTGTAGTTGTTAGCCAGAGTGTATCATATGTCTAGAAAAGGAAGCTTAAAGGTAGTCGGTTTTCCTTAGAACCAGTTTCAGTGGTTTCATCAAGATAGAAATGGGGTTTTTTATATAAGTGTAGGAGGCTCGATCATACCAAGACTAATTGTTTGGAGGATTCCAAGACTTACCATCATTTTAGAAAATCTAGCCATCTAAGGTGTTTTTTTGGAAGAATTTCTTAAGGAAGTTAGTCTGGATCCACTCTCACCAAGGGTTCACAGGTTTGTTCTGATTCTTCCAAGGGTGGTGGGTCTTATCCTCAGGTCAATGGGGGATGTTCATATCACTAATAAATCTTAGGTAGGAGATGATATCAGAAATCTTTATATAGAGGATTATTCCCTAGAGTAATTTGAAGAAAGGTTAGTTACTATTAGAGGTGTTGTTTTTATTTTGTCTTTTATGGTGATAGATTTTTTGATACAGGTGCTACTAATTACTTTATATCTTCAAAGTTAGTTAACGTGTTGGGATTTTTTTCAGATATTATTCCTTTATTTTTGGATATTTCTATGCCTTTGGGAAAGAGGTTCAAATAAGGTTTCAAATGTCCCACATGTTGGGTGGTGATAGCCAACTTCCAAGTGGTGTGAAATTTATTAGTTCTTGATATTGATATCTTCGACCTGATTTTTGGCATGAATTGGAAGATCAGTGTTAAGGATCATATCGACTATTATCATCGTCGACTTCAGATTTTATCTCTTGATGGAGTCACTCATGTGTTTAGGGTGAGTTTGATTCTAAATGTGGGAGGGCAGGGGTTATTATTCCATATGCTAGGGTGATCTCATGTTAGTTTTTAGAGATGTTTCGAGATGATATTGATCTTTTTTAGAGAATACCACTTCTTGAAGTGGTGTGTGTGTAACCTAAGGTATTTCCAGATGATTTTTCTAGTTTATCTCCATAGAGAGAGGTTGATTTTACCATTGACCTTCTTAGTGGTATGATTCTCATTTATATGTCATCCTATCAAATAGAACCTACTAATTTGGTGGAATATAAATTCAAACTTATAGAACTCAAGGATAAGGGATTTACTCATCCTAGAATGTCACCATGGGATTCACCTATCCTCTTTTCTAAGAAGGAAGACGAGAGTGTTAGAATTTGAATGTATTATCGAAAGTTAAACCATGTAACTGTTAAGAACAAGTGTACCTTATCTAAGATTGATGATATTTTTCATCACCTTAGAGGGGCTTGTTGGTCTTAAAAGATTGAACTTTAGTTAGGGTACTGCCATTTTAGAGACTGAGAAGAGGATATACCAAATAAAATGTTTAGGATCTAGTATGGGTATTTCAAATTTCTAGTTATGCCATTTAGCCTCACTAACGCTCCAATTATATTTATGGAATTGATGAAGCAAATATTTCATTAATTTTTTGAATATTTCATGGATGTGTTTGTGGATGATATTTTGGTGTACTCTAAGTCATAGGAGGATCAAATGAACCATTTGGATATCATTCTTATAACTTTGAGGGAGAATTTTCTGTATGGTAAGCTTTCCAAATGTGAGTTTTGGATCTAGGTGGTGAAATTTTTAGGGTATGTCATATCAGATAGGGGTGTCTGATTTGATCCTAAAGAGATACTAGTAGTTATATATTTGAAGAATACCAAAGATATGTTTGAGATCCTAAGATTATTGGGGTTGGCTAGTTATTATAGGTGGTTCATTCAAGACTTATCTAAGATTGAATCATTTATGAAAAATTTAACCTATAAGGGTGTAAAGTTTTAATGTGATAAAAAATTTTATAGAAATTTTTGGAAACTAAAGGTGAGGTTGACTTCAGTACTAGTATTTATTCATCCATAACTGGTTCAGGTTATGATGTTTTTTGTGATGCTTTTGGTATGGGTTTGGGGTGTGTCTTGATATAGGTGAAACATGTAGTAGCCTATGGATCACGATAGTTACACCCTCATAAGAGGAACTACCCTACCCAAAATCTTGAGTTGGAAGTTATTATGTATGAACTTAAAATGTGGAGTCTCTATCACATTGGGGAGTGATTTATAGTTTATTCTAATTACAAAATCCTGGAGTATATTTTCACTCAGATGGATCTGAATTTTTGAAAAATATGTTGGGTCGAGTATCTTCAGACTATTTATTTTGGTATTTCGTATACTCCTAGAAAGGGTAATGTGGTCACCAATGAATTTTAAAGGAAATTACTAACACAATACTTGAAGGAGTGGCCCTAGATGAGTTTATTTTCTTAGATGAACTTTGGAGTTAAATAATCTAGTGGTAAGGTGTTATTGGATTCGATTAAGGATGAATCATCATTTGATGAGTAGGTTCATCTTGAGAAAGTAACTAGCAATGACTGATAGTGCTTTAGTGAAATCATAAATGGCGAGGAGACCTCGAGTGAGTGGTATCAATATCTTGGTGGCACTTTGTGTTTCTGAAGAAAATTTGTTGTTCCTATTTCTTTGAGGCAGGAGTTGATGGAAAGTGGACACCGTTGTTGCTGGTATGTGCTCCCTAGGACTACTAAGATGTAACATGACTTGATAAATTTGTATTGGTGGTCTAGGATGAGATGAAAGATTTAATATTTCATGTCACAATGTATTACTTTCTAGAAAATTAAGGCAGAACACCAAAGACCTGCAAGTTTTTTGTAGTTATTACCCATTCCATTATGGAAATGAGATGATATTTTTCTAGATTTAATAATTGATTTACCACAGAATCCTAATAGAAAGGATTTAATTTGGGTAAACATTGATCAACTCATGAAATCAGTGCATTTCCTCCCTATTAAGGAGACGATGAAGGTGGAATAGCTCGGGCACTTGTATGTCTGCAAGGTTGTAACACTTCATGGGGTTCCCTCTGTGATTATTTATGATAGGGACTGGAGGTTTTCATCCAAATTATATAAAGGTTTTCAAGAGGTGATGGTTTTCTAGTTGAAATTGAGCTCGGCATATCATCCACTAATGGATGAAAGACATAGATATCTATTCAGGTTCTTGAGGATATTCTTTGGGCATTCATGCATGATTTTGGTCATTTTTGGGAAAAGAATATACCTCTAGTCAATTTTTTCTATAGTAATAGTTTTCAGGTCTCAATTAAGATGGACCCCTTAAACATGCTGTATGGGTGGCCAAGTAGATCTACTTTGTACTGGGAAGAGTTGGGAGAGCGGTCCTTGGTTGGGATGAGTCTTGTTCAAGAACTAATGAAAAAGATTAATTTGATCTGGAAGATATTGGTTATGAAACAAATTCATTAGAAATTTTATACATACCATCATCATCGGCCACTAGAGTTTGAGGTTGGTGATCGGGGTTTTCTTCAGGTTTCACCTCACTTGGGAGACTATCAGTTTGGTAGGTAAGGTAAGTTGGCATTGAGGTTTGTTGGACCCTTTTAGGTCATTAGAATAATTTTATAGATGACATATCATTTGGAATTACCATCTCATTTTACTTTGATCCATGATGTGTTTCATTTTTCCCAACTGAGGAGGGATCAAACAGATCTATCCCATGTGATTGAATGGGAGGATTTTGACCTTGAACCCAACACCACCATTGTTGAGTAACATGTTTAGATTATGGATTGACAAGATAAGGTACATAATGGTAAAAAAATTCCCATGGTTCATATACTATGGTAGTATAGATAGGATTATCATGATATGTGGATGTGAGAATAATTAATTTGATAGTAGTGGTATACTCTTTTTGTGAGTCCAGAATCTTGAGCACTTTTTGGGGATATAAAGTGTTTATGGTGGGGAGATTGTAACACCCCATTAAATTCTTTCAGGAACTTCTTGACCATTGTTTTTATCTCCTTTCGTTTGGTGTTTGTATTGGGTCATTTCTGGTGCGTTTTATAGATTTTTTAAGGTTTACTGGGCAGTGGATGGTTGGCATATGGTTTTCCCAAACCATGCGGCCACCCAGTGCAAACCATGAACCCTCTTCTAAAAGCCCACTAGGGGCACATTATTAAGTCACATATTTAGTTTAATCATGTATACCCCAGTGAAAATTGTTCCCCCCAGAGATTATGGGTGCATGGTTAGGGCTCATAGTTTGTTTAACTGTGCAAACCCACCTAGGAAACCATGCGACCCCTTCCAAACTCTTAATTTTTTTTGGAACTTATCCCATTTCCCTTACTAATTTTTAAATATAATCACCCCTAATATCATTTAGGTTTAGCTTAAACCTTACTTGGTTCTCTTGAGGCTCCTCCCCTTAGATTCTATGTGGATTTTCTTTGTTCTTAACGAATCACTTTGAGGTATGTTGTGATTTTTATTCGATTGCCCTTTTATTTGTAGATCCTCACTAGATCTATTATTTTCTTACCTCACAAGACCTGAATGGGTTTTGGATTCCATATTTAATGGGTTTTATAGAGGTTTTGTGTTGTTTCTCATGGATCTAGGATCACGAGGTCCTAATCCACTCTTTCCTTATCTCCATTTTCAAAGGCGATTAGTTTTCCCTTCGTTGTGAGGTAGGTGTCTCTCTACAAGGGTTATAATTCATGAATTGTTTTATATTCTCGTAAATTTCCCTTGATTATTAAATTTAAAAGGTTAATTTGTGACAATGGAGAATTTTTTGGAATAGATACGTGGTTTTTAAATGGATTTTCTTTAAAAACAGAGTCGTACACATCAAGTGTTCGATAAAATGCATCAATGGTGGTTTTGGTTTTAAAATGTGTTTTCAAACCTGGAAGTGGAAATTATTTGATGTGAAAATGTTTTATTATATATGATAATGGTTTTTAAGTTTCTTTTGACAAACTTATCACATTGGGTAACCTCGGGTGCATCGTAAAATAGACTTTTCACTCTTTGTGTGTGTAATGTCATAGGAGGTTTATTGCCACTTTATTGTGTGTAATGCCACTAGAGTTATTTTAGTTGAATCCAATTTAAGCATGGATCAAGGTTTTTCTTTTATTTATAGAACATATACCCATAAATTAGATCTCAAATGGTGTGATTTTTCATTTATGATTGGTTTATCACATGATGGTATTTTCATGGTTATTTTCTCACATGATTACTTATAATGTATCCATGGTCAGTTTTGTTTATGTTTTCATGATATATTGCATGTACTTGACATATTACTATATTTGGTTAATATGCTATGTTTTTATAAAAAAATTATGATTTATAAAAAAGGTTTTAATGTATGAAGATTCTTTGTAAACTTTATTTTTTAAAACTAAAGTTAATGCATTCTTGATATTAGAACTTGTATAGATTATTTGGTGGAATCCTATTGGGATTTTTTCCCACACCTTACTTTTTTCTATAGAAAGTTGTAGATGTAGTTTTTCAAGAATCAAGAAAAGGTAAGGTAATTATGTTGCATGTCAGATTCTCTTGTAGTCTTCATATTTGCAGTAGAATGGTTTGGTAGTGATGGATGGTTACACATGGACTTGTCTTAACTTGTCATGTTTTATCATTTTGATTTAGCCTATTCAGATTGACTTTTTATATCTCATGGATATATTCTATTGTTTATGCTAACTCCACTATTAGTTTTCCTTATTTAAGTTTATCCTGAGGCATTTTTTTATCTCTTTGTTTTACTTCACCATGGGTTGAACCTTCTTGGGTAACTTTTCTAGTTGACCTTGGCCAGTTCGTTACACTTATCTAGAGAATATTTTGACTAGGAGAAATGTTTTCTATAAGAGAAAACTCATTCCATTTTCATCCATTTCTATAAACAATAGAATAATACCTCACTATTTAATCATAGGTGGCCATGACAGCGAAAAATTAAATGACACAAGCTCACTAGAAAAATAATTGAAATTCATTATTGAGATACATGTTAACCTCCTAGTTTTATTGATAAAAAAATCATGATTCTAATGTTATTAATGAATTTAATGTTTCCCTATAAGAAATCTGTATTCTGAGCCAGGTGAAAAAATTATCTAAGTATGAGTCACCATTGAGGATGTCACATTTCCAATATATCACATCGCTAGAATGTCTTACTATTGGATTGAAAGATTGGAAAATACTAAGACACTGTCAGGATGTCATACTACCAGAACACAAATTTTTCTAAGTATGAGATACCTCCAAACGAGGCACCGTCAATGTCATACTGCCACCACAAATTTTTGGTTAAGTATAATACACCATCACACACCATTAGAACCAACACCACTAGTTGAGATGCATCTAAAATAGTGTAAATTGGATAAGTCTAAGACCCCACCATTATCATGGCACCAGAACAACATACCGTTAGAGAGAGACACCATCAAACCATGAGTCACTAATAGTCTAAGAGATCGCCACTATTTTCTTAACTTATATTTTTGAATCAAATTATTCTAATGGATATATTTATTGAAGTTAATTACATTTACTATTTTAATTATTCTCTCTTAAATTCTTGACAGAAAGCATTTAATAGAGTGTTAAAATGTGCAGTATGAGGAATCAGTTGATCTAGATATTCTTGTTGCTGCTGTCGAGAAAAGTGCAGCACACTCCCTCATGAAATAACAATGCGTGAAGAAAACTATAAATAAGATGAGAGTTTTAAAATACTAAACATACATAGATCTAAACCTAATTTAAAATAAGAATAGACCACCTAATGAAAAAATTCGACTAAAAGTAGAACTACACATTCACATTTGTTACTTTCCTCTAGTTAAAAAACACGAGTCCGCGACACTCTGTTTTCTTAAAGTTTTCAAGAGTGCCCAATTTAAGATTCAATATAGAATCAAATAAATAGTCACAAGATGTATTGTAATAGACCAAGTATTTCTAAATTTTACACTTTTATATGGTTATTTTCTATTTGTCTTTACTACACTTTGAGCAGTGTGCGTGCATACTCTATTTTATCACATGCAAACTGTCTCCTGTGTTAAACTAGAAGATACTCGATATCTTCTCAAACTCTTTTAATATTTTTTCTCCCACAGATAAGAGTGTTAGAGGTACTTGTGTGGTCTGTTTAGTTTTTCTCCCATTTATAATTTTAGAAGAGGTTGTGTGTGACCTGTATATTTTGTTAACTATTTTAAAACCCGATATAGGTTGTGGATCATTTTGTTTATTTTATATAAACTTCTTGGTGGAAGGTGATTGCAAATTAGAGAGGAACACATCTCTAATTGAGATTTAACTTATTGTATTAAATTTTTTTGATGTTTTTTTTATTTCTTCTCTTTATTTCTGATTTAAAACTAAAAATTGTTTTAAATAAAAAAAAAATATACTTTGATAGTTTATATTAATTTTTATTCATATCATATTTTGATGAAGTAAACTGATTTCAAAGGATATAATAATATTTTATATTATTCATCTAAGACCTAATAAATATTTAGATAAATATTTATAAAAATTAAGATCTATATCATACTACTTATTTTAATAAACTGGGATGTATTTAAATATTTGGGGGATTTTAAAATAATCCATTTTAGACATAAATTTTTATTTGGTACTCAATTCACCCCCTATTGAGATACTCACTATGACTAACAATACAGATTGATTTACCCTGAGCTTTATAACTAACATCCAATCCATGAGTTATCGATTCCCCTTTCCTCAAAGGAAGATGACGCTCATGCTGTAGGTGTCCCAATTGAAAGCACGACGAGCAATAGTTGGACCGGGATGTGAACATCCCTGGCTGCTGACATATAAATTTTTCACAAACCCCTATCCACACAAATTATACTAGTGTCTTGGATACATGGACTTACACACATATACGGGGAGATACGAGGTGACCTAGGGACCTCGATATATCATCAAAATCCATAAATCTTATGAAAAGGTTACCAAGAATTTGGAGAATCGAGGGATTTTGTAAAGAGTTGGTAAAGCCCAAAAAACTAACTCAAATCACCATGAACAAGGGATCATGCTTCCAATGAAAACCATAGTCTCATCTGAATAGGAAAAGAAGAATTCCATCACACGAACACTTACCTTTAGACCAAGTAGAGGCAAGATCATCTGCACTGACAAAGTGAATAATAAAGTGATGGTGATCCAATAACCCAATGATGGAATGTTAAATTAGAGGTCAAGAGTTTTTTATGAATATGTCAAATCCATCAAGAATTGGACACCTTTGACTGAATTAGGCCACCATGGAGAAGATGTGGAGAGTCAATACCTTGGAAAATTCCTGGAGGGATAGGGGAAGTTTTAGGGCCCCAAAGTGAAGAGTGGGAACCTTTGGTCTAAGTTGTATTCGAGGAAAATTAGATATAAATATAGGGTTAGAAAAGGAAGAGAAAATAGTGAGACCTTCCCCCCTCGTGAAGAAGAGAGGTCGGAAAGTGTAGCCATCACCACCCGCTAGGGTCTTACAAAGAGATAAACTGGTGAAACCTTCCACTTCCATGTATTTAATCAAACATAACATAATGTTTGAGTAATGCATGGGGTTACAATACTTTTTAACCCTTGACTGTGCATTTAACAGTTAAATTCATTTGTTATATTACATTATATGAAACATTATAATTGAGGATAACCAACGTGTATGATTCCTGAGTGTTAATACTTTCAAATACCACAATCAATCATAAACCAAAAAGTAAATAAAACAATTTGATTCATCATGTCATAACACCTATGATATGGTCTTATGATATATCCTTATCTTACAATATGATAGGTTAATCAGTGGTACAATGATATCAGTATATCATAAGAAACAATACACCTCAAAGGCATATAATATGCCTTTTGTAACATGGATCTCTTAGAATACAACATCCCTATATTGCCTCATACAATATATCCTAAATACAATACATGTATTTAAGGATTTAGGGAATAACTCCATCATTGTTTGATCTAACAGGGTCAAGGATATTACTACATTTTTTCCCACTTGTTAGAGGAATTTAGTCCTTTAGCTGATGGGTGATGATCCATCTTTAGTAAAACTCTTCAATTGGTGTGTTATTCATCCCTAATCACAATTCCATCAGTTTTGATGCTAGAAGAAGTGGAAACTTACTTGTTGATAGCGATGACTGTGATATATGGGTTTTTGATGGGTTGGTTCTTGTAGTTCCCTTCAAATTTTAGGACTTTGTCGTGTTTTTATTATGTTTCTATCAGGTTATGAAAAAAAGTGGATTGTTTCAATATAAAAAAACACAAAAATAAATTCATTGTGGAATAGTCAGTGAGTTAAATATCTTTAAAATGAAAATTAATCTCAATACAATGATTAATGATATTATTTTTTATTAACATAAAATATATATAAGTAAAATGAAAAAGAAATATAAAACATATAGAATTTATTAAAACATTAAAAAATCATAAAAAATATATTCAAATTTCATTTACATTTATCCTCACACTCAAGACTTTCAAGGTTTACAAAGAAATAAAAGATGTAAAAAAATCATTATACCATCATCATGATCCACTGTTTGATTAAAAAAGTATGTTCAAATCTTTTTTCTTTCCCTTATATTGAATATTTATAAATATAAATATTTTTTTTGATAAAGGAAAATCACACAACCAATATTATTTCATAACACTCTACAAAAATTGATTTTCAATTTTTTTTAAAAATTTCACATATGGTTATTCATCATCTGATCATTACCACAACCTCAATTATATGTAATCATATGCATTATAGGGAATAGAGTTGAGCTAGAAAGTTATATTTATGATTCCTTATCATTATATGGTTATTTTGTTTTTTAATAATAAGATAAAAGTTAATTCAAAATATTTTGTAAATATTTTTTTATCATGCTATTTGATAGGAGCGTGTTGGAGGGATTTTATAGGTCAAACTCCTATATTGTTTACTTACAGGAGGGGGATTCATTATTCAGGTGTGCATGGGTGAGGTGTACTATTTTGGGTTAAGGATATACTTGTAATTTTGAGTTCCTTTCTATTTGTTGGGTATATTTTATATGGGGAATGAGTCCAATTTAGCATCGAGTTAGTTGTACTTGGTAGAATTTCACCTAGGCCTGAGGAGGGAGAACTACAAGGAGAAACCGATTGAAACTTTTTATTTTCACCTAGAATAATATAAATATAGGAATTTCCTCTTTGTTTCTATTAAAATAGTGCTCTCGTTAAGAGTCAATCATACTGTGCTGGTTGAATTGGTTTTAGAAAAACTTGAGATTTTATTTTTATCCCACTGAATTTTCACATGGATGGAGAATTGAGTCACGATTACAGAAACATATGTTTTGTTGTTGTCGTCAAATGTAACGAACATGAATATTGGCTTCCAATTCTAGGAGACGATGATACATGATTTCTATGCGATGTTGACTCAAATGTACAAGGTTCAAGAAGAAAACATGGATTATTAGGTTAGTAAAGAATGTTTAACTGTGGTAGAATATAAAGAGTGTAGTTTTTGAGATAGTGAAGGGAGTGGTGACTGGTAGTTTACTAATACCGACTCTATCAGGGAGGGATAACCATAACAATTTGAAGTGTTGTGTTACTATTGTCAAGTAGGTGGAGATGTCAACATTCTACAGAGATGATCTGGTATCATGGATTTCCCGTGCCAAGACTTACTTCTAGGTTCATTGAAGATAATAATTGAAGGCTCTGTTGGCTCGGTTATGTATGGAAGGGGTCATTCAGTACTAGATGATATCATTAAAATTAGATCAAGCAGGTATAACTTGGAAACATATCAAAGAGGAGTTTTTGGGATGATATGTGAGTGTGGCTAAGGAGGATCCAATGATATTACTTAAAAAACTTCGACAAAACCAGACTGTCGATTCATATATTGATGAGTTCAAATGAGTAGCAATTCAAATTCCAGATGGACAGATGGTATATGTGTTTTTTCATTGGAGGGTTGAAGTTGAAAATTAGGAGCACAATTCTAACTCATGTGGCTCAAACAAAATCTTGACTATTGACATTTTTGAGGTGCATAAAATGGGAATTGATGGTTAAGGGAATAATAAAGAAACTAGAGGATCGTCTGTGATGAGGACTAGGAGGAGGTCATGGAAGAACCTAAACACTGGTTTCACCAAATTAATTCCGCCATCATAGGGACGAGACTGAAAATGACAAAGTGATAGTATTCCCAAATGGAATGGAGTATAGAATTTTGCAAGGTAGGAGTATGAGGAGAGACGTTCTAAGGGACTTTGTTATTCTTGCGGGAATAAGTTTTTTCCTGGGCACAAATCACTTGAAATGGTCTACATACTTATTATGTAGGAGTGCATTGAACCACCTGAAGAGGTAGAATTACAGAATGATGAAGAACATGAAGAGATATTTGTGGAATTAAGGGAAATTTATATTTTGGGGGAAATATCAAGTGTGAAAGAAAATGTAAAAGCTATTGGGAATCAGTCACTAATGATGGAGGGAAAAATAAGGGTACATTTTTTTGAGTTATTGGATAGTAGGGAGATCAAGAAATTTATTTACAAATGTATTTTGAGATCCTTTAGGATGAAAATAACTGAAACCAAACCATTTTATATCTAATTGTGATATGGACAACAAGTGGTCTCAAAGGTGATGTGAAAGTATATAAAGTTGAGTTTAGATTTCGGCACAACACAAGACCATTTTCATAGACCATAATCTTGGTCCACAAAAAGATGGAGGGTAGAGAACTTGTGTATATTATCAGAAAATTAATAAGTTACCAGTGTTCAACTATTTCCCAATACCAGTTATAGAATATATTTATATGAATTGTGTAGATAAAATTTCTTTACCAAGATCTATTTGAAATCTGGTTTCCATTAGGTTTGCATAAGGAATAAGGATGTGGAAAATACATTGTTTAAGACCCATGACAGAAACTATGAATATTTAGTTATGCATTTTGGTTTTATAAACCCCTTACCAATATTAAGTCTACTATGAATACTTTATTCCGACTTTTACTTAGGAATAGAGTACTAGTATTCTTTGATGACATACTAGTTTACAAAAATGGGTAGTATTCACACTTGGATTTGTTGAACTAGGTGTTGGAATTAATGAAAGATCATGTGTTGTGTGAAAATAGAAAAAAATTCACATTTTTTAGGAGAATTGTTGAGTATTTAGGGCACATTATTTCTGCAAAAGGAGTATCCATGGATCCTAAGAAAGTAGAGGCAATTTAGCTTTGGGGGATTCCATAAAATGTAAAGGAGGTAAAGGTATTTCTTGGAATTATAGGTTATTATATGAAGTTAATAAAAGATTATGAAAAGGTTTCCAAATCAATCATAGAATTAATGAAAAAAGGAAGGTTTTCTTGGCTAGCAAAAGCTCAAGAAGCTTTTGAGAGGTTTAAGAAGTAGATGATTTTAGCACCAATGTTAGGCATTCCAGATTTTCCTCTATGATTTGATATTGAATTTTATGCTTTAAGTTTTGTGATTAGGGTAGTACTTATGAAATATGGGAGTCTTTTGGACTACTTAAGAAAAGATCTTTTAGAGGTTACACTAGTAAAACTAGTTTATGAAAAGGAACTTATAGTTATAGTGTTATTTTTCCAATACCAGAGACAATATCTGATGGGGGAAACACTTTGGCATTTTTATCGATCATAAAATTCTAAAACACTTGTTCAATCACATGGTGGTATCTATGGACCACCATTTTTGGCAAGAAAAGTTACTAGGATATAAATTTTATGTTATTTAAAAGCATGGGAAACACACTCTCTTGAGTTGGAGTATACCTCCAATTAAAAATGTTGGCTATTTCTCAGCTGAGGTTGTTCGAACTCCAAAATTTCAAGATTGACATACTCCAAAACCCTTGATTATAAGCTTTAATCATTGACCTGCAGTAGAAAATAACAAGGAACAAAGGGTGAACCTTCTGAAATGGGCTATTTTTCTACCATAATAGATTGATTTTACCACCAAAATTTGAGTTAATTCTAAATTTGATGTAGTATTAACATTTTTATCCTACATGGGGTCATCTGAAGTATTTAAAAATGTAAAAACAACAAGTAGGTGGGGGCATCTTGGGCTAAAATGTCATGTAGGGTGAAACAGTTTGGTCTGGAATTTTTTATATGTCAACAAAATAAGTATGAAGCCCTGAGCGCATTATGTTTATTATATTCATTTCCACTTCATAGTTTGGTTTGGGAAGAATTACCTATGGGCTTTATTTTAGGGTTCTCTAAGTCTCAATACTTTGAGGTAGTACTTGTTTTTGTTGATCAGTTAAGTAAGTATTCCCATTCTATTCCTTTTAAAAACCCATATACAGTAAAATTTGTGGCTATTGTGTTTGTCAGGGAAGTAGTAAAACTGTATGGATGACCAAATTGGTGTATAGATGCAAGCCTCCATAGATAGCCCACTTTACAGTGGGAGAAATTTTTGTTGAAGTTGTCGCTGTGAAATTTGTTGATAGAGATGAGTTCTAGGAACAACTTTGATAAAATTTTCACCATGTCTAATAGCTTATGATTAAGCATGAAAACCATCATTGATGTGATGTAGAATTTAACGAAGGCGATCGTGATTGGGTGAAGTTGCAAATGAATATGGAAAATTCCAAACCACAGGTTCATCAAAAATTGGTTTCCAGGTAGTTTGGGCCTTTTATATTGGTTGGAAGGATCAGTGTAGTGGCTTACAAGCTTGTTCATCCTGAGAATATTTGGGTACTTCCCATGTTCCATGTGTCACAATTACATGTTGTTGTGGGCATGTCAGAAGAATCAATTTCCATGCTTATGGGTTTTACTGATGAGGGAATTTTTCCAAAGAAGATATTGGCTGAACGATCCCGAGGACAGACTCTACTGGTTAGTACAATAGCAAGGCTGGACCATGGATGAAGCTACCTGGATTTTATCATCAGTTTTTGTGATGATAAATCTCTATCTTTATCAACGCTTATTACTTAAGCGCTGATAAAGGATTTATAATTATATATATATATATATTTGTAAATATAATTGTATATATATAATTATATATATATTTAATAAATATATATACATATAAATATAGTAAATATATTATTTATTTAAATATATTTATTATAACTTTATAATTATTTAAATATAAAATTATTTATTTATAATTATATAAATATTTTTAAAAAATAATATTTATATCATTATATATAATTATATAATTATATACATTTATATATATTTAATAAATATATATAAATGTAAATATAGTAAATATATTCATTATTTAAATAAATTTATTATAAATTTTACAATTATTTAAATATATATAATTATTTATTTATAATTATATAAATATTTTTTTTAAAAATAATATTTATTTATTTATAATTATAAATATATAAATGGATAAACACAGAAAATCTACATTTATAAATATTTTTATTTATAAATATTTTTTTACAAATATTTTTTTAACATTACTAATGAATATTTAATCGTAAGTGCATGCATGTTAAAAATGAGTGAATTTGAATAAATTAAAATTAAGTACACTTTAATAGTATTAAAAAAATGGATATGTTTTGTGTGTGTGCATTGTATAAAAAATGCATTAATTATGTATATGTGAAATCAATATAACACACATTTGATCTATGCAAAATTGAAAAATTAAATAACATTCAATTATGACTATTTATCTGTGTAATTAGTCAATATTTAATATATACTATTTATTGACATTATCAATAATTATCTAATTAATAAATTTTTTAATATTTTTCTCAATTTACTTATTTTTAATTTTTAATTTTTTAATTTTTATTTTGCATATATCTATATATTTAATATATACTATTCATTAATATTTATAATTTATATATAGTATAATCAATTTATTCATTTTTATCAATAATCATCTAATTAATAAAATGTTTAATATTTTTCTAAATTTACATATTTTTATTTTTTAATTGTTTAATTTTTATTTTCAATATATCTATATATTTAATATATACTATTTATTAGTATTTATAATTTATATCTAATATAATAAATTTATTCATTTTTATCAATAATTATTTAATTAATAGTTTTTTTAATATTTTTTTAATAAACACATTTTTTATTTTTTATTTATTTAATTATTTCATTTTATTTGCAACTTTATCAGCGCTAAAAAAGCGCTGATAAAGGATCCCTTTATGAGCACTAAAAATAAAGTGCTGATAATGGGTACCCTTTATGAGCGCTAATAAGAAAGCGATGAGAAAGGGTACTATTTATTAGCACTAAAAATAAAGTGATGTTAAAGGGTACCCTTTTTCATCGCTAAAAAAGCGTTGATAAAGCATAACGATTATCAGTGTTAAAGCAAAAGCGCTGATAAAAGGTAAAATTTATCAGTTCTTTTTTTAGCACTGATAAAAGTTCCCTTTATCGGTGCATTTTTGCTAGTGTAGATAAAAGCTAGTACTGTTAAAGGCCTATTTTGTAGTAGTTATAAAATAAATATAACTACACCAAAATCAGAACTTACTTCATTCAGATTAGTCATAAGACGGAATCCACCAAAGACGATGAGAGTAAGAATGAAAAATAGTGGGAATATGAGAACCATCCTTGTGAGTGAGAAAAACTAGAATGCATAGATTTTGGATTATTAAAAAAAGTTCGTTAAGTGGATATTTAGAGAATAGAGATATGGAGGTTTCTAGATAGCGGTTGAAATCTATTGAAGGGGGAATAAGGTATGATTCAAATTTAAAATGATTATAAAATTCTTAGTTAAAATGTAATTTTAATTATCACCCAGTAAATGTAATGTGAAAAGTAAAATATTTATTATTTTAAAATTCATTAGTGATAAATTGTAACATGAAATGAATGTAGAGTTTCAATAATATAAATAAATTTTTAACAGGTTGAAAAGAATATATTTTTAAAAGATTAAAATAAATGTATTTTTGAAATAAAAATGTATAATGTATAAATTAGTCATGAAATTTAGTGTGGTGTTCTTTTTAGACATTTAAAATTCACTTAGTGTAAAAAATTGGCCAACCCCACAAGACAAGGGACAACTCATCTACCCATTTTTGGGAGAAATCTCAACCACAAGGAAGATCCAACCCGAGAGCTCGCATGATGGAATGGGCGAGCATCTGTGTAGGAAGGTATGCGTGCACGCAAAGGCACACATGCCCACACAAGCGTGTTTATGGGGGGTGTCGGATCCACCATGTGGGTTGACACAACAACATGTAGGCACCATGAATAGTGTGTTTCTAGGACTGGATCCCAAGATACTCACATTGAGCCACTATGTAATGCAAAATAATATAAGGAAACGCTCAACCAGAAGAATCTATGATGTGGAAATGTGTTGTGTGAACACTTTATCTTTTCTTAAAAATATTAGTGAATAACATGGGCTATTCGATCAAATCGATATTGGTCGTCTAATATTCTTGGGTGAAATCTTCAACCTCACACGCAACCTAGCCACCCCGACATATTTTTTTCTTCCTCCTCTGATGCAGTTCTCATCCTTAATTCAACATGCATAACCTTTAAACTGTCAATTCGTTGTCACTTTCTCCCTCCACTATACAAACCACACCATGAATTCATAAGGTTAAATGAAAAATCTTGAGACCCCAATGTTAACTTGCATATTTTTCTTCTTTGGCCTTATCTTTTACAAGATTTCTATCTAAATTAGAAATATTTGATGAAGTCCGCTTCTATCATTATTGATAAAAACATCACCTTCTATTTTATCATAAGACATAAATTCATTGTCACAATATTCGAAGATCTATTTGTTTGAAATATATATATAAAAAATTGGCTATGCATCATTATTTGACTAGAGTTTGTAGGTTCATCATAAACAATTATATATGTTGATCGGAATAGATTACTCAAGAGGGGGGGGGGGGGGGGTGAATTGACTATCTATAAAAATTTCTGTTAAAAAGTTTTCTTAAAAAGTTTCCCCAATAAAATGAATACAGAACATTTAATCAAAGTAATAGAGTTATGAAAGTTTTAAAGTTAAAATAACTTCTCAAAATATTGATTAATTCTCAGTAATCTTACTATGAGTTATTGATTTTACTTTTGAATATATTCTAATATGGAAAAACAATTATAACTTCTATCCAAGATTAACTATCAAAGTAAATCTAGTGATTTATGAATTATATAGTAAAACAGAGAAAACAAAATTAAACAACATAGCGGATAAAACAAGTGGTTCAGTATCAAGCCGATACCTTATACACTCCACTTGGTGATCACCTTCCACCAAGAATTTTATATTAATAAACTTGATCCACACCCTAGATCGGGGTAAAAAACAGTGTACAAGACTGTCCAGGTCACACGACCTCTTCCATAGTTCTTTGTGGGTGAAAACTATCAGGTCACACAAGGAACTCTTCCACACTTATCCGTGGGAGAAAACCAATGTAAAAAGGTATGAGAGTAAGGATATCTTGTATCCATCAGTTTAGTGCAGGAGACAATGTGTGTATTTAATACTAATACACATACACTGTTCGAAAGAAAAAAAAACAATACAGAAAATAGAAAAGATGATGAGATAAGGTTATAATTACTCGTAGTGTTATTTTATGTAGCTCTAGACTTCTAGGATGAAGCAGATGCAATAATCGATTCCTCTTGAGAAACAGAGTATCACAAGTCTGGTGCTCTGGCTTCTAGTTAGATCTAGCCCATGTTCTTCATGGATTTGGTATTTCAAAAATGATTTTGCTCTGATCTGTGATAATCTAGATTTTTGATTCAAGAATAATTCGTGTGTTATTCAGATGTATCTTAGTGCATGTATCAGTCCACTTTTCAAAAATTCTCGCACTTCTCATACACACTTCTATTCTACATCTTTTGTTTTAGGGCTACGCTTTTATTTTTATTCTTGGAGTACATGTGTTGGAAATGAAAGGATGCTTGTATCCTACACCTTGTAGCTCGTACTGTCAGGTGACATATCTAAAAAGAAATATTAATTATCTCAGTGCATTTAAAAGACTCAAATATGACTATTAGAAATTAAATTGAAAACGACAAAATAGATTAAATAATGGTGTCACAGTCTATCTAGAAATGATGTCACTTGGAAATGGTGCCACCACGAGATGGTGTATTCTTCTTTTCCTTTGATTGATAAGACAGTCATGATGACATAATTGTATTGAGATCTGGAACTAGTAATAAAAATGTGGTGTTAGGATCACAATGTCTAGTCCTTTTCCAAACTTCTAATGGT
This sequence comes from Viscum album, assembly GCA_963277665.1. Lineage (NCBI taxonomy): Eukaryota > Viridiplantae > Streptophyta > Magnoliopsida > Santalales > Viscaceae > Viscum > Viscum album. Next base: position 1,580,783,677 of record OY728141.1, read on the forward strand.
GTCTTAGCAAGGAACCAATGTCATAGACTTCATGAGATCTAGAACTAGTTATGGTGTCTGGTCACGGTGTTTGGGTCATGGTGTCTAGGTCATGGTGTCTGGGTCATGGTGTATGGGTCATGGTGTTTGGGTCCTTTTCCAGAAAACCATAACCAGTGGTAGACTCACAGTTTCTCAGACTTAGCCTAATATTTGTATACATACTTAATCAGTAATATTCACCAAATGAATTAGAATTAATCATTCATAAAAGAAATCATTATAGACCAAAGTTAAGTATAGTTTATAATAATCAGTCATGATTTTTAGGAATCAAGATCTTGAGAGAATTTAGTTGAATCATAAAAAAACCAAGCATATATACACACGATATGAGATAGATTAAACAGGAGTAACAATTTGTGATCATTAAAATAGGATTAAAACATGATTAAAACACGAGGATTCCAACAATATCACATGATGAGTCTAGAAATCTCCCCCTTTTTTATGATCACAAATTATATGAGTGAGATATCTATTCTTAGAGTGTTGTCTCTCCCTTAGTGTACGTGTCTCTCCCCCTTATGGGATTATCAAAAGGAGTAAAAAATTAAATAAGAGAATAGACAATAAGAGTTCACAGTGAATTATATGGAGAAATATGTGTCATTACAAGAAGTAGGCAACAAAAGTAAAAAATATCCCTATCAAAAGATAGTGTTCACTTTTCTTCAGAACTGGCTATCTTCTATTTTCCCTTGGCAGTAGCATTAGGAGGAGCCACAATAGAAGAGATAGAAGTGGAAGAGGGAAGTGAGCCAAGTGTCAGAGAAGGAAGAGGGAGTCCTTCAAAAACAAAGGGTTCCAAGGTAGGTTTGGTGGAAGATTGAGGTAATTTCTAGTTAAGGATAACAGGTCTAGTCTGACTCAGATCCTGAGAGACAGAAATAGAGGTAGAGACAAAGGCAGTGTATTATAAAGGAGGAAAACCAGGCTGCAAGGGTGAAGCTGCGGGATCCATAATAAAAATGATCTGCACATGAAGATAATGCCTCAATAACTTGATGAATTCAGCAATAATATCACCACCATACTGCATATCTTTCTAAATCATCTTTGTTCTCCATGAACTTGTCTAATAAAGGAGTTAAATATTTCAACTTTTAAACTAGATTTTTGAAATCTTGAGCGACAGGAGGAATTTTTAAATTCTCTATCAGGTACTTGAAATGGTTTGTCATATCATGCTTAGAGAAAATCCTATTGAAGGAGAAATAAACTTTCTTAGTAATTTTTTTCTGAGCATCATTTTTAATCTTTGAATGAATCCTTACCAAATCAAGGACTCTATCACTATTTTTGACAACCATAGACAGAATATCCTTGTCAAATCCACTTACCACTGATTGAAGTTCTTCCTTAACAACAGTTCTGAGTAGATCACTATTAAAGGAGGGTTGAGAAGACTGTCCAGAGGTATTAGAGGTTGTAAAAACTGAATTCAGGGACTTTAGCTAATTCAGAACTTTCTGTAGACATCCCTTATACTCATCAATCAATGTTTTGAGACTAATAACAAGCTCACACATTTCTTGAATTGTCTGCTTGTTTCTCTCAGCCACCTTGTCAGCCAAGGATGTTAGGTTCGGTTGAATTAGAGAGACAACTTCCTATGGAATCTGACCACTAACATCCTTAATAGGATGAAAAATAGGATCTGATCCTTATTTCAACACTTTATACACATCTTCAACCATAGCTCTGAGGGACTTCACTTCATCACTTAGTTGTTTGTTCTCAATTCTGACCTCTTGAATTTCATGAATCATTTTTTGCTAAATCTGCTATATGATCTTTTCTAATAGCAGGGCAGCATCTCTTTCACTCAAGTTTATTATAGGAGTAGTTTGAGTGTTCATGATATTTTCAACTCCATCCAATGAGGTAGCTCTAAAGGATTTCAGATCATTTTGACTCACGAAAGTAGGAAGTTCTTGGGAAGGTTCAGGAACACGAGTTGAGACATGCTCAGGGTCCTTTGCAGAGATTACTTCAAGAGCAGATACCAGTTTTAATTGAAACATAACAGACAGGTCTATACCTTTAACCGAGGCTTCTTGGGTATCATTAACATAAAAATATCTTGGGAACTTATACCATGTATCCACGGTTCTTTGATCAATTGTATTAGGAATTTCAACACTTTCTAGATTAGGAGGCGACTCCCCCTCAAAAAGTGAATCTCTCATAGGACTAAGAGATTCAGTTCTTTGATTTGTTTCCAATATTTCATCCCCAATATCTTCACCCATTTCTTTTCTAGCCAACTAAAAGGCTTATTCCATTCTTTCATCAGTAGATAGGATAATCTCAGGATCATCTTGTTCCTTTAAGTGTTCCTCAAAATCATCTTCTTTCTCAAGAGAAAGTTCTTATTCTAGATGCTCTTCCAAAACAGCCTTTTCCCTTATATTGACAATAGACGCTTCTCTAGAAGCAGATTCTTTTACCAAATCAACAATTTGTTTAGGAATAGGTACTTACTTCTCAACTATTTCTTGAGGAACAGATCCACTATCTTCACTATTTAAGATAGTTTCCCCTGTAGGTGCAACAACCTCCTCCTCCTCTTCTTCAATAGGATAATCAACAATTTCATATGGTTTAGAACCAGGATCAAAGATTTCCTTAGGTCTTGAAGAATGCTCGAACAAATTAAACTTTTCATACAACCTTTCATTATCCCCCACCCAATCCTTTTTCCATGGATTACAAATAATTTTCATTATTTTGACTGTAACATTTGAGATACAGAATTCACAGTCCTTGATGAATTCTTCATTCAGTCCAACAAACCCCTTAACATACGTCATAAAAGAGATTAACCTTGAGTAGAACAAGGAGGTTGACTTTGAGGTTGTCTTTGTCAACTCACACATATGAAGTGTAACATAATTTCACAGGTTAATCTTGTGTCCATTATTCATAAGATGTATCAAAAATATATCTTGATATTTGAGGGTAGAAAAATATCATTTTCTTGGACTAATCAGATTTTAAATAAACTTAAACAACAATCTGGTTTCACCATCCAGCTCAGCAACAATAGCTCTTCTGTTTGTTTTATTTCCAGTCAAGCTTCCCAAGGATTATTCTAAAACAAAGATATCATTAGGAGGAGGAGAACCTCTCTAATAGTCCTAAAAAATTCCTTCGTGAGGTATCCCTAGGAAAGAAACCCATAAACTCGAAGAAAAGGTACATCTTTGTCCATTGATCCAGCTTCTTACAACAAATTTATCTTCTGTATTGAAATAGAATTGAACAGACTGATAGAACTGAGCAACTAGAATTGGGTAAATCGTCTTGTTCACTTTTGTGAACAAGGCCAGCCAACCCTACTCTTTCAGTACTTTCAACACTAAAGACTTACTTGATAGAAACCACTTTGGGTAGATCTCCTTTTCTGGTACCACTATTCTATTAAAAAGATTCAGATTCAAAGGACCTTTGGGTGCTATCTTCAGTGCTATTTTCATCTTCTTCTTTGATCTGCACTTCTCAGGAGTTGATGAAGATAAGCATTTCATTCTGGTCATTCAATCGAGGGTTTGAGATAGAGATAGAGAGAGTTAAAGGGTTGAAGGACTTACTATTTGAGAGAAGAGAACTTGAGTAAAGAAAAGAGTGAAACCTCTTTTGTTTTTATCATTTAGAGATATCAAGCATCACAAATTTAAAAGTGTGGGAAAGAAAAAGAATAAAATAATCAATCATAGTGATATGGGTTATAATATGTAAATAAAATGAAAAAGTGTTATTACAGTGAGAACAAAATAAACTTTCACGGTGAGATCGTTATAAGTTTTCAAGGTGAGACTGTAACAAGTTTTCACAGTGAGACCATAATAGTTTTTCATGGTTAGACCATATTGTTTGAAACAATATGTGAAAAATGGTAACTAAGAGACAGTAATCATGAGACTATAAACATGAGCCAACTACTTTAAGACATTAACTTGCATAACTGTGAGAGTGAGACCATACTTCTAAGACAGTGCCTCGTGAAACTATAAACTGCAAAATAGTAAGTTTTGAAATCAGTACATTTTCTACTTAAGATTTATCATTCCTAATTAATGTATGATGTAATCCATTATTTCAGAATTTAATGGTTTTTTGAATATATCAGCAAGATAATATTTAGTTCCAATGAATTCCAAAGTGATATCACCTTTTTGATAATGGTCTCTCAAAAAGTGATGTCTTACATCAATATGTTTTTTCTTAGAGTATGAAACATGATTTTTTTGAGATATTAATAGCACTTGTATTGTCACAATTTATAGGTACATTCCTAAATTGATATCCATAATCTAGTAAAGTGTGTTTCATCGACAAATTTTTTGCACAATAACTACCAGCAGCTATGTATTCAGCTTTAGCAGTATATAATGCAATAGAGTTTTGTTTGTTACTACACCATGATACCAAAGACTTGCCTAAAAGGTGACGTGTTCCATAGGTTCTTTTTTTATCTAACTTACAACCACCAAAATCAGCATCAGAATAGCTGACTAACTCAAATGATTGTCCTCTGGGATAGAACAGTCATAGATTGGGTGTATGTTTGAGGTATTTTAAAATCCTTTTAACAACATTTAAATGAGATTTCTTATGGTTTGATTGAAAATGACTACACATACATACACTAAACATAATATTAGGTCGGCTAGTAGTTAAGCAGAGTAAGCTTCCAATAATTCCTCTGTAAGTGGTTTGATCAACAGATTTTTCATCTTTATCAAGATCCAACTTACAATTAGTACTCATTGGAGTGTCACTACTTTTAGTACTGTCAATACACAACGTTTTAGAAGATATTTAGTATTTTTCCTTTGATTTAAAATAATACCATCATTATTTTGAAAGATTTTAAATCCAAGAAAGAATTTTAGTTCACCCATTAGACTCATTGTAAATTCATTTTATAAAAATAGTAGGATCAGCTATTCCTTTTTCAAAACCTTTGGAAATAAGAAAAGTACTTAATCTATCATACCAAGCTCTTGGAGGTTGTTTTAAACCATACAAAGCTTTTGATAATTTAAAAAAATGATTTGGAAAATGAGGATTTGTAAAACCAGGGGGTTTCTCAACAAAGACATCCTCAACTATATACCCATTTAGGAATGCACTCTTAACATCCATTTGATATAGTTTGAAATTCATATGGGAAACATAGGCAAGAAAAATTCTGATGGATTCAAGTCTAGCTACTGGTGAAAAGGTTTCTTCATATTCAATTCCTTCTTCTTGACTATAGCCTTGTGCAACCAATCTAGCCTTGTTTCTAACTATGTTACCTTCTTCATCTACCTTATTTCTAAACACCCACTTAGTGCCTATAGTAAATGTGTATTTAGGTCTTTCAAAAAGTTTCCAAACTTTATTCATTTCAAACTTATTAAGTTCTTCTTTCATATCCATCACCCAAAATTCATCATTGATAGCATCATTAATGTTTTTAGGTTCAATTTGTGATAAGAAAAATTAATGTTCAACCTGATTTCTAAGATAAGCTCTAGTTTGAGTTCTGTTATCTAAATCTCCTACAACAGAATCTAAAGGATGGTTCTTAAGGGTTATAACAGCTCTAGAAAAAGAGGGACTAGTGATTTTAGGTTCATCAGTAGGTTCGAGTTCATTATGACTTGAATATGGAGAATTTCCAGAACTGGAAGTTTTCACAAATTCCTTTACAGGATGGTTAAAGGATTTAGTATTGAAATCTAGATTTGATATATCATCCTATAAGTTCTCTAGAGTGGTGTGAGGCTCATGTGGATTTGTATCATCAAACTTGACACATACAGATTCTTCGACACATTTAGTTCTTTTGTTAAAAACTCTATAGGCTTTACTAGAGATAGAATATCATTGAAAAATTACTTTATCACTCTTGGATGAAAACTTGTCAAGATTATCCTTAGTATTAAGGATATAAAATTTGCAACAAAAAACTTTGAAGTAGATCACTTTGGGTTTTCTATTGTTCCATAACTCATATGGAGTTCTTTTAAGAATAAGTCTAATCAACACTGTATTAAGAATATAGCATGTCGTATTTACAGATTCAGCCCAAAAATAAATAGGTAATTCATATTCACTAAGCATAGTTCTAGTAATTTCTTACAAGGTACTATTTCTTCTTTCTACAACTCAATTTTGTAGAGGTGTTCTAGGGGCAGAGATATTATGACTATATCCATTTTATGAACAATGGGATTCAAACTCTTTATTTTCAAACTCACGACCATGATCACTTATTAAGGATTTAATTATAAGTCCATTAATATTTTCTATAGTTTTATCATATTTGGTGAAATGAGAGAAGACTTTACTTTTGTGATCCAAAAAGAAAGTCCAAGTATATCTAGAAAAGTCATATACAAGAACATAAACATAGTTCTTCCCATTTAAACTAGAAAATATAGATGGTACAAAAAAATCCATGTGAACCAGTTCGAGAGGTTGAAAAGTTGACATTTCTTTCTTTGGTTTGAAGGAAATTTTGCATTTCTTTCCCTTTTGACAAGGATTACACACATTATCATTTTGAAACTCAAGTTTGGGTAGTTCTTTAACTAAAATTTTTCTAGTTAGCTTTCTAAGGGAGTAAATATTATAGTGTCCTAGTCTCCTATGCCAAATCCAAGACTATTTGTGAAATACACTTAAACATGAAGCATTTTGAGAAACTAAATAATCTAAGTTAACATAGTATACATTTTCATTTCTCAATGCAGAAAACACTAATTCATTTTTATAATTAAAAAAATTGCAAGCAACATTCTCAAATTTAACATGAAATTCATTATCACATAGTTGTGAAATACTAAGTAGATTATATTTCAATCCATAAAAAAAAGTACTTTGGAAATTAAAACTGAGTTAGATTTACCGATTTGGACAAGGCCAATGATTTTTTCTTTAGAATTGTCACCAAAAGTGACATTTCCACCTCAATTTTTATTAAGTTCTTGAAGTATGAATAGTATCCTGTCATTTATCTTGAGCACCCACTATCCAAGTACCATAAGCTTTTACAAGAGATCTTTAAACAATTTTCCTACAAAATAGTCAAATAAAAACATACTTTGATACCCATATTTGTTTGGGTCCAATAATATTAGTGACTAGTTCTTTAGAAACCCACATATACCTCATAGTTTTCCTATAAGAATTATGTAAAGTACTTGATAAATAAACTCTATTTGGTCAAGAAAATCTTGAAACAATAGAGAGTTTATCATAACTTGAACTAGCAGAATGTTTTCCAGAACTAGGAGTAAAGATATATGTCCTAGATTTAGAAACAAAGTTGGTTTTTCCAAAATATCTTTTACCAGGTTGATATCCAATACCAGTAGTATATTTAGGAGAAATATGTTTACCTAGAATTTGTACCAAAGTATCTTTACAATTTGTAAACCTTTCAAGGTCCTTATTAAATTGCTCATTAGATAGCTTTAGTTCATTTTTTTCTTTAAGTAATTGAACATTTTTCTCTCTTTCTATGGTAAGTTTAGATTTAATAGTTGAGGTAATAACATGATGTTTCTTTAAAGACTTGTATTTATCTTTTAGTTCATTACATGCATCTTTAATCATATTGCAATACTCAAAAATTTCTTCTATAGACATATCTTCAGAATCACTTTCATCTCCAGAATAATAGGAATTTTGTACAGGAGATGTCAGGGTTACCTCATATGTATTTTTCATGAAACACATAATGGATTTGTTAGCCTGTTCATAATGTGAAGACTCTGAGTCACTTGAACTGTCCTCAGAAGCACTCCAAGTTTCTTTCATTGCCTTTTTATATTTTCTATCTTTTTCCTCATATATATTTTTATAATTCATATTAGGAAAGTCATCCTTTATATGTCCTTTTATCTTAAATTCATATCATACTATCTCATCAGACTTGTCACTTAATTTCCAATCTTTATTCCAACTTCCCTTTTGATCATATCTTCCTTTGAAGTTAGGATTTTAGAAAAATTTATTCTTCTTGTAAAATTTCATAAACCTTATGGGTAATTGATCCATCTCCTCATCACTGTCAGGTGATGATTGTTCACTACTGGAACTTTATAAATATACTTCTAATTTCTTTTTTTCTTTGTGTTTATAGGTGGTGGTCTTGAATGCAAAAAATTTCCTTTTGGGTTCATCCTCTTCTTCCTTGTTGAATTTCACCTCCTCTTCATAAATCATTAGTTTCCTAATGATTTATTTGATAGTTAATTTTCTAATATCACATGACTCTATAATAGAGATAGAGGTTCCTCTCCATCTATTAGGTAGGCATCTGAGAATCCTCAAGATTTGTTCTTTGGAAGTAACTTCTCTTCCAAGAGAAATCATTGTGTTGACAATTTCGTTGAACCTGAGATACATGTCAGAAATAGGTGCATCAGGTTTCATTTTAAAGTTATAATATTTAATATTATAAGTATTAAGTCTCATTTATTTCACACTAGAAGTTATTTCATGTTAAATAGACAATGTATCGCAAATTTCATGGGCAGTTTTACATGCATAAATTCTGTTAAATTACTCATCTACTAAAGAGCAATATAAAGAATTCATGGCTTTGTAATTGTTATTGTAAGAATTCTTGGTTGGGTTACCCCAAGTAATTTTATAAATAGAAGGAATCTTATACTGATTTATAATTGAAGACCAAATTTCAAAACCCATACTTTTTTAAATGCATTTTCATTTTAATCTTCCATTGGACATAATTAGTTTCATTAAAGAATTATGGTCTGTTTGTTGTAACACATTCCAATCTATTTTCTATAATAAATAAATACTTTTAAAGAGATATAAATTTATAATTAACATAAATTTACAAATCTTTAAAGTACAACTAAAATCACAGTTGAATAGGTTCAAAAACAGAGTCTTAGAACACTCCTTTGATACCAAATGTTGGTCAGAGTAGGGTTCTCAATAGGGGGGGGGGGGTAATTGAGTATCTATAAAAAAATTTGTTAATTTTTTTTCTTAAAAAGGTTCCCCAATAAAATTAATACATCTTAGTTAATCAAGGTAATATAGTTATGAAAGTTTAAAAATTCAAATAACTTCTCAGAAGATTGATTGATTCTCATTAATCTCATTATGAATTATTGATATTACTTTTAAATATATTCTAATAAGGAAAAACAATTATAACTTCCATCCAAGATTAACTATCAAAGTAAATCTAGTGATTTCTGAATTATATAGTAAAATAGAGAAAAACTAAATTAAACAACACAGCGGATAAAACAAGTGGTTCAGTATCAATACATGACCTAATCCAATCAACTTGGTGATCACCTACCACTAAGCAGTTTATATTAATAAACTTTTTCCATACTCTGGATTGGGGTAAACAACAGTGCACATGACTGTCCAGGTCACACGACCTCTTCCACAGTTCTTCATGGGTAAAAACTATCAGGCCACACAAGTAACTCTTCTACACTTATCTGTTGGAGAAAACAAGTGTAAAAAGATATAAGAGGAAGGATATCTTGTATCTTTCAGTTTAGTGTAGGGGAAAATGTGTGTATTTAATACCAACACACACACACTACTCGAAATATAAAAAAAATACACAACAAAGAAAAGATGATGAGATAAGGTTATAAGTTCTTTGAGTGTTATTCTATGCAGCTCTAGACTTCTAGGATGAAGCACAGGCAAGAATTGAGTCCTCTTGAGAAATAGAGTATCGCAAGTCTGGTGATTTGGCTTCTAGTTAGATCTAGCTCATGTTCTTTGTGGAGTTGGTATTGTGAAGATGATTTGGCCTTGATTTGTGGTTTTCCAACTTTTTGATTCAATAATTCTTTGTGTGTTCTTCATATGTATCTTGGTTCATGAATTGGTCCACTCACTACTACAAATCTGACCTATAGCCACAGACCTATAGCCACGGTTCTATAGGTCCGTGGCTATATCTTATATACTGCCACATTAATATCTTTATCCGTGGATATATGCAGCAACCCCATTTTTTTCCCAAACCTATCGAGCTACTTCTCCCCCCCCCCTCACGATTCCTCCTCCTTGCCGTGCCCTCTTCCTCCCCGAAGCCTCCTCGCCGACGCCTCCTCCCCACCACGCCCTCCTCGCCGCGCCCTCCTCCTCGTCGTGCCCTCCTTGCCGACGCCTCCTCGCCACACCCTCCTCCCCTACGCGTCCTCGCCGACACCTCCTCTGCGCCGCGCCCTCCTCACCACGCCCTCCTCGCCGTGCCCTCCTCCTCGCCACGCCCTCCTCGCCGCGCCCTCCTCGCCGACGCCTCCTCCACGCCGCGCCCTCATCGCTGCGCCCTCCTCGTCGTGCCCTCCTCGCACAGGTGTGTTAATGATGGGTGCTTCGATTCTTCTATTTTTCTCAGTGTTTACTTGATAATAATTCTTCGATTCTTCTATTTGATAGCCCCTTCAAGCATTTTTCCTACACTTGATACTACTCGGATGGCTGTAGTGCTTCATCTATCTTCATTTACATGAGTTCTAATTATTGTAGAAACCATTCCATCATCTACTCTATCGAATCCAATTTCATCTCCATTATAGGATGCACTGACCATGATCCACAAACACTAACAAATATCTAAATTAAAGCACCAAATTTGTTCTGTTTTGAACTTTAAATTTTATAAATTAATGTATATGTTTACACTTATAGGAGATGAAATTTTGGAAATCAAAGGTATTTAGTCAACAAGAAAAGAAGGTAAATTTTTTCCAATGATCTCAAATTAATAGAGCATCTACACCATGGGAGTAATAGTTTAAATTCTGTGATTTTTCTACTTAAACTTGAAAATTCACTTCTTTTTTTTAGTTGAAATAAATGGTTGGAAGTTGCCTTTTAATAAATTTTGTATGCTGAAATCATCTTGTTAAATCTGTTGGTTGTTACTTCCTTTTTTACTACCTTTGTGTATTGAAATTCTGGTGTGTATGCTTATTTTAATGTTTTACTAAAAATCATTTTTGAACTTCAAATTTTAACATGCATCTACTTTAAAACCCATGAATATGTGTTGAAGTTGTTAATATAGTAACTAGTGGGTATCATTCATGCATTTTGTGTGATTGTTTGAACTCTATGTTCTTCATTTCTTTTGTTTTTAATATATTAGTTATATTCTTTTTTTGTAATCAGATAAAAAAATTCATTATTGTTACAAATTGATGAATATATCTAATTAATCATTTTTACCATAGGACGAGGTGGTTGGTGTTGGTTCTAATGCGGGCACGTTGGCATGTAACCGACAAGCAAGGGGGAACATCCATTCTTGGTAATGGGTATCTATGTGAACTTCACTTCTCAGTTATTGGTTTTGATTAGAGTGATATTAACATATTATTTTGTTCACATGTAGTTTTAAAAACATAAAATAAAAATTTAATCATAGTTTTATGGTTGCAATTATAAAATCTTTTTTATGAGCTGAATTATACGGTACTCAATTGTTGTGCTCGATATGATTGTATCACCTTCTTTCTTCCATAAACCTTTTATAGTTTGATGAAGATAGGGTGAAACTGGTGATGAAATTTTTGAAGCTCTAATTTCTAATAGTAACTTTTCAAAACAAAACATTTTCCTCTCAAGTAAGATTTGATTTGTGGTTCTTGCATATACTATTTTTGCAGGATACATGTTTGTATTCAGGCACATAAACACAAATATATTTCTTATCAATTATTTATTCTCTACATAATTACTTCTGATTTATTATGATCTTTTTTTCTTTATTTCTTGTAGGTAAAATATAGGCTTAGGGTGAAAAAGAAATATGCACCCAAAGTACTCTTAAGGCACCATTTTGTATGATGGTAACATGTTGGTAAGTTCATTTATTTCTTTTTACCATACTACATCATGTATGTTGAGATGGGTCTTTGATTTGTGGTTCTTGCATCATATATTTTGGTCTTTTGTTATATTTGTTGAAAATAGTCATTTTATGTCTTGAAGTGTTTTTGATAATATCTTCGGGATGTATTGAAGTATGATAGGGAGATGGGTGGAGGGGGGTAGGGGGCAGGGTGGAGGGGTACAGGGGGCAGGGTGGAGGGGGGAGGGGGCAGGGGGGAGGGGTGTCCGGGGGGAGGGGTTGTCCGGCAGGGGGGAGGGCTGTCTGGAAGAGGGGAGGGCTGTCCTGCAGGGGGGGAGGGCTGTCCAGCAGGGGGGAGGGCTGTCCAGCAGGGGGGAGGGCTGTCCAGCAGGGGGGGAGGGCTATTCAGCATGGGGAGGGCTGTCCAGCAGGGGGGAGGGGTATCCAGCAGGGGGGAGGGGTGTCCAGGTAGGGGGAGGGGTTGTCCAGCAGGGAGGGAGGGGTGTCCAGGTAGGGGGAGGGGCTGTCCAGTAGGGGGGAGGGGCTGTCCAGCAGGGGGAGGGGTGTCCAGCAGGGGGGAGGGGTGTCCAGCAGGGGGGAGGGGTGTCCAGCAGGGGGGGTGTCCAGTAGGGGGGGTGTCCAAGCAGGGGGAGGGGCTATCCAGCAGGGGGGAGGGGTGTCCAGGCAGGGGGAAGGGATATCCAGCAGGGGGGAGGGGTGTCTAGCAGGGGGAATTAAATAGGACTTAGACTTGGTTCATGATATGAATTCTTCCCTTATTTATGAAATTGTGGCAAGATACCAAAACACTCCTATATATTTAACAGGGGTGAGTGGTATGTGAAAATCATCATGAAGATTCTATATACAGATGAACAAAAAATATTCTTGAGGAAAATGTTGGCTTAAGGAGTATGTCAAATCCTTTCACCACGAAATGAAATATAAAACCCTCTCATTATCCTACCATTTGTAGTTTGAGAGATTTAGTATGGTTTTCTTCTATAGAATCAAGCTAAATTGGAACAGAAACATCCAATAGAGATCTTCCCACCCTGTAATTGATTGAGTCGATGAATCGGTGTACCCTACAAATGTTGGTCCCTATAATTTCTGTATAAAGATATTGGGTTTCACTACTTATTTTTTAGGGTTCCCCATCATGGAATCACAACGGGACACAAAATGGGTCAAATTCTTATTTGGGTCCCCTAAACTATTGAAAATTGGAAATGTAGTGTTTCCCAAATTTAGTGGGGAAAATTCAGATCACCCCCTTTAGGGTAAGGCTTGTTTTATAGTTGTACCAATTCCCACTATACCTCTATGGATTCTAATCAATCCATTAGAGAATCAATAGTTTTTATGATCCCTTGAGGAATGTCTAGCTGAGAAGGAGCATGAATAGGTGCAATAGCAGGTAGAGTAAAATGTGGCAGCCCTATTAGTATATGTCATGTGTAACCTATAGGGTGAGGTCTGTAATGATGCTCCTAGACATGTTTTGGTTGTGTAAAAAATGTTTGGAACTCTCTATTTTCTATTTATTGATTCATGTATGTTGGTTGTTGGTACCCCATGTTGATAGGATGTTTCATCTTAATTCTAGTTGTGGTAGAGAACCCTCTTTGATAAGGTGCTCAAGTTGGGAGTACGAGTTGAGGATCTACTTATAGAATATATCCAGAAGGAACGCTACCTCAGAGAAGTTATTCATTGATTCTTCTCAATTATTTCAAATCTTCTACCTATTGAGAAAATCCTTCCTCATGTGTAAGGGGTTCAACCACTTCAGTATGTGGTTGCAGTGTATCCTTAATTTTACTCTTTTACTTGGTGGATAATATCTAAGGAGGTAATCACAGAGTGGTTGAGTGAATTCCAAATTTCAGGGAAAGCATCTGAAGGTTGTAAGAATTGGATGGTCCAAGAATTATTAAACATATAGGGAATTGTTAGCTTGTCCCCCTTAGAAATGAAGGTTGTAATAATTGGATGGTGATCAGAATTGTGCTTTACTAGAGTGACACAAGAGATGGTTTTCCAACTTCCATGAAGAGAGTGATTACCAAAGGCACGGTCAACCCTACATGCCCTACTTCCATTTAGATTCCTCCTATACCAAGTGTATTTGGCACCAATCAGATTGGTTTCAATAAGTTTTAATTCCTCAATACAAGCTTTGAAATATCTCATTGTGGTAGCATTGGAAACATTTTCAATCTTGTCATCTGCATGTAAAATAGCATTGAAATCTCCCATTATAACTGAGGGATCTAATATAACTCTTGAAATCTCATTCATGTGTTTCCAATGAGTTCTTTGACTGATGTAACAGTAGAAAGCATAAACCATTTAACAAAAAGAGATCTGACCCTCGTTAAGGAAGGTGCAAGTGATAATTTGGTTTTCCACTCAAAAATGGATGGATTAGTAACATTATGTTGGAAAACCAAGAAAATTATTTCAATACTAGTGATATCTTTCACAGAACATAGAAAAGAATTACCATTTTGGGATAAAAAGAACCAGAAGTGATGTTATTAGATTTTAGCTCAGAGATGACAATGAAATCAGGTTTCTGTTTACTCACAATAAGCCTAAGGCAACATAATGTTCTAGGGTTGGCTAGCCCCTGGAAATTCTAGAAGAGGATACACATCATTGTTTTTGAATGGGGGAAAGTCCCCCTTTCTGTTATTTCTCAGTTTCACTTTTTAATTGGAGCTTCTCAACTCTCTCTTGTTGGAATGGTTGGTAGAATAAACTTGCTTTATAGTAAGCTGGATCCCCAACCTAAAATAATCTTCCTTGGTTTGTAATCCTTTCATTATAGGGTATGAATATTTTATACTGATGTTTATATATTGAGAAGGTGTGTGCTCTGACAATTGCATAGAGAGAGCAGCCTGAGAAAATCCAGCTGCAAGTATGTCATCCATATCAACTGTTTTTAATAATTCTGAGGTAATGAACTCCAAAAGAGGGATTCAGACTGTATATTTAAAGAAAAAGAGAGAATATAATCCGATACCAGTTTCAGCATGAACACATCCTTGGGATTCTTATTCCTCTACTAAGTCTTCCTAGGATTTACTAGTAGTAGAATTTTTATCCCATGTGACCTCTTTTTAACCTTCTTTGTATTTTTTTATAACATAGTGTTTGGTATTAATATTTTTCCCTTTCAGAGCATCTTTCAACGAAGTATTAATAGAGTATGGCTTGCAGAATTTCTGTACAATTTTGCACTTATCAGGGGGTCTAGGGGGGGAGGGAGGGGTGTCTGGGGGGGAGGGGTCCATGGGGGGTGTCTAGGGGGGAGGGAGGGGTGTCCAGGGGGGTTTTCTAGGGGGGGGGAGGGGTGTCCAGGGGGGTTGTCTAGGGGGGTGGTGGGATGTGCAGGGGTGCAAGGGGGGATGTGCAGGGGGGTGCAAGGGGGGATGTGTAGGGGGTGGAAGGGAAGCTATACAGGGGGGGTGGCATGGGGGTGATCCTCGCATTTGGAATCTCTCAAATAAAGAGTCGTTAAACTCTTTTATTTTCTTAATATTCACTTCCAACTGAGCATCACTGACATTCATGGATACTTTATTCAATTTCTCCAAAGCATGGATCACTTTTTTAACAACATTTTCAAACACTTTTCACATAAACTCTTTGCAATTCTTCATCATCTTGAAAAAATCTTTCATTGCAGGGGTGGGGGGGGTGTCCAAACATGCATTCTGTTTTCATTATTTTGTTTGTTCTATTGCATTATGTTTTTGCATTCTGTTTTTGATTAGTTATTATTTTTGTTTGTTTTATTGCATTATGTTTTTGTTATTTTGTTGTTTTTAAATTTCTGTTGTTCTGGAAACATGCATTCTATTTTTTTCCATGTGCATAAACAATCCCCATGACTAGATGTCAACACAATTCATCTTGTTGATGTATACAGGTGGGGAATGATATTTCTCTATCATTTCCCAACGAATAGAGGATTCCTTGAAAAGTACTAATCTCAAGTCCAGGGAAACTCCATCAGCCCCAAGAGAAAATAGTGGGGGGCAGGTGTGATTTCATTTATGATAAAAAGTTCTGGAATTTGAAACCGATGAATTATTAACGTGTAAAAGATTTTTGAGTTTTCAATGGCAATCTATACCTTAGCTACTGGTAATGTTTGTGTTTTCCTGCAGGGTCTCAAGCCAGAAGTTATTGTTGATTTAGTGGAACAATGCCATGCATACAAGCGAAGAGTGGTACACTTTGTTCATTTGATATATCAAATTTGGTTTTCCTGCACTTAGAATGTTATGTGTTATCTTGTGCTATTTTTAATCATGGCTGCTACTAGCATCTATTCAGACTTACTAGTTTGGTTCTTTATACAGGAATCCATATCCCCTAGGAATGTATATCTTGAATATGGTATTTTATTCTCATGATTTTATTCTATGTAATTGAATCGTTTCTATACAGAATTTCATTTTTGTTGCTATGAGGTTGAGGTAGGGTCCCTCTCCTAGCCCATTTAATTCGAGAATGTTTTAAATTGAATTTATTTGCCTTATTAATTTTTCATGTTTATATTAAATTTCAATTCTTGAATAAGTGTTAGTTCAGATAATTGTTTCGTTTGATAAATAAGTCCTGGTTTTGTAATAAAACCCCTCCAACGGAGGTGCGCTGTCTGCGAAAACTCACAGTGGTATACCTTGCTTAACATTATTGCATTGATGTTTTCCTTATACTTGATGTCATTGTTAGTCATAAAACACACATCGTACTTGACCCTTTTTATATCCCTGTAGGGGGTTTCTCTCTTTTTATTAAAACAGTTGTTTGAACCAAGACAATCTTTAAGTGCCGTTAGACTTTTAAGATGGGTCCCATGTTGTGTGACCATGTCACATGGCATGTGATATTTAAATCCAACCAAAAGCCCAGTTCCACAGCCTAGGGGTCCCACAGTACCAGTAATGTCAGATTACATGTTATGTAACCTGTGATTTTTCTGATCCCATGGGGTATTCCTCTAGGTATTCCTACACATTTCTAGATCTCCAAACCTCACCGAATTAGGTATATCAGGGGTCATACAATCCTCTAGTCATCATAGATTAGCATTCATTTCTTTAAATCTTCTGAGAAAACATCCTCTCATTCCATACATATCATCCTATTTGAAACTAAGTGGAAGATGTTGCCCCGCAGATGTCGCAGGACCGGGCCAACACGTTGTGGTCACGCCGCGGTCACGCCGCGATTTGGCCCTGCTCCAGGGCGACACCCTGCGGCGGTTACTCCTCCAAGACGACACCCTGCGGCAGTCACGCTGCGGTCACGTCGCGGTCACGCCGCGGTCACGCCATGATTTGTCCCTGCTCCAGGACGACACCCTGCAGCGGTTACTCCTCCAGGACGACACCCTGCGGCGGTCACGCCGCGATCATGTCGCGGTCACGCCGTGATTTGGCCCTGCTCCAGGATGACACCCTGCGGCGGTTACTCCTCCAGAACGACACCCTGCGGCGGTCACGCCGCGGTCACGCCGCGGTCACGCTGTGATTTGGATCTGCTCCAGGACGACACCCTGCGGTGGTTACTCCTCCAGGACGACACCCTGCGGCGGTCACGCCGCGGTCACGCCGCGGTCACGCCGCGGTCACGCCGCGGTCACGCCGTGATTTGGACCTGCTCCAGGACGACACCCTGCGGCGGTTACTCCTCCAGGACGACACCCTGCAGCGGTCACGCCGCGGTCACGCCGTGATTTGGCCCTGCTCCAGGACGACACCCTGCGGCGGTAACTCCTCCAGGATGACACCCTGCGGCGGTCACGCCGCGGTCATGCCGCGGTCACGCCGCGGTCACGCCGCGGTCACGCCGCGGTCACGCCGCGGTCACGCCGTGATTTGGCCCTGCTCCAGGACGACACCCTGCGGCGGTTACTCCTCCTTAGAGAAACATTGAATGGTTAGCTCTATAATTTTTCGTATTTCCTCATTCCTAAACTATATCTCCTCTCAGCGTTGCCTCTCATCCATCTTTCCACAAAATGTGCATAGCAGGTGGTAAAAAGGCTCAATTCAACTGAAAGCATTGGTTTGGAAATGTCTGGCATATTTTATTGTACATGTATCACATAATATTTGTTTGGTAATTCTTCTTTTTCCTCATCCTCTTCACATGTCGTCCGAACCAGATCATCCTCATCCTCTGCACATGTCGTTTGAACCGGATCGGCCTGTTGTGATGGTTCCCACAACCGTTTGACTGAATTTCACACCAAACCAAGCCCTGCTAGTGACTATTTTTTGATGCACTATAAAAATACCATGGCCAACCCACCAAAATCAAACCATCTATTCCAGGTCCATTTCCACTCTCACTAAAAAATCCAAACTCAAGCCCTACTACAATTCCAAGATCCCACTTCAATTTATCCACTATGAACTCCTTCCCAGTCCCCCACCATTTTTCAATCTACCTAGGCAACCCATCCACAACTTGACCACCAATCAGGCCTACCCACCTCTCAACTTCTAAGCCACCAACCCCACATTTTCCACCAGGCATCCCACTTTAAAACCATTCCAAACCTCACCCAATTCTAACCAATTAAACCCGACCCCTTAACATTTGAAGCCCTCATCTAAATTCCTGTTCCAACTCACTTATTTTAGACCCAATCAGACCTGCCAATTCATAAAAACAAGAGCAGCCTACTTAAAATCCAGTCCAACTTAGTTTCCTTCATGCTTTCCCCCATGAGTCCACAGCCTCACCTCAACCAAATTATTAACCACCTGGACAACTGGAAGCCACAAGAGGAGAGAGAAGGTTTATAGATTTTTTTTGTAATATTTTATTCCATTGGAAGAGAATTTGTTGGATGCTTCCACTTGTAATGAGGTACTTAATTTCCTCTCCCTATTTCTTCCATTAAATATTAGATAGATCCTATGTAAAAAAATCATTCTCCACCTCCGGGGAAGGAACTCTCAGCTACCGTTATTCTGTTCTTCTTCCTGCTGATGAATAAAATTCCCCAAGTATATTGGGAAAATTTTATTCATTTTTCTTCATTTACCTCTTCTTACTTACTGCTGATTTCAGCAGTCGGATTCGGTCTTTTAGCAATAGCCCATGACATCCATCTGTTGTCTAGAGGGTCCAGTGGGGGGGGGGGGGGGGTCTGTCCTGGGGTGTCCAGGGTCTGGGGGGCTATCCTGGGGGGTCTGTCCATGGGGTGTCTAGGGGGTCCAATGGGGGGGGGGGG
Source organism: Viscum album (assembly GCA_963277665.1). NCBI lineage: Eukaryota > Viridiplantae > Streptophyta > Magnoliopsida > Santalales > Viscaceae > Viscum > Viscum album. The sequence goes on from OY728141.1 coordinate 1,580,802,855, forward strand.
TCTGTCCTGGGGTGTCCAGGGTCTGGGGGGGGGGGGGGGGTCTGTCCTGGGGGGTCTGGGTTTGGGGGGGGGGGGGTAGGTTCTGGGGGGTGTCCATGGTCTGGGGGGCTGTCCAGATTCTGGGGTGGGGTCTGTCCTGGGGTGGGGTCTGTCCTGGGGTGTCCAGGGTCAGGGGGCAGGGGGCAGGGGTGTCCAGCAGGGGGAGGGGCTATCCAGGCAGGGGGGAGGGGTGTTCAGCATGGGGGAGGGGTGTCCAGGGGGGTGGCCAGGGTCTGGGGGGGGGGGGGGGGCAGGACTGGCAGGGGTGTCCAAGGTCTAGGGGGGGGGGTCTGTCCTGGGGTGGGGTCTGTCCTGGGGTGTCTAGGGTCAGGGGGCAGGGGGGCAGGGGGCAGGGGGAAGGGGTGTCCAGCTGGGGGAGGGGTGTCCAGCAGGGGGAGGGGCTGTCCAGGCAGGGGGGAGGGGTGTCCAACATGGGGGAGGGGTGTCCAGGGGGTGGTCCTGGGGTGTCCAGGGGTGGTGGTCCAGGGGGAGGGGTGTCCAGTAGTGGTTTCTATTGCTGGTATTCTTTTTTGGACTTCAACATATTATGCAAGGACTCGGCGAATGGTCCTTTAACAGATTATGAAAAGACTCGGAGAATGGTTCTTCCACTTCTTCCTCTTCTCCCCCAAACTGTAACTCTCTCTCTCTCTGTACTGCTTGCTCTCAATACAGAAATTTACCATTGTACCTTCTTGTTTTTCTCCTCTCTCAATTTTATTCCTAACAAAATGTGTGTCCTCTGTTTCTATCAACCTTCAGCATACCTTCTATACATATTCAACTTGTATTCATTCCACCTATTTCGCAAATAATATGTGCCAAGAAATGTATGTTCTGTGTTGTTCTCAGTGGCTATAGCATGTTTATACCAACAGATGAAAATTCATCCGTGGCTATATGTGCGATTTGGCCAATATTCTCTCAGGCTCCTCCTACAAGACCCTCCCCGACTCACTCCCCTCCCCCGACGCACTCCCCTCCCCGGACGACCGCGCCTCCCCCCTCCCCGGACGACATCGCCTCCCCCGACGCCGACGGACTCCCCTCCTCCCCCGACGCACTCCCCTCCTCCGGTCACCATTAATATATTTGAGGGCTAACTTGGATTCTCCCTTCATATCCATTTGGGGGAAATAAATATCATCTGATAACTGATGACCAGTAATGAGAGCCTAATAATTTTCCTCATCATCAGTGAAACCTTATAAAAATAGGAAAAAGTATGATTGGACGTCTTGTGTTGGTGTGATAAAGACAACCACCTGGCCTACTCAATTAAGATTGGAATTATTAAGCATTATTTTAGTCGATCTTTGAAAATCACCATCAAAATATGTCTTCTAATACTCTTTGACATGATCCACTAAGAGGGTAGCCTCATTTGGGAAATCAACATTCAGGGGTAGTTCTTCAGGGGTGGATGTGTGTCCAGTGGGGCTGTCCAGTTGGGGCATGGGGGCTGTCCAGTGGGGTGCAGGGGGCAGGGGGCAGGGGGAAGGGGTGTCCAGCAGGGGGAGGGGTGTCCAGTAGGGGGAGGGGCTATCCAAGTAGGGGGGAGGGGTGTCCGGCAGGGGGGGGGGGGGGGCTGTCCAGGGGGTGCAGGGGGTGTCCAGTGGGGCTGTCCAATGGGGCTGTCCAGTTGGGGCATGGGGGCTGTCCAGTGGGGTGCAGGGGGTCATGGGGGGTGCAAGGGGGTGTTCAAGGGGGATATCCAGAGGGTTTCATGGGGGTGAAAGAGGGCTGTCCAGGAACCTAAGCCATGCAGGTTATGAATGTCTCTATAGAGAAAATGCAGTGCTGTCCAGATCTGGAAAATATCATAAAACATCCCACAGATACTTCACAGGCACCAGGTATAACTATTTCACCACCTATAGATAGTGAGTACAGTGCTATCAAATCTGGTAACTCTATTTCAAATCATAATTCCAATGTTTTGTTTAATGCAGTACTACATGAAATGTAAGCAGATTTTATCTGAGGATGAGCATGTGTGACCATGATTTCACCAAGCAGTTTGTTTAGTTGATAAACAGTTTTTCTGGTAATGTTTTCCAATTTCAAATATGTTTTATTTTATTTCCATAAACATTTTATAGTTTATTCTGTTTTATTTTCTAGACTGATTATATGTATGTTTTCCTAGATTACTCATATATAGCTACTTCTGAATTTTGTTTCAAGTGTTTCCCAAGTCCTACTAAGAACCTATAGTATGGGGTGGTCCTACTAAGAACCTATAGCAGGGGGCCAGTGTCCAGCAGGGGTAAATATGCAGGGGGAGTCCAGTGTCCAGGGGGGAGTCCAGTGTCCAATAGAGGTAAATATGATTTGGGCATCCCAAGAACTAGTTTCCAGGGGGGAGTCCCGTGTCCAGTAGGGGTACAAGGGGGCTGGTAGGAGTGGGGGGGGGGGAGTATGGGTCCAGTGTCCAGCAGGGGTCCAGTGTCCAACAGGGGTAAATATGCAGGGGGAGTCCAGTGTCCAGGGGGGAGGGAGGGGGGGTGCTGTCCAGGGAGGGGGGGGGGGTGCTATCCAGGCAGGGGGGGTGTCCAGCAGGGGGGAGGGGTGCTAAACATGGTCTGTAAATCTGATGTAGTTCAGTCTGTTCCTGTCTTATCTCATGCTGCTAAACATGTCAGAATTGGTGAATTAGTACCTGTTAAACCTAAATCTGGTAGTGCTGAAGATGTTGTGGTTATCAGATCAGATAAACTTGGTTATCAGATCAGGGGGCAGGGGGACTAGCAGGGGACTGAAAGGGGGCCTAGTAGGGGGCCTAGTAGGGGGCAGGGGGCCTAGCAGGGGGCAGGGGGACTAGCAGGGGGCACGGGGGATGGCAGGGGGCAGGGGGGCTGGCAGGGGGACTAGTAGGGGGGACTGGCAGGGGGTGGAAGGGGGGGACTGGAAGGGGGCAGGGGGGGGGGGGGGCTGGCTGGCAGGGGGGCAAGCAGGGGGTGGCAGGGGGGGAACTAGCAGGGGGCATGGGGCAGGGGGGGGGGGGGGGGGGGGGCTAGCAGGGGGGTGGCAGGGGGGACTAGCATGGGGCAGGGGGGAAAGGCAGGGGACAAGCAGGGGGGTGGCAGGGGGGAGGGGTGTCCAAGCAGGGGTGGTGTCCAAGAAGGGGGAGGGGCTGTCCAGCAGGGGGGAGGGGTGTCCAGGTAGGGGGAGGGGCTGTCCAGCAGGGGGAGGGGCTGTCCAGCACGGGGGGGGGGGGGGGGGGGGCTGTCCAGTAGGGGGGAGGGCTGTCCAGTAGGGGGGAGGGGTGTCCAGAAGGGGGGAGGGGTGTCCAGGTAGGGGGGAGGGGTGTCCAGCAGGGGGGAGGGGTGTCCAGGAAGGGGGAGGGGCGGGGGGTTGGCAGGGGGACAAGCAGGGGGCAGGGGGGGGGGGTGGCAGGGGGACAAGCAGGGGGGTGGTAGGGGGGACTAGCAGGGGGCAGGGGGGGACTAGCAGGGGGCAGGGGGGACTAGCAGGGGGTGGCAGGGGGCAGGGGGGACTGGCAGGGGGGTGGTAGGGGGGGAATGGCAGGGGGTGGCAGGGGGGATTGGTAGGGGGTGGCAGGGGGTGGCAGGGGGGTGGCAGGGGGGTGGTAGGGGGGTGGCAGGGGGGTGGCAGAGGGGTGTAGAGGGGGTGTCCAGGGGATGTCGAGGGGGTTTCCAGGGGGTGTCGGGGGGGGGGGGGGTTGGGGGGTTTTTTTTTATGGATTTGGAAACCCTATAGCCACGGTTTAAACCGTGGCAATTAAGTCTGTCCGGCCTTTAGTATAGCCACATTTGTAACCGTGGCTATAGGTATACAGCCACGGTTGCAACTGTGGCTATAGTGTTAAAGCCACAGTTTGGAACCGTGGCTATAGGTCTAGGCCTATATCCACGCCAAACTTAGCCACAGTTTGAGAAACCGTGGCTATTACCTATAGCCACGATTTTAGGGCCTATAGCCATGGTTTAGAACCGTGGATATATCCCGAATTTCCAGTAGTGACTTTTCAAAAAAATTCACACTTCTGCTACACACTTCTATTCGTCGTCGCTTGTTTTAGGTCCACGCTTTTCTTTTTATTGTTGGAGTGCATGTGTTGGAGCTGACAAGATTCATGTATCCTGCACCTCGTACCTTGTACTATCAAGTGACATGTCTACAAAGAAATATTAATTATATCAGTTCATTTAAAAGACTAAAATATAACCGTTAGAAATTCAATTGAAAATGAAAAAACAAATTAAAGAATGGTGTCATAGTCTATCTAGAAATGGTGTCACTTGGAAAAGGTTTCACCACAAGATGGTGTCTTCTTCTTTGACGTTGAGTGGTGAGATATTCATGATGGAATAATTTTATTGATATCAGGAACTGGTAGCATAGATGCAGTGTTAGGATCATGGTGTATGGTCCTTTTCCAAACTTCGAATGATGTCTTAGTAAGGAACTGGTGTCACAGACTTCATGAGATTTGGAACTGGTTAAGGTGTCTAGTCATGATGTCTGGGTCACGGTGTTTGGGTCATGGTGTCTGGATCATAGTGTCTGGGTCATAGTGTCTGGGTCACGGTGTCTGGGTCACAGTGTCTGGGTCCTTTACTAGAAAACCAAAAATGGTGGCAGACTCACAATTTCTTAGACTTAGCCAAATATCTATATACAGACTTAAGCAGTAATATTCACATAATGAATTACACTTAATCATTCATAAAATAAATCATTATAGACCAATGTTAAATATATTTTATAATAATCAGTCATGATTTATAGGAATCAAGATCTTGAGAGAATTTAGTTTAAGCATAAAGAAACCAATCATATTTACACATGATATGAGATAGATTAAATATGAGTAACAATTTTTGATCATTAAAACATGATTAAAAGATTATTAAAACATGATTTGTCCAAAAATCTCACATACAGAGTCCAAAAATATATTATGTATCTAAGCACTCGATTTGTCACAGAGGAACGACCACATATTAGTTTAGATTTCTTAACTTCATTTCCTTTCTCCTAAGGTTTTCACCAATTGCAATGATGAATATATATATATATATATATATAATATTATCTATCGGTATATGTATATAGAGGTTATTTGAATCCTTAAAACTGATTTGGTGTTTATATCCAATATTTATCCAGCTAAGTTTGATGTATAAATCTGAATCTTATGCATATATTCAAGTTTCCATTTCCAAACCAGACAAGATTTTCAGGATTTTACTTTATCGTATCATGATTACAATGCCTAATACATATAGTGGATATTAATTTAGTCAGGTGATGGTTACTATTTAGCTTTACTATGTAAGGAAATTTAGAAATATGAAATTAAACTTTTAGTATTTGAACTGCTATATAAAGGCTTTGGATTTATCTTTACTCCTTGAAAAACCCCAACCCCCGCAACCAAGGTTATCTCTTTACCCATTCCTCATTCCATCCTTTTGCTTCCAAACACTAAAAAGTGGAAAATATCACTACCAAACCACACCATAGTTTTAGTCTACAATAAAAGTCAGAAGGTAAGGGAATAAAATGATTTTATTTAAATTTATGCTTCTTTGGAACCCATTTTCATGTAAGGGAAATTTTTTCCTCTAAAATCACATATTTCATGTTCCTAAAATGTAACACCCTGACCCCAATCACCCAGAGTCCGTGATTTATTACATAACATTGGCATGATTACAAGGAATCATGTCCCGAAATACCAAACGATTTAGTAGTCTTGGAAAATAGATTACATATATGAACGTTACATTACACCTTATAAAATAAAACATAAGATAAATGATCCTTTAAAAATTCCATTAATCCCTTAGATTAACCTTGATTATCAATCATAATACACTTCTTGGAATCTTGGAAAAATAAAACATAAGAAAGGGGTGAGCTCAAATACTCTGTAAGGGTAAGAAATACAACAGAAGATAACATAAACATTAGTCATGGTGAATAATTTAAAACATGTGCCTTTACAAATAATAAACATGAACACTTTATGGTAGGAATATGATATGAGTAAATAATTCCATAATAAAACAAGGTCATGGGTATTCTACTAGTAGAATAACCACATGAACCATCAATATTATTTTCATAATGAGGGAATGTATAATGCCAGACATTCTGAAACATCTTGTCAAGGCCTCGACCAAGACGTCTAAAAATGATTTAGGCCTCGACCAAAACCATATATAAAAATTGGGAAATGCCTCAGCCAATTCGAAATCTAATTGTCTCATGAGACCTACTGATGCACTGAGGAGCTATAGAGGGCTCCATCCATCACTTACTAAGTCCAATACATTCCTCACATGAAAAGGTTGAAACATAACATAAACATTCGTATTAAAACTAGCATACAAAATGTCAATACTTTAACTATAAGCCATGAATGGAATAAATATAACACATCCATAGTCAAATATATCACAAAACTTTCAATATAATACGGAATATTTGTATCATAATAAATCAACTTCAAACAAGTTTAAAATCCATCAAAGGATGTTGACATAAATGAAAATGATTTGTAAAACTCTTTGAGAGAAATATCCCTTTTTCATGAAAATTTTTAAAAGTCACACATTTATAAAGGAATTAATTTAAAAGAGATTTTTGAATCAAAGTTTCCCATACCACTTTGAAACTTTTGAAAATAATTATCATTTTAAAACATTCATGTTCATATAAATAAATCATTAAAATCATTTTGAAAACATGGACATTAATTAAAAAGATTTAGAAAGATAAATCTTTAAAATATTTAAAATGATGATATAGTTAAATAAAACCTCTCATAAAACCTTAAAATATTTCTTTTGAAAACATTTTTATAAAATATGGGTATCAATGATAAATATGTCCCAATAAATACTTACACATAAACAATCTCGGATAATAATGAGATTGAGGAAATAACCCTTACCTTGCACTTTCCTTTGGTTGAGGGTACGTTTAACCTCATGTATAATTGCCATAGTATGTTATTAAATTATAACATAACCATATTCATATTTATTATATCATACATGATTCATTTATGACTTTATACTACCCATTTAATAATGATTTCCATGTTAAATTAAAATTTTGGGTAATAATCGCTTTTTTATCGTGCGTGTTTTAACTTGTTATTATTGATCATATCATTTAGATAATTATTTAAATACTTCTAGAATATAAAACTTGATTTATATATAATATATATTTATAATATAAATATTTATAATAGATAGATATATGAAATGTAAGGCACTGTTTATGGAGACGGTATGCCGTACGTACGCATAAATGTTGTTTCCATTTTCATATCGTATTGAAAGGAAGTAAGTGAATAAGACATATGTAAGTACATACATATATATATATATAACCAGTATAATTATTATGTCATATATTACATACTTATTAATAATACATATTTTTATAATCATCATTGAATGGTGAGCTTGGGAATGAATCTCATCGCGTCATGGAGACGGTAATCTGTACGTACGCACGAGCGACAATATCATTATATTGACGGTGAAATCATATGTAATTGGATGGTATATCATATATATGGAATCATTAACATGTTATATTTATTATTTACATCAGTTATACTCATTATTATACCCATCCAAATAATGAAGTGTTTGAATAACAAACTACACCACGACGTGGTGACTTTGTCATTTATAGGATGGATAGAATAATGAATATGGTTGTACCATATTTATAATAACATCACAGTATTTAGGAGGTACTGGAGTTATTATTTTGTTATGTAAGAAACAAAGAAAGAGGAAGTGGAAGAAGAAAAGAAATTGAAATATAGTGGTGAAATTATTACCTCTTCTTCGGGTGTTTCCTTTTAAGTTGATCAAAAGGGCTCCTTAGGTTGGATTTATGATCAAATTAGGGACTCTAGGTTGATTTTAGGGAAGTTTTTAGGATATCTGGGTAGGGTTTGGCCGAGCCAAATGGCTTTGGAGGTGTGATTTTGAGAGAAGTAAAATTTCCCTTTTATAAGAGGGGTGAGATTCACTTTAGGAAAAGATTAAAATATTAATTTATTATACAATAATTTTCAGTTTATGATGGCTCAAAATGAATTTATTTATATTATTAGGTGGTTATGAGTCTAAATCCTCCTAAACAATAGGTTTTACACAAGTTTAGATTACCATTTTAACCTTATCTTTTAGATTTAACTCTTAGCTAAATAGTTTAACTTTTACCGTGTCTTCGTGTATTCTTACACTATATGGTTAATAAACTTACTATAAACTTCCAAGAGAACCTCATGTGTCTCATTAATGATATATATTATATTATTTAATCCCTTTTTCTGAACATTATATTTTTTTAAATATTATATCAACCAATAATATAGTATTTGTTTTAAAAACTAATTTATGTCAATTTTGACATTATTTGGTATTTGGTTTCTGTGAAAGTCATCACTACTTGATTACTTTAAAAAAGATACATTAAATCAACCCTAACATGTAATATTCACCTATAAAATTCGTGGATATCATAAAAACTTTGAAATTATATTTATTTTAATATTTATAATATCATTTATTTGATTCTTTCATTAATAAGGTAATTACTGCATCATCATTGTGTCATAAATAAATTAAATTATTTAATCTATAAATATTATAAATAAAATAAAATTATGTATGAAATATTTTTATCTTTATAATTAATATTTATAGTCTAATTTATATTACGTGTAACCCTATATTAAAAATGTTTTAGTTATTAAACTTTGAATTTAACACTTTTAACTCTTCTTAAAATAAAATAATAATAAATGTATTAATATAATACAAGTGGACCTCAAGGATAATATTTTACTACTAAGGTTTTTTTTTTGGTAAAAATAAACTTATTAAATAGAATTAGGACATGTGTTAGGGTAATTATAATATCAATTTTACCTTTAATTATCCTATTTACTTTTAACCGTGGTAAATAAAAGTCAAATGTTACTATTCACAAAAAAAATATTTTCATCTTATTGAACCACATTTTACTTACTGATATCAACTGTTAGTTTCATATTTTTTAAATTCAACTCACATAAGCGGTAAAATTAAGTCTTAAAAAAATTTGTAAATGCTCCTAAAAGGTGGGTAAAAAAACGTTAAAAAGTTCAATAAAGTTTTATACATCTAATTTTATTATAAAATGACTCCAATGAATTAAATTGAAATTAAATAGGTATTAAATATCTATATTGAATTAAAATAAATTAAAATAAAATAAATAATTATTTAAATAAATAGTCGGTTTTAAATAATAACGTAGTGTTTTTCACTATTCATAAAAAATTGAATGTTTTCAGAAAAATACCAAAAATTAACCCTAAGATAATTTTGATATTATAAATTCAAAATTGAAGACTATTTTACCAAATTCAAAACATAGAAGTTGGATTTATTAATTTAAAATTAATTCCTTTTGTCAAAACCAAAAAGTGAGTTTTTAAAAAGTAAAAACTATCAAAAAATTGACATGTGTTAATGTCAAATTTAAATGTGAAATTACTTTTAATGACCTTCATTGTATTAAATGGTAAAAATATAATCTAATTATACTTCCAAACCATTCAAATACATAATTTAACACTATAAATTTTTTTGATTAAAAAAGTTTTTTTAAATTAAAATTTAGTATTTTTAACTATTCATCAAAATATGAAAGTTATCAGAAAAGTACCAAAAATTTATCCAAAATAAATATTTATGTACCGATTCTAAAGAAGAATTTAATTTCATTAAATTGAATATATACGAGTGTAAAATACTAGTTTTAAAAAGGGATCTCCATTAAAAGGTGGTAAAATTTCATTTTTTGAAAAATACTTCTTTTATTTGAAAAAAATGAATTTGTTCTTATATTATGTATAAGAAACAAATAATATGGATGTTAAAATTATATAGATTATATAGGATTCAAAATGCAATTAATACTATTCATTACTTCTTTTTGAACAGCTAGTTTAGTAAGTTGTGGTGCGCTCGAACTCGGTGTTGCGTGTAGCGCAAGCTATTAAATTACTTTAATGAGATAACGTACTATGAAATATTGGGGTGTTACATAATACCCTCACCATAAGGAAAATTTATTTTTAAGATTTATGATTTAAAAAATCTAATCATGGGATATTTGTTTTTGTTAGTTTCTCTTTGTATAGGAGTATGTTTTGAAGGATTTGAATTCAATTATTTCATAAAAACCCCCATTTTAAAATTATACAAGATGTTAAAAAGTGAATTTTATATTTTGAATTAAATTTTTATTTTAAAGTGATATAGTTTATCATTTTATGTATACAATTTTTATTTATTTCTATAAATTACATTCATGATTATAGGTATGTTCATACACTATAATTATCATCAACATTGCATATATGTTATGAAAATATATTTTTTAATTTCCAAGAATTATTTATAAGTGTTTCCTATGGATTTTTAGATTATCTCTAATCTTTATGAAAGTTTTAATTTTCTCCTTTAAAGTCAACTTTGGTAAAGTTTATTAGATATTTAATTAATTCCTTTTTTGAAAATAAATTACATAGATATGAAGTTTCAAAAGGTTATTTTTAATGGATTAATAATGAGAATGAAAAGAATTACAAAACAATGCCTTATTTTAAATTTTGGGCACTTGGATGTTGGTTATGATGATGAGAAATGGGATGTGAACCCTTGAACTCAAGGGGACATTGATCCTATGATGAGTTAATATTTTTCACACAATTTTGATATTTTGATTGTTAAATGTCTTTTGTTTTTAATGTATAATTCTCATGTTTTAACATTTAAAATCATTTTGGGTATTATGTATATTTGAATAAATTTTTTGAAAAAAGAAATAAAAAGATGAAAAATATACTTGTAATCAAGTTGGGCTTGGGATCATCAAAAGACACCTGGATGACCATACCTTCTTTAGCCTAATACGAAATGTGTATGAACATATGTCATCATATATATATATATGCATATATGTAAACATACACACATATATATACACACACACACACAAAGATATACATCCACTGATGAGGACCTGAGGTGTAAGACTAGGGCATCCACATAATGATAATACAATAAGGGTCTCATATTTCATAAAGGGGCATAATCCCAATCATCTAAATGGTGGATATGAAGCTCCATGCCTGAAAATCACAATCAAAGATGGGAATCATCATGTACAAAATTCTAATCAATGATGTGAAGTGTCATGTTAAACATCCTAATCAAGGGGTGTGAAATGTCATGTCCAACAACCCAAAATGATGTGAAATGTCATGTTCATAATCATAGAAAAAGGGGGTGTGAATTATCCTATCCATAGACCCTAACTAAGGTCTCTCAGTATTAATCCAAAATAAATTAATCCCACTTTCCTTATAATCCCGTAACCGAGGTGTTTCATAAGGAGGAACCTGGTACCACTCAAGAAGTAGTGTACTTTCATTTGTGTGTTGTATTTAATATTTAAATACATTACATGAGAACATCCATTCCATAATATAAATCAAGTACAAGAAACACAATCCATTCCATTATCAATTCAAACCATGCGATTTGACCATTTCATTTATAATCAAACAAGAAGGTCATGGGAAGCACTAATGAAACAACCCAGATCATCATGATATGTTTCATCAAATAATTAAAATTTAATTAAGTTTATTCTATTGTAACTAAATTGAATATCCAAACTTACTTAAAGAGTTGGTTTAGTCATATAGGAATTTATAAATGTGCTAAGGCATTTAAATAACACACCCAAGGGGTAGTTTAATTATAAGGCAAGGACAATTAACATTATAATGTAATCGAACGCACCTTAAGAGGTGGTTTAGGTTGAGGTCATTGAACTGAAACCATTTTATGAGTATAAGGAACACCTGGTCTGTGATATAAGGATTTAATTTAAGGTAGTTCACATTTTTTAAGTAATGCATAAAAGGTCTAATGTGCAGAAAAATGAAACATTTTATAAACAATGAAACTTTAAGGGAAAAAAATATAAACCACCCAACTCATACTAAGGATGGTTCAATCATCCATTATTTTGATTTTTTTCAAGAAAAAATGAGAGAAAATGAATAAATAGACAACACCCTAAAAATAGGGCATATTATCTCACATGAAGATAATAATAAAGACAATAAGAGAAAGAAAGATAAGAAAGAAGAGGAACTGTATACTAAGTGAGAGTGATCCAATGAGATGAACGATGGTTGATTCTGAGATAAAATGAGGGAAATTCTTAAAAGCCTAAGGAGGGTGGTGAGGGGAGATAGAGCAACCTACTGTTCATTAGAGAAGGGGAAAAAGAAATGGGGAAGAAGGGTTAAAGTTTGGAGGAGAAAAAGAGTAATTTCCATCCCTTTAATGAGCCGCACGGTTTGGTCACATGATTTGGTGCGTCAACTGTGCAATGCCACTCTCCAAAGGGTCACCCCCTTACAAGACTAGTTGTACGGTTTAAACTATATATGTGTTTCTCCTATTTAATTTTTTACAAAGGATTTGCATGGCCGTGCATCCTCAGGTTCATGGGTTTATAAATCGTGTGACACCTCTATAGGGATACATATTTGAGGTGCATGGTTAGCACTAACTGTGAGCTAATCATGTGCCTCACCTTGACTTTCTAAAAAATGGGCTTTCAAATACTCATGCTCCTGAAACTCATACAAGCTTCCGAGTCACCTATCAAGCCTTAATCACCTTCTAAAAACACCTTTAAGTGTTCCAACTCTTGAAATTTCATTCTAAAACTCATTTTACAAGTTGTATCATCCACCAAACATAAAATAAAATTTGTTTGAAGAAAACAACCCTATTCAAAACACAGGATGTTACAACCTACCCACCTTATAACTTTTAATCCCCAAGAAGTGTTGGATATATAAAAAAATCATCTGATCTACTTAGGTTATAAAGTTCCATTCAAGTGAACAAATTGTATTTCTAACTCCCAATGCGCCTTCAAAGGTTACTTTAAGAATACGATACTTAAGTCTCCCCAAACTTGAGACAATGCTCATAACCACTACTGAAACATCAAGAAAAAGGTTATCTAATCCCATATAACCCAAGACATGATAAACTTGTCTTCTTTTTTATCAATTGGTCTATGGTGCTTACCACCATAGTTTCTAGTTTTCCCATGGCCAATTCCAAGTCATGGTACTCCCAACATCAGAATTTCCTACTTATGCATGTTTTTAGTGTCCCAACGACACTCTTGTAACATTTAAAAATTTAAACTAGACTTTTGAATTCTAATTGACCCAACATATCCTATTCGTGATGACTTTTCCTTGAAAAGACTCAACTGGCCCTTTGGAATGCACCTATCTCATACCAACGGTGTGCCTAATGTGGTTCCCCACTAACCTTATACCACTATTTGAAGAAAATCAAATAGAACTGCCTTCGACCGATTAATTTTGAGAAGCGATCATCCTTAATAGTTGATGCATCATCAAAAAAAGATCCTAATGCCTTTATTCCATGGTATATTGAGACCGTTTTGAACACACTCTATGAATACTATAACTAACTTCCAGTGACATCTTCAAGCAGAATCATCCCCTGTTCAAATCCGTTGTCATGTCATAGCACGAACACTAGTATATATCCAACACAACACCCATGGATCTCCAAAATATACCCCAAGTATAACTTTTTCACTCATACTCTATCCAAGTTAGTATCTGATCATGTAACTATAAATTACTAAGAAAACCAACATATGTTGTTCCCTTTATTCAGTATAATATAAGATCCAAATGACCATCCTATGACCAGTCTCAAGATCCCATGACCCTTCTCTCATGAGGATCACCCACCAACAACCGATGTGACACTCCCCACCTTAGGAAAATCCATTTCATCACATCAAAAAAAATTATTTTATTAATTACCATAACCCATGCCTCATCACTCCCTGGACATAACGACTGACATGGATAAGAGCTAGCCCGCTCATCCTTGAGTGCTAATGTAAACATCATCCATCACCCGTCACCACTTACTGATAATGTTTTATATGGAAAATGATTAATTTCAACCATAATGATGGTCAATACCCTCAAACAACCAATGGTGTACTCCCCACCATATGGATTACATTAAACCTCTCCTTGAGCACAACTTTCAAGGGGTTCTTTCATCAAACCAAAATAACTATTTAGATAGGTAGCTTGACGTATAGTCAAAACTCTTTCAAAATAATCAATATGATGTCAAGTTATTTGGAATAATAATGTCTCAACTAGGAGTACACTAATATTCTATCAATAGGAATTTATTTCTCATCCCTAGCCACACTCACATCAAACAGGCTATACTTTCCTTTAACTAAATCCTGACACCATGTCTCCTGACAATGTGTGTCTAGGTCTAAACATGGTACAACCATGTCATAAAACCTGATTAATTTTCAAGTTATCCCTAATCATGGGTACTTCCTTGAATTTTACCCAAATATCCATGTCACCATGCTCGTAAGTAGCACACTGTTGAAAACATTAGTCCTCATCTTTCACCCAATCACTCAATAATTACCAATTTAAACAGTACCACATACAACTAGTTACTATGAATGACCAATATGGAAAAAATTTACCATGAAAAGGGTGTATATCCCATAATAGCTAGTCATACCACCTGAATCATGCTTCTGTGAGTAGTTCATCATCAAGGTGAAGATGACCATGCTACAAGACATGCCAATATTACAACACACCAGAAGCTCCCTTTGAGATCCTCTTCAAAATTGAGAACCTCACCTATTCCATGATTTATCAAAAAAACGAACACCTCACAAAATCATTTTTGAAATTAGAGAATCAACCAAAAACACTAGTCAACAGGGACATACCCCAGAACAATTTTTCCCATCTAAGCTAGTCTCGACACACAAACACTCTAGGTGATTTCTTGAAAACCGAATGCATCATCAACTCTATATTGTAAAACCTAATCACCCTTCATGGATCGGTCATGAAACAAGCATAAAACCAAGTTTGTTTCCTTTAATGAATCCATAAATACCAGTTAAACCTATCTTATAGGTTTCCCTCAATAAAAAAAAAGTTCCTCTCACAAAAGTCTGAGTCAATTATAAGAGATTCTAGGTCCAACCACATATCAATAAGGTCTATCACATGAGAACCATATCCCCCTTAGGGGACTCTATCCCAAAATATCTAACATGCCTATAAACTCTCCATAAAAGATATAAAATTGAAGCAGATAAAGAAATCATTGACCCATGAGGGTAAAAAACTATCAATCACCAGCCTACCAAACCTTGATCCTCTTTAAGAATTCTCACAGGGAAGTGCTTGTTAGAGGGTCACATAACTAATGATAAAGGATAGAGTTCTGATACTCATTGGGTATCCAAATACGGTAATACCCCCTCGATGTTAAACTCACCAAGAAACCACCCATCTACCTGAGTTGTTGTTTCATTAATAAGGAGTCCTACCTAAATCAAATGGTCTTACAGATAGAATTTATCTTTCCTTGGAACTCAACTCAAAAGTATACCCATTTTTTATTTCCAAGGGAACCACTACAATGGATAACACCTCATTTTAACAAAAGAATCAAACTTTTAAACTATAGTAATACCTAAAAAGTCACTAGGCTCTACCACCTAACCATTAGGTTTAAGAAACAATAGAAAAGAATCCAATAGAGATCTATAAGGAATGATCACATTCCCATTTCAAGTGTATCTCAAGGAAAATATAAATCTTACCCTTAGATGAGGGTCCATAAAATAACACCCATGGTTTCATTTTTTTGGAATTTAATTTATGATCATTTATTATAAAATTTAAATGAGAACATACATATGGGACATCAAGTTCCAGTTATAAAGGAAAACCATACTAAGCACTTTATTTAGCTGGCACTATGTAACATGAGGAAAATCATCTTATAATTTATTCTCAAGCATTATTCATTCACAAGTTCTCACATACAACTTAGTTAAATACAATTTCATTTCCAAGATATTGAGAAATGGAATATTTAGGTTATAACTGAAATTTTAATTAACCAACACCTCATATCAATAAAAATCAAACAACTAAAAGGACTTTTATCAATTTAAGGGGATCAGTTAGGTAATATTTCACCGTATGTTTATATGTAACACTATATAAGTGGCTACTGAACATCCCCATTTATCACAACCATACCACATGGGGTTACTTACCAGGGCATATAAAGAATAAGGTGACCTATGAGAGCCCTGTAAAGCCATCTTGGTTTTAGTTATATGATCAACCATTTCCAATTTATAAAGTAAACACTCTATAAATTACAATTATCATATCATTTTAGTGAAACCCATTCATAGTTATTTTATTAAATATTTAACACACTCTAAATGAGTTTATGTTATAGGCATCATCATAATCATTAAATTTTATTCAAGGATAATTATGAGGTAGAAATGGAAACAAATGGCCTATGCACACCCAACTCTAGGGAGGCCTAAAGTAGTGAAGACTGAGGGAATCCCCTCAAATCAAATTGACCCCTTCTGGTTTAAGTAAAGTGATGTTAGGGAGACAAGTGACACTGGACCCATGTTCTGCCAACAAAGCCAGGTGGTCTGCAACCTTATTGCCCTCCCGCCACGTGTGAGTGACCCAGATGCTCCTATTGAGGAGGGCCTTACATTTTCTGATGATATAATAAACCGACCAAGGGATGGATCCCCTACCATTCCTAGATTCATGTAGAATCATAGATTCAGTTTTTACTTGCGTAAGTACTATGTTCATCTAGTTTCAAATAATGAGGCCGATAATAGATGCATTTGACTCTTCCTAAAGCGAGGTTCTACTACCATAATGTGATGTGAAAGCTAGGAGGACACTTCCCCTGGTGTCTCATACCACCCCTCCTCCATGCATGTCACCTAGAATATAGGATTCATCCATATTCAACTTGTAGCTATTTTCTAGGGGGATCCATTGAATCTAATGTCCCTACTTTTGGGGAGTATAAGGCAGGGACATAGGTGAGCTGGAACGAAGGGGACTCAGAGATGGGGCCTCCCACTAGTTCCCAATGAGATTAACCATGTCAACTAGAAGGATCTTCATTCTCAAAATAATAGAATTACCTATGGAGAGGGACCCCTCATATTTGGCATGGTTTCTCACTTGCCATAAATACCAGCAACCTATGCTCAGGATAATAGAACATGCTGATCTTTCTAGGCCTAAGTCCATCACCCCTTGAAACCATTTATCTAATAACGGAGCGGCACAAAGGGTAGAGGATGATATAGCGATAAAGGTACCAAAGAAACTCCATACATTTTGGTCCCATTTGTCTTCAAAGAATATGTGATCCATGTTTTCTTCCCGCTTTTCTTTACAATAGTGACAATAAGAAGCGAGACTAATCCCCATTTTTTTAATAATATCATCAGTTGGTACTGAATTATGTTGAATCCTCCAAATGATGAAATTATATTTTTCTAGGATATTTTTGCTTTACACAGTATCATTCCACCCATCATGGGGATCTAGAGGTGAGGATAGCCTTCGAAATTCCTTAAGTGAAAAGTTCCCATAGTTAGACGAGGTGAGCACACATCTGTCCGGATCTGCATTAATGGTGATCATATCATATATGTCTTGTTTGATCTTGTCTATCACTACCCTAATGAAGGAATGATGCAATATTGCCTCATTGAAGGAGATTTATGGGGCCATACACCCTAGATAACTGATCACAGATCCTGTGTGGTTTTGAAACCAGAATAGAATGTTACCTTCTCCCACAATCCACCGAGCATTCTGTTGAAGAGTCTAAATGTGGGGAAAAATCTTGGACCATAGGGGGGAACCCTATATGCTAACATCATTCATATTTCTTATGTAATTATTTGAAATATTACTCCCCCATAGAGTTTTTTTTCTCAATCAATTCCCACGCTAGTTTTACATGCATACATGTAATCGTGCTCCCCAAACTTCACATGTTAATCCCACCATTAGGAATGGGATGGTCCATCCTCTCCCATGATACCCAATGCATCTTGAATTTGGATAGTGCATCCCAAATAAATCCGACCAACACCTTGTTAACAGCTTTGATAACCCCTTTCGGCACTAAGGTCATAGCTAGTGCGTACACCAAAATTGCAGATAGTACACTGTTCACCAGAGCTATACGCCCCCAAAGGATAAGAGGTTATTTCTCTAGTTGAGAACCCACCCTATGATCTTACTCACCACATGGTTGAAATTACTTATCCACATGTGGCCTGAAGATATAAAAGTTCTGAGGTATTCCAAGGTAAAAGTACCACACTGCATGTCCAATCTACTACACAGGTGGGTGGCCTAGTTTGGAGCACACTTGTTTAATATATATAGTTTACTCTTTGAGTTGTTGATAAACTTCCCACTCAAGAAGAATTACTCCTCAAGAATCCTGTTGATTCCACACACAAATCTCTGTCTAGCATTTGAGAAAATGATAGTGTCATCTACGAACATCAAGTGAGAGATGGAAGGCATGCTCTGTTTATTCATGTAAGTCATGATCCTCCCACTCGATATCCCTTTGTTAATCATGAGACTGAGTGTATCTTACATTATAATGAAAATAACTATGAAGATAGGATCTCCTTGTCGTAGTCCATGTACCGACTTGAAGAAGCTTCGCGTTCTCCCCATGAAGGTGAAATTCATCCATAAAGAGATAAAACATTTGAATATAATATCCATAGCCTTGGGAGATATGCCCATGTTGTTCAGGACCCTGTTAATGAACCCCCATTCAATCATGTCATATGCCTTATTCATGTATAGTTTCATTTTTATATTGGAATCGTGAGTCTTATAGTTGATATCTCTCAGCATTTTATGTTCCAGTACAATATCTCCTTGGATGGACCACCCACTCCCAAAGCTGTGCTGCTCGATAGATATCCATTGGGGCAGACTCATGGATAGCCTCAAGTTTATGGTGCTTTCAAGGATCTTTCATGGGAAATTTTACATACTGATGAGTCTATAATGCGAGAGAGAAGAGGGGTCATTGAACTTTGGAATGAGAACGAGGGTCGCAGAACTCTCAACCCATGGTAGGTAACCCCCACAGAATAAATCCTGGATAGTTGAAATGACATGAACCTTAACTGCCTCTAACAACCCTCTATAGAACGAACCAGGGAAACAGTTATGCCCTGGTGCGCTCTCCACATTAAGGTTATGTATTGCCGCATGAATCTCTTATTCTCTAGGGATCACCTCCAGAATATCATTTTCCTCTAAGGATACACAAGTGGGGATCACTTCCCAAAGCTATGTATCTACTATGGGGTACCCATTGGACATCCTCATGTTCGGGATAGCTAGAAGGTCTTTAAAGAAAGATAGTTCCATACCACCTACTTCATCTCTATCATCCATGTAGGATCCATACTCACACATTATATTGGGTTTATGGGGCATCTTTTCTCCTCGATACATTCATGGAAGTAAGAAATGTTCTTATCCCCCTCATTCAACCATTTGATCCTTAAGCTCTCCCAAGCCCTCTGTTCATGTTCGAGGATCATTTCCTCCATCCCGTTCTTCTTGTACACAAGGTCATTGAACACCGTTTCATTCCATAGGACCTCCAAGCTGCCTTCCATGCACTAAATTTCCTCTTTGAGGGCATCCATATTCTAGTAAATAAAAGGGAGATCTCTTGCCCATGTCTGGAGCCCCTGCTTCAATCTCCTAAGCTTGTTATGTATATCCACCTAGGTGTTTCCTCGTACTGGTTCCCCCCCCCCCCATGAAGAGAAAACTAGTTGGATATAGTTTGGATTGCAATTCCAATGGGAATGGAAGTTGAAGCTTTCATGTGCCTCCTTACTAGTAGACAGATGAAAAAACAACAGAGAGTGGTTAGAAATTCCATGAACCAGATGATTTACCTTTGCATTTGGAAACTCGGTGATGGTGTGGATGTTAGCTAAGCAACGATCAATCTAGCTCCAACAATGTCTATTTCCATTTTGGTTATTACACCATGTGAATCGATCCACTATGTACACCAAATACAACAATCCATTGCTTTCCATGAACTAGACGAAATCCATGCTAGCCCTTCATGGGAAAAAACCTCTACCTTTCGTCTCCTCTGGTTCAACCACAATGTTAAAGTCCCCACCTACTATCCAGGGCACCTCTCCTGGGTCAAATGTACTAAGCTCCTACCACAACAATTACCTCCTTTGGCTATCATAGCTACCATAAAAATAGGTCACATAAAGGGTACTCGTACCCATCTTCACCCATACAGAGATGAAATGGTCACCCACTTGAATCAGCTCCACCGAGATGTCCCTTATCTAGAAGATCCATATATGTCGGTTGGATGGGTCTGAATGCATGGAAGCATACATCCTTATTTTATGAGTGAACTGATTGAGTTTAGTAGGGGCCTGATTTTGTTCTAGGATAACAGCAATATAAGCCTCATTATTCTTGATTTATGACATTAGGAAATCAGTCTTAACTTATGCTCCGAGGCCCTAAGGATCTCATATGATAATAGGTAACATTATTCAGGGTAGTGCCTAGATTTGGCCCTAGGCTCTTTGGTCCCCTTCTAGAGGGAGGAAGAACACTCCTAATTCCAACATAGATTTTTCTTTGACTTCAATCAAGTATATATGATTGGGATCAAGTCTAGGGGATCATAAGTTGGAAAGGACATGCGAGAATGAACTATACTAAATTTTCCACGATCACCGCTTGGAAGAGACATGAACTTAGATGGAAAACCCAGTGCCCAGGCTAAGGAAGGAATATGCTTACTAGTCTAGACAGCCTCCCCACTTTCCTTGGTAGAGTCTTGTTTTTATTGTGGGAAAGGGTGATCCCCCCATCCACCACCCTTAAATGTCTTACACAATCATTTTTCCATAATAATTACAATTCAACCATTATACTTATATCATGGTTCATTTATATGCACTACCATTCCCAAGTTATATAGGAACATTCCTTTATAAGTTATAATTGGAATCCATGTAACTACAACCAGGTTTTTACCTTTTGGTCTCATAATATAACAAGTAAATATATGATGGTTTGATTAGATGGGTCACCATTCAAAATTTATAAAGGCCCTTACACTTTATAAATTGAAAATTGGATGTCATTTAATCACAACCACTAATGTTTCATCCCATGAAACTGATGGTCCATGGCTCAAACATTTCATAATTAGTTAGTCAAATAAAACTCCACTATAAATCTATATGGGAAAACACCATTTAGGTTGATATAGAAACTATATTTAACCAGCCATATTTCATAACTATAACAAGGCATTCTATGATAGAGAAATGAATAAGAGCAGGTATGACAAGATACTATACAAGCAGAGAATATCGCTAACCATGGAAAAAATCACCCAAGCAGGGTAAATAGATACACATTCTAAATAATCACACATCATGGTATAAAAATATAAATGATTAATAATTACCCAAGGAATGTACAAAAAATATTAGGTTTTCAAGTAATACAATCTACATGGTAGAACATATGCATGGAACGTGAATCTATACCTTCCAATGATAATGTATGAACACACCCCTTATCTAGCCATACCCGGATAAGAGGTAAATCTCATAAATTAGAAACTAGTGGAAAATCACATCAATCAATCAATGTAAAATAATAATCAATTGTAATAATGAGCATCATGAACAATAGTCTCATCTACAAAAACTTGATCTTTCCCTCGTGTGCGGGTTGGCCATTCCCAGACATGAGCTATTTAGCATGTCTCGACTCATTTCTAGTCTTCTGTCTACCAGCCCAAAATAGTAATACAAAGGAAAAATAGGCTTTGACACCACACTTTGTAATGTCCTGACCTGACTCACTCTATAAACAGTAACTAAAACAGTCAGTCACATGTCCTAAAGTATGCCTCTCAATACGCTAGAGGCTTCCAACTAGTAGAGAGGGTCTAGAGGTGGTTCAATGGGAACACTATACCATCTAAACTAGTAATTGAAAATTAATTAAATAAATGAATGATATAAAAAGTGGAAGACAAATGATAAATATCTAGTAGATAAAAATCACATATAACCTATAAAATTTTAAATAAATATTCAACCATGCATGATCATGCTGATTCATAATAAAAATAGTCAACACAAAGTAGATAGTATGTAAAATAGGACTAAACTGAAAAATATAATAAATAAATAAAAGACTCAAACTCTAAAAGGTATCCCGTGTATATGACTAGTCATTACTCCCAATCCCCAATGTCTATTACTTATCCATAAATAAAAACAACATAAAGAATAGTCTAGTTCTTAACCTGCAATCATGATATATGTCTGGGCACCAAATGGTGGCCCGAATAGGGTGTGAGATAATCTCATTAGGCTACCACCAATTGCATATAATGTAATAAAATACGTGAGTACAAAATAATCAGTGTGTAGGTATAATAAAAAAGAAGTAAATAATAAATAAATGTAATCAAGTTAGGCTCAGGATCCTTAAAAGGCACCTAGCCGACCATACCTGCTTCATCCTAAGCCAAAATGTATCTAAACAAGTGCCATCATATATATATATATATATATATGCATATATATAAACATACATATGAAGATATATACATGCACCGTTGAGGAGTCGAGCCATAAGACCAGGGTATTCACATAATGATAATATAATAGGGTTATCACATTTAATAAAGGGGAATAATTCCAAGAATATGAATAGGGTATATGAAGTACCATGAACAACAATCCCACTCAATGATATGAATCATCATTTCCAACATCCCAATCAAGGGGCATGAAACATCATGTCCAACAACCCAAAATGATGTAAAACACCATATCCAACATCCTAGACCAATGGGTTGTGAATCATCTTTTCTATCAACCCTAACCAAGGTATCTCATTAATAATCCAAAATTAAGTAATACCATGTGCCCTATGAGTTCGTAATCGAGGCATTCTGTAAAGACGAACCCAATATTGCTCAAGGAATAATGTAATTTCATTTGCGTGTTTTATTTTTAATATTTAAATATTGGACATGAGAACATGCATTCTATAATATATATCAAGGATAATGAATATAGTCCATGACACTATCAATTCAAACCACATGATTAAACCATTCCATTTATAAACAAACAAGAAGGCAATGTGAAACACCCATGCTTCGATAAAAATAATCATGATATATTTAATAAAAAAAATTACAATTTAATTCATTTTATTTTGTTTCATCTTAATTGACAATCCAAACTCACATGCAGGGTTGGTTTGGTCATATAGGTATTTATAAATGTGCTATTTCATTTAAGTAACACACCCAAGGGGTGGTTTAATTACAAGGAAAGGATAATAAACATCAGTATGAAATAAATATCACCTTAAGAGGTGGTTTGGGTTTAGTTCATTGACCTCCAACCATTAAAGGGGTCTAAGGGACATCAAGTTTGTGATCTAAGGATTTAATTTTGGGTAATTATCATTTTATAAGCAATGTGAGGAAGGTTCAACGTGCGAAAAATAGTACATTTTAAGAAAGATAAAACTTTAATGTAAAAACATGTAAACCACCTACCTTATACCAAGGAATCACTCATCCATTTTATGGATTTGATTTGAGATATAAAGAGTGAAAATAAATAAATAGACAAATGCCCTAAAAATATGGCATATTATCTCTTACATAGATAACACCAAAGATGATGAGAGAAAGTGAGATAAGAAAGAAGAGGAATAATATGATAACTGAGAGTGATCTAACAAGATGAACAATGGTAAATTCCAAGATCAAAAAAGAGATATCCCTAAATGACTATGGAAGAAAGATAAGGGATCTCAAGTGGTCTTCTATGCGTGGAAGAAGAGGAAAATGAATAAGGGAAAAGGGTTAAAAATATATGAGAAAAAGATTAATTTCCATACCTTTAATGAGTCACATGGTTTGGCTAACCATGCACCAACGTTTTGGTGCTACTGTCTAAAGGGACACCCCCTCACATGAATAGGTACACATTTTAAAAAATCATGTGAAAGTCATGTGTTTATCCTTTTTAATTTATTACAGTGGCTTAACATGACCATGAGGCTATAGATTCATAGTTTTATTAACTGTGTGACACCCCTATAGGGCCACATGGTTGAGGTGCATGATTATCACTAAACAGGTGCCTCCCCCTATATTTCAAAAAATGGGGATTTTGAAGCCCGATGCTCCCGAAACTCATCTGGGTTTCCAAGACACCTGTTGGACCTTAAATCCCATCTAAAAACAAAAAATGTAAGTGTTCCAAATCTCAATATTTCATTACGAAACTCAATTTATAGGTTGGCCTATCCACCAAACATAAAACACATATTCATTTGAAAAAAACAACCTAGTTTAAAACATAGGATATTATAGAGGGATATTATCCCTATAGTAGGCTTCTAATCTAATAGTAACATAAAAAAAATTATATGGGAGAGGCCAGCTTGTAAAATCTAGGACTTCCATTGAGGTATGTTCTTGTTTATGTTTTGGTTTAAATATATTTATTTTGATTAATGTAATATTTATTGAGTGTATAATCAGTCTTGAGGGTGTTACAGGCATTCAGGACATGAAGGAAGGGACAAAATGGCCATCCAGTGCATGTTGCCTAGTAGGCGCATGGTTAGGGGAAACCGTGCTCCTTAATCATGCAAGCATGGAGGAAGGGTGCACGATTTTGATAAAACCATGCAAGGGGGAATGATAAATTTTGTGACCCTAGATAGAGCCAAAATTCATGGTTAATAAATGTTTTTTCAAACTATGTGGGATCCGTAGGTAACCGTTCAGCCTAAACCCCTCTGAGACAGAAGGTGGCACACAATTGGTGCATAGTTTGGCCTACCCTACGACCAAACCATGCACCCCTTAAAAAGTGTGATTTACCATTTCCCCTCTTAGGCCTTAAGCATTATAACTCTATATTTAGCTCTATTTTTTTCCTACAACCCTAGTAAAGAACCAAATCTCTCAAGACCTCCCAAGGACCATCTCCCTCAATTCTAGGCCATTTGGAGCACCATTGGTTGAGAATCAAAGCTCTAGGTGAGTCTAATACTCCTCTTTATTCTCTTTTTTGGATTAGGACTTGTGTAGTAATTATTATTCTTACAAATACATAAAACCAACTTTTTTCAAATGGATCTTCAGTTGGGGATTTGAGGGGTGTTTGAATCCAAATCAAGGCTAAGGTTGAGCATGCAGTTGTCTTCGGGATTGAGGTAGGTGGTCTAGAAGTTATATTCCATAGTCTTAATGTTTGGTTTATGTGTATGTGGACATGTTATGGTTATACCTTGTTGTTCCCTTGATTTATTTAGTAGTATTTGTAAAATAGGTTGGATAAACGATGAATTGAACCCCTCCTGATCCTTGTGGGATTCATTGAGGTTGATTTGACCAGTTATAGGGCCACCCATGGGGTGTGCCTTCATTCTTGAACATGGAAATTAAAATATCAAGTGTTGAATTGGATTTTTATGAAATAGAGTCTATAATGAATGGTTTAACATGTTGTCTTGGGTTATGAAATGAACTAATGGTAATAGCGATTAATTGTTAATTTAGAATAATGGGTTGTGTGGTATATATTTAATGAGTTAAATGAGAAATGGATTGAAAATAGTGATTTTTTTGACTAGTTAAGGCATGTGAATGATAAATGGGTTAATTGGGATAATTAATGTAAATAACAATGGATAAATGGGTTAAGACATGAAGATGAATTATGTGTTGAATGAACCATGATTTGTGAATGTCATGTGTGTTAAATGAGTATTCTTTGTGAATTAGTATAAGTGGTAATTGATTAAAGAAACATGTGAACATGGCTTAGTGGTATGTGTGGGGTTTTGGAATTGAGTATCTATGCCCACGGGTTAGGTTGGACTAAGGCTCTAAACCCCACCACTTTAATGCATAGGTTAGGGAGAGGATTGAGGTTCTATACCCATAATAGTTGCATTTGATAAAACTACCTCGATCGTAGATCCAAGGTATGTATGATGTATTGATTGTGAACTGTTTTCCCCTAATAAGATAGGGGAACTGATATATCCCCTTATTCATAGTAGTCAAATGACATATGCTGAAGTGAAATTGATTAAACTTTCCTAGCTCATGGAATGAATGAAAAAATTGTTTAAGTGAACTTTGTTAACTAATGAAGACAAAGTTACTTTTATTTATCTCGTCGTTTATTTAGTAATTTCATACATTATCTATTTAGAAAAAACATTTTGTAGGCACCGTTGGTGGTGGCCTGTTGAGTTGTACACACACCCTTATTAGGCCTCCATTAGGTACCTGAGCAGACTACATGCTTGCAGGTCATGAAAAGGGAAAAGGCCATCTACTAGACGGTTGATTGGGAATGGGATGTCCATGGAGGAGGAGACCAAACTTGGTTTTAGAACCTATTTTTTGGATTCTTCAGTTTGTATTTATTTTGGGTTTCCTTACACTTGGTAGTGTATGATATGACACATCCTATTTACTATTTGGTTGTGGGCTTGTACCCAGTTTTGGGAAATGGTTGGTAATGCATGATTATAGGTTATTGTCTATTTTTTACTTTATTTTTTATTATTATCTTCTTTGAAATACTTTGATAAATAGGGTACAACCTCCCCACATGTTTTTTAGACCCTCTCTTTTAGTTTCCATGCTCTGTCATACGGGGAGGCGTACCTAAGGTCATGCATCTAACTGTATTGGTGCACCGATTTAGTGACCTCTGGGTTAGGGGCGTTACAAAGTGGTTATTTTCTATTATTTTACTATTATTTTACTATTTGGGGATGGTAGATGGGAGATTAGGATGTTTCAGGGTCTTGGAAATGATCTTGTGCATGGGAGTAGTTAACCTATGTATGGGGGAAAACCCAAGTTCCTAGGGTGGGATTATTGTTCTTGATGTATGTTGTTATAGTTTAATGATATTTCACAATCCGGTGATGAAATTTTTGTGTGATGTGACTATTTTATGATATTTTTCTCACAGACAGAATGGTACAAGGTTATTCATTCTTTCATCATTTAATGTACCTATATATATAGGTGGCATGCACCATCGTAGGTACACATGGGGAAGATATGTGGGATGTTAGGGATAGAATGTGTTTCAATTTCAAGGGAATATTTGAAATAAATGGTGTCTAATAAAGATAATGGAATTGGATGAATGAAAGAAATGTAAAATAAAGGTAAAATTATTAATGCCTAATGAATATTCATAAATGGTTTTAATTTTTTTTGTTACAATTTGAAAATATATAAATGTGTATAAAAAAGAAATATTTATGTTTTGGAGGTGAAAATGGTAAAGTGGGCGTTAAATGAAAATATCTATGGTTGTGTGAGTGAGTTTACCCATGTTGAACATGACTCATGGTAGGGATGGATAAGGGTAATGATATAATTTATTGTTACATCAATTGGAATAGTGTAACCAAGATGACTTATTTATGGCTAGTAGAGAGCCTTATTTTGTGAAAACTATTGATGTTTTATGTTAAGTGTTCTGATATGTGTATTTTTCATTATAGAGAAATGCCACCATTACGATGTGTGCTAGTTGGGTGAAAAGATGATGTTGATGATAGTTCTCCTCAATAAGTGGGGAAATAGATTCCAATGGTTCAGGGTAATAGAGGAGAGGAGTAGTTCCATGAGAACTTTTCTTGTTTTATGCATATAATGGAGCAGGAACTAGAGTGGGTCATTCTAAGTATGTTTGATCTGACCAAAGAGTTTAAGTTGTATCACCCTCTGATGTTTTCCAAAGAGGGTGGACTTGAGGGAGTAGAATTCTGGATAGAGTCCATCTAGAAGATTTGGGATCACTTAGAGACTCCTCCTGAGAATAGAGTCAAGTTGGCGGATTATATGTTTCGAGGAACAAAAAAGAGTTACTGGAATATTTTGTTTCAGAGTCAGTAGGTTGATGGCATGCTATGGAAAGAATTATGGGATTAGTTTCTATAGAACTTCTATTTGAAGTCCTTGGGATAGGAGAAGGCTATAGAGTTTATGAGGTTGACCTAGGGGACTATGTTAGTGATGGATTATGTTGTCCTCTTCATAGACTTGCGATGCTTTGTCCCAGCATTGGCAGGGGATGAGGCCTCTATGGAAAGATGTTTCAAGGATTGAATTAGACATGAGATAAAGTACTAGGTGAATATATTTCATTTAAATAGGTTTTCTGAGGTGGTGTATCAGACCCATATTTTAGAAGGGAACTCAAGGGAGGATTATGGTGGTGGGCATGTGGTTAAAATTGGATGATCTAGTGGTGTGAATTTTGAGGGTAGGAATCATCACTTTGAGAGTCTTCACCAGGGTAGTGGTGTGTAGAGTAGTTAGATAAGAGGACTGGTCTCTCAGGGTGGTGACCAGGTGTTTTGATATCAGTGTGACTTGCCAGGACACATATATGGTCAGTGCCCCTGACCATCAGTTGAGTGTCGAGTGTGCGGTAGGAAAAGGCATGTGCAAAGGTTCTATAAGAATCCTTGGAATCTGGGTACTGATGGAGGATCAATGTCAATGCAGAGTGTAGGTAGCGGGTCAGTTACCCTATATTAGGAAGGAAGTTATAGTTCTAATATTTGTACTGGTTGGGGTGGTAGATGTGGTACTCCAAGGTGATAGCACCCATATCATAAGGGTAGTGAAGTTCCATTAATTTAGACCATATCCTAGGGTATATGAGAAGTTCAACTTCATATAGTTCATCCGAAACCTGGAGGTGGTGAGGTTGAACCATCGATATTTGGAGGTACGATTCTTTTAGCTTCCACACTTTCTAGTGATTTATTTGATACATGTGCCTCACATTATTTTATATCTGCTCAGTTTGTGAGTGTGTTAGGCCTAGTGGTGGAAAATATAAGTTGGGTTATGTTAATTGACACACCATTATGGGTGTGATCTGAAAATATCCAGTAGTGTAAGGGGTGTGCTCTCGAGTTTAGTGGGTACCATATTCTATAGGACTTGTTTGTGCTCGAGATGTTAGGTTTTGACCAAATTTTGGGCATGGATTGGCTAGTGTTGTATAAGGGCCATATTAACTATTACCATTTTAGGGTAATGTTCATGTACCTGGAGGGGAATACTTATGTTCACCATGGGGAATCGGATATCTGAGCAGGCCATGCAGGACCAGTCAGTTAGTATTTGGGTGATCTCACAACCCAAGTGGCTTGTCTTATGCTTGATGATGGGGAGGTAGAGAAGCTTTTCTTCTCTCCCATGGTGGATCAGTTTCAGGATGTGTTTTGTGAGGAATTTTGAGGGATTCCACCTAAGAGTGATGTTGAGCTCATGATAGAGTTAGTTATCAAGGGAAGAACCAGTTTCTATTCCACCATATTGAATGGAACCGGAAACACTATAGGAACTTAAAACTCAGTTGGAATAATTGGAGAACAAATGGGTTTATTCATCCAAGTACGTCACCTTGGGGATCTCTAGTACTATTTTCCAAGAATACTAATATGTACCTATGATTGTGTGTTGATTATAGGAAGATGAATCAGATGATAGTTAAGAATAGTTACCCCCTCCCTTAGATCAATGATCTTTTTGACCAATTGACAGGTGCTCCAGTGTTATCCAAAATTTATTTTAGTCTGAGTTATCATTAGTTAAGGGTGATACCTTCTGATATACTATGAAATTACTTCAATAGAATTTATGGGTTATATTAGTTTTTTGTGATGTTATTCGGGTTGAACAACACACTAGTAGTGTTTATGGCCCTAATGAACCAAATATTTCACCAATACTTGGATCAATTTGTAGTTTTAGTTATACATGACATCTTGGTGTACTCCAAGACTTTGATGATCATTCCAAACATCTTGACATCATCTTGAGTACACTAATAGAGAATAGGATATATTCCAATCTATCCAAATGTATTTTTTGGATTGATAGGGTGAATTTATTGGGTCACATTATCTCATAGGAAGGATTGTCCATGGACCCAGAGAAATTATAGGTTGTTGTAACTTGGGATCAACCCAAGAATGTTTATGATGTTTAAAGTTTTTTGGGATTAGTAGGCTATTACTGAAGTTTCATCAAATACTTATCCCATTTGGAAACACTAATTTTAGGATTAAACAAGAAGGGTATCAATTTTGAGTGGTCTGTGGCAAGTGAGAATTTCTTTTAGGAGTTATGGAAGCAGCTGACTACTGCACCAATTTTAATTTTTCCCGATCCAAGTAAGGATTATACTCTATTTTCTAATGAATCCAATGTTAGTATTGGGACAATGTTGATACAAAATGATCAGGTTGTGAAATATGGTTCCCAATATTTGAGGCATCATGAATAAAATTACCCTATGCATGATCTGGAGTTAGTTTTGGTGGTCTATTTCGTAATGTTTGGAAGCATTACTTATTGGGAGAGAGGTTTACTATGTATACTAATCATAAAATAATTAATTATGTCTTCTACCAATGTGATTTTATTATTTGGTAGTAAACATGGGTTGAGTACATGCAGTACTTTTATTTCAAACTAGTGCACATGCTGGGAGAGGGGAATAGTGTTGTAGATGCTTTCAGCTGGAAGACTCAAAACCAGACAGTTCAGGAATCCAGTTTTGAGTGGAGGATGATGGTGTTGTTTGCAGAGATTCATTTATAGATTTAGGATGTTCAAGGGAAGATGACCCTTGCATAATTTTCATTTTATTCCATACTTCTAAGCTAGATTAAGGAGAAGAAATATGAGGATCCAGAGTGTTTAAATTTAAGGGTAAGTCTTGAAGGTGGGGGGTCACATTCTGGTTGGACTTTTGGGGACAATGAGATCATTTATGTTCATAGCCATGTTGTCATGCCTACATTTATGTGAGAAGAGTTGATGTGTGAGTTTAATGCATCAAAGTGGGAATTTTATCCTAGTGTGACCAAAATGTATTGTGATATTCGTAGATAGTATTGGTGGCCAGGGATGAATAAATTGGTGGAAGGTTTTGTGATGCATTTCTATATATTTCAGTAGGTGAATTCTGAGAATCAATGACTGGTAGTTTGATACAGCCTTTTCCCATTCCATAATGGAAATGGGATGATGTGACTATGGATTTTGTGGTGGGTCTTCTGAGGATTTCTCAGAAGAACAATGCATTATGGGTAGTTGTGTATCAGTTGACCAAGGTGGCGCACTTCCTACCAATTTGATAGACCTACACCATTGACCAGTTGTGAAGGTTTCATGTTAATGAGATTGTGTGGTTGCATGGGGTTCCAAGGATTGTAGTTTGAGATCATGATTCAAATTTTATTTTGTGCTTATAGTAGGGGTTACATAAGGGTCTTGGTACCCAAGTGTTTTTGAGTACGACTTTCTACATGTAGATGGATGGGCATTTAGAGTGCACTATTCAGGTGATAGAGGAAATGTTGAGGGAAAGTTTTCTAGATTTTGGTGAGTATTTGGAGAAGCACTTGGGACTTGTTGAGTTTTCTTATAACCATTACTAAGAAATGATCATGATGGAACCATATGTTGTTCTCTATGGTAGGACATGTATATTTCCAATGTGTTATATGGATGTGGGGGAATCCGAGTTTTTGGGACTAAGTCTCATATAAAAGATTTTAGGAAAAGTTTAGTTGATTCAGAAGCATTTGAATATGAGTCATAGCAAGCAGAAGTCGTATGATGATTAGCTTCGTTAACCTCTTAATTTTATGGTGGGTGATTTTCATTGGAATCTTAGTAATACTTGGAAGTGCAGATTGAGGACGATTCTTTATAAGGTAGGGAGGTAGTAAGATCCATGAATTACTTTGAGGTACTTTCTTATTTATGTTTTGTTTTAAACCTATTTATTTTTGTTAAAGGAATGTTTATTGAAGGTATAAGAAGTCTCAAAGGTGTTTTGGGGGTTTGGGACACAAAATAAGGGATATAATGTCCATCTAGTGCATGTTTCATGGTTGGATCACAGTTAGGAGAAACCATGAGACTTAACCGTGTAAGCCTGGAGGAAGGGTGCATGATTTTAATGAAACCATTAAAGTGGAAGGGGAAACTATACAGCCTTGGATAGAGCCAAACTGCACAATTGCAACATGTTTTTTCAAACCGTGCAGGATACCCAGGTAACCATGCAGCTTGGCCCCCTCTTGGACAGAGGGCGGTGCATGGTTGGCACAGGGTTTGGACAACCGTGTAGCCAAACTATGCGCCCCCTAAAAAGTGTAATTTTATTATTTTTCCCTATTAGTACTTAAGTGTTCTAACTCAATATATACCTCCATTTTTTTCCTCTAGCCCTAGTGATGAACCAAATTTCCCAAGACCTCCCAAGGATCAATATCCCTCATTTCTAGGATGTTTGGAGCATCGTTGGTTGTGAATTGAAGCTCTAAGTGAGTCTAATACTATAATTTATTAAAATTTTCAGATTAGGGCTCGTGTAGCCATTATTATTATTCTGAATCTCTAAAAACATCTTTTTATAGTATCTTTTATGTTGGGACTTTAAGGGGTCCTCGAATTCAAATCAATGGCTAAGGTTGAATGTATGGTTGTGTTCAATATCGAGGTAGGTGGTCTACACGTTATATCCTATAGTATTAATGTTTGGTTTATGTGTATGTGGATGTGATATGTTGGTACTTTGTTTTTCTATTGATTCCTTTTGTAGTATTTGGTAAATTGGTTGGATAAATGATGGATTTAACCCCTCATGATCCTCATGGAATTCATTGAGGTTGATTTGACGGGTTATAAGGCCACCCATGGGGTGTGAATTTATTCTTGAACATGGAAATTAAAATTTTTAAGTGTTTAATTGGATTGTTATGACACAAATCCTATAATTAATGGGTTAACATGTTGTCTTGGGTTATGAAATGAACTAATGGTAATAGTTTTTAGTAGTGAATTTGGCATAAGGGGCCGTGTGGTATAAAGTTAATGAGTTAAATGAGTAATGGATTGAAAAGGGAAATTTTTTTGATTGGTTAAGGCATGTGAATGAAAAATGGTTTAATTAGGATAAATAATGTAAATGATAATTCATGAATGGGTTAAGGCATGAAGATAACTTATGTGTTGAATGAACCATGATTTTTGAATGTCATGTGTGTAAAATGAGTATGGTTTGTGAATTGGTATATGTGGTAAATTATTAAATAAGCATGTGCACATGGCTTAGTGGTATGTGTGTGGTATTTTACTTGAGGATCTATTACCATGGGTTGGGTTGGATTGAGGTTGTAAACCCCACCACTTTAATGAATGAGTTAGGGATAAGACTAAGGCTCTATGCCCCTAACAATCTCATTTGATGAAACTACTTGGATTGAGGATCCAAGGTATATGTGATGTATTGATTATGACCTATTTTCACCTAGTGAGATAGGGAACTTAATATGTACCCTTATGCATAGTAGTTGGCTGTCATAATCAAAAGTGAAATTGATGAAAAATTTCTATCCCATAGAATGAATGAAAAAATGGTTTAACAAAACTGTGTTAACTAATGTCACCCAATTTACTTTTATTTAACTTATTGTTTAATTAGTACTTTCATAAAATATCTATTTAGACCGGGTGTTCTTTAGACACCATTGGTGGTGGACAACTAAGTTGTACTCACACCCTACTCAGGCCACCATTGGTAACTCGAGTAGACTACATGCTTGCAAGCCAGGACAAGGTAAAATGCCTTGTTCTAGAGGGTTGATTGGGAATGGGATTTTCTTGGAGGAGGGGACCCGACTTGGTGTCGAAACCCATTTTGGGGATTCTTTAATTTTTATTTATTTTGGATTTCCTTTCACTTGGCACTATATGACATGACATATCCTATTTACCATTTGGTTGTGGGCTTATACCATGTTTTGGGAAATGGTTGGTATTGCATGATTATAGGTTATTTTATATTATTTCATTTATTTATTATTATTATTATCTATTGTGACATACTACGATAAAGAGGGTATAGTCTCACCAAGTGTTTTTTTGGAACCTCCATACTAGTCAGTAGCCTATTGTGTATGGGGAGGCACGCTTGAGGTCATGTGGTGACCAGACTTAAGGCCTCGGTTTAGTGGCCTCTATGTTGGGGATGTTACATAGTTGTTCTAAACTATGATGTGGGATAAGAATTATGTAGTAATTTTTCATTAATAAATAAAACTCCATTGTCCTGAGTCACTCACACTTCATCCTCATCGAATACACCCTCAACGCCACCTCCATTTCCCTGTATCTCCAGACCACCAATGAACTCTCCAAGAACCACCATGGATGATGCCCAAAAATCTTGAGATTAATTTAAGAACCACAACTAAGTCCCACAATCACCATGGATCAACTCTTAAACCTAACACGACTACCATTAAGATTGAACAAAAGAGAAACAATGCCCTGTATGCTGACGGGAGCTTTATCTGACCAATGTGAAGGCCAAATTGCTTGAGGAGAATCCCAAAGATATTTACACCATTTTTGTGTCATGGGATCAACATGGAAAGTTTGGGTGAATCCTAGTCTTCCTACTATGCCGTTGGGGTGTGAAAATTAGTAGTTTCAAGGATTTTATGTGGATAAAGATGATGTTCTATAGTGCTTGAGGCTGCACCATGCCCACAATTGGACTAATGTTAGAGAATGAGGTTACGCTGTCATCCAAAATATTGTGTTGTGCTTCCGTGTATGATGAAAATGGATGAATAAAGATATGGAATAGGATAACAGATCCATCTTGGAGGGTTAAATAATGGAATAATCAAGGGTTTTGAGGAAGAATATGATTGTACTATAGACAACTGAATATGCTGCAGCCATGCAAATTGAGAGAAGTGAAGGAGGAGTTTGTGTCATAGGGTTTCTATTAAATCAAGAAGGTTACTTAAATGATAGTTGTGAGGTTTGGAGAGAAAGAGAGGGTACAATCATGGGTTTTAGGCTATTCTATAGGACATGCATGACCATGAACAGGTTAAGAAAGCCATACCCCTGGGGAAAAACCAATTCCATAGGGGTTTGTGCCTATTCACTTTCAAATACCAAATGTGTTTGGGATATCTATGGGATAAAAATTCCACAAGCTGAGATTTTGGTATTTTTAATAGAAGAGAATATGTAGGGGCCTCACCTACTTATGAGTGATTTCAAAAAACTCTATATAAAAAGGATGAGTTGGAAACATTCAATAAAATAGTATAAGATCAAGAGGGAACTATCAGATTAAAAAAGCTAATCATTAAGGAATTTTGACAGTAAAAGACTTGACAAAAAAATAAAAACCCAATAGATCGAAAGGAATAAGAAAAATTCAAAGAAATGAAAATATAGGAGTGAGGAGAAGTTTAAAAAAAAGGAGAATCATGAGTATTAAGGAGGGGATAGTACCTATAAATATAGGGTTACTAATACTACATAAAATGGAGATCTATACCAAGAATGACCCAAAACCGAGACTTTGATATAACAAAAGGATGTTCCATTACTAGTTAGGATACTTGAGTAAGAGGAAAGTGGGGGATATCTATCTAGAATCCAAAGTAAGAGAAGAGGATAAGGGTCATCATCAATCACCATGCTTCATAATTAGGGCTTTCATTTTCTCTTTTTTTTTCTTTTCATTATGTAACATTGAATTCATATGTTGGGGTGAGATTAATAAGAATATGTTTCCATTTTTTCATATAAATTTTCTAGATCTCAATTTCTATTCCTTTCCATCAAATGAATAATATTCATATAAATTGAGAGATTATCCATGAATAACTAAGTATTCAAGGTAAGGGTAATTTTGATAAAGGATGAGTATCTAAACCATTGAGATCATATTTTAATTAGTATCACTTTTACTTTAATCAAATCATATCCTCTAATTTTCTAGTGAAAGTGATAGAATTTAGCAGAAACCCCTAAATGTTGTAAAGGGGAGTGGGAGAGTGATAATAGACCTTAAATTCAACTTTTATTTCATTACTAAACATCATGCATTTAAATTGGTTATATGAGACCTTGAGAGAGGATCAGACTGATTTAGATAGTTCTAGTTGAGTCTGAGAAGAAACACTAGTAGCCCCAATAATTATAAAGGCTAATAGATTTGATGTAAATTTATTAAGAACCATCCTTGAAATCAACTCTCTTCTCTTAATCATATTTCATTATTTTTTAGAGAGTCCAAAAAAAAAACTCTCAAATTAGTTTAGTTATATTAATTTTGTTTAAAAATCATGACAAAAATTGAAAATTTTGAAATCTTATAACCCTTTTCCTCATGGGATGAATCCTTTATTACCACTATTCTACATTTTAATATTTAATGTAGTCGAGTGACTTTAAATTTTTATTTTTAATTTCCTGATAGAATTAATAATTCATTTGGGAAACATAATTCTAAGTGATGTTTAGATTTCAATACATTGAGTGTCCACATGGTTTTCTTAAAGTTTTACAATTAACATTATATTCAATAAAAAGATATTATTCTCAAGTAAAGTTTTGAATTCTAGAAGTTTTCAAGGAAACATATGAGCAAATTACAAAGGTTATTATGAATTGAATTAAAATGGATTTAATATATATATATATATATATTAATGTTTTGAAAATCATTTTTGGCTATGGATTTTGATAAAAATCCTAAATTATTATTTAAAGAAAATTTATTTATTTTATAAAATGATTTATGTTTGATATAAAATAAAATTATTTTATTTAGAGGTATCTTTATAATATGTGAAAGGATTTTACATCCTGTTTTAAAACCCCTTATCGAGAAATTTTGTGTTCAACCTATGTTTTATTTTTTTTGTTTACAGGGTTAGTAATGAGAAGAAGATATATGATGTTTGATTTTTATTAAGGATAAAACTTGATTAAATCCAAATAAATGTTTGTATATTTTTTATAAAACTATGATATGTATTAAGGTTTTACTAATCCTTTAAATCTCTAAATTGAAACAATCCTCAGTATGGATATTTTTAGTCAAATATTTATATATATATATATATATATATATATATACACAATATGTTTTTATCATCAGTTTTGTGAGTGAAGGTTTGTAGATATTTCTATTGGTATTAGATAAAAGTTTTATATAACTTTGGAAATTTTGGTGTTTTGGTTAAGTAAAGTTCAAGAATCTAAGTATATTTATTTTTAGTAATGTCCATGTTATGAAACCTTTTATGTTTCAGGATCAATATCAATATGAAAGGAGGTAGATCATGAACAACCCTTCTATCCCTTATGTATTATCTTCTTGATAAAAATAGTCTAAAATCATGATCATATGACTTTAAAACATTTTACAACTTCCACATTACTTAAATATAACCATATAAGGTATCTAATGCCTCTACCATGCCCATATTATTTCATGGGCCATGAATTGTCTATTTAAAAATCCTTCACTCTCAACTCTCTAACCATGATAGGCATGGAAAATACCATGAGGTTAATTTTAAATTCTCCAATTTATCTAAAACATATGAAACACTTGGTGATTTTATATAAGATATGGAAGAGGGAGACATTCATGTAGCCTATATGTATCGAATTTTTTAAATTTTAATCTTTTTGGGAATACTGAATACAATTTTAATACTTTCTAAGATGAAACTAGAAGACTATTTTACAAATATTAAGTTCAATTTTTTTTTGAAGTTATATATTAATAATAGTACCTTTTCAAGTGTCTACCAGTGTTTACATAAATTTAATCTAAATTTCTTAAGTTTCATTTGGATAAGAGAAATAGAAGATTTTGAAAATATCCTAAGGTACCATTTCCACTCTTAGACCCTTACTATTTTTAAGAGATTCCAATAGGGAAATTGAATACTTTGATAAAGGTATGAGTTAGTGTTTAGTGAAAGTAATGAAGTTATTTTTTAGAATGAAAAATTTCAAGAATAAAGATTTGGAAGTAGATTTAGGGTTTACTTATGTATAAGACAATTTCAAGGGAACAATTCCTTTAATGTTGTAGAATGTAAAATCATATAATTTTAATTTATTTTTGTATTTTAAATAAATGCTATAAATAAATAAGTCTTCTAAAACTAAAACAAGACAAATTAAATTTTATTGAAAACAATACACTAACTTCAATGCAAGAACATCTTTCCATAATATTGGTATAAATTAGGGAGCCAAAAAGATTTAATTTACAAAGATCATCAATAATAAAGTAGTAAACATTAAATCAACATGATAACACCAAAATCATAACCCAATTTGTTCAGGTCATCCATAAGGAGGAATCCAACAAAGAATATTAGAGTAAGAATGTAGAATAATGAGAATACAAGAACCATCCTTTTGAGTGTGAAAAACTAGAATGCATATATTTTGGATCATTTAAAGAAATATATGTTAAGGGGGTATTTAAATAATAAATATATGACCATTTTTAGATATATTTTGAAATATTTTGAAGGTGGAATAATATATGATTCAATTTAAAATATTTATAAAATCCTTAGATAAAATGTCATTTTAGTTATCACCCATGAAATTTAATGTGAAAAGTATAGTATTTATTATTTTAGAACTACTTGGTGATAAATTGTAACATGAGACGAACATAAATTTTCAATAATATAAATAATTTTCTAATATGTTAAACATAATACATTTATAAAAAGATTAAAATAAATTTATTTGTGAAATAAAAATGTTTAATTTATGAAATAATCTTGTAATTTAGTTTGGTGTTATTTTTAGACATTTTAAATTCACTTAGTGTAAAAAAATGGCCACCCCCATAATACAAGGTCTAGTTGATCTACCCTATTATGGGATAAAGCTTAACCATAGGGGATATCCATCCTGAGATCTCTCATGGGGATAGGGATGAGCACATGTATAGGAAGGCATGAATGCACACCAGAGGCACACAGGCATGCACAAGTGTGCGCATGGGGGAGGGGGGGGGTCGAAGCCGTTGTGTGGGTCAACACAACTGAGTGTAGGAGGTGGGAACAATGTGGTTTAGGGATAGTTTGTGGGCAGTATGTGGACAATGTAGCTCTTCTTAGAAACATTCACAAATAACATGGGTCATTTGATCAAATTGATGTTACCCATATGATATTCTCATGAATCATCTTCAACCTCATGTGAAACCTATCCCCCTAATTTAATATTTTTATACCTCCTCCGATGCAAGCCTGATCTACAACCTTTCATGCATAACCTTTAGATGACCCAATTCATTGCCACCTTCTCCATCCACTATACAAACCACACTATACATTCAAAAGTTTAGATGAAAACAACTGGTAACCTGATTTTAGAATTCACCATTTTATCCTTTAGACTTAATTTCCAAAAGGTTACTCAAAAGCATAAATATTTCATGAATTCCACTTCTACTATCATCAATAGCAACATCACCTTTAGTTTTATCATAAGATTAAATCTTTTGTCACCATATTTGAATATCTATTTATTTGGGATATATATAAAAATGGAAAATGAATATCTATCATTATTTGATAGGTGTTTGTAGGTTCATCATAAAAAATTATATATTCTATATATAAGTAGTTGATTTATCAAAGAAGATTAATTGTGGCTCATTTTAGATTTCCTAGCTTCATCAAATTCCTATTCTAGTCTGAACCAGTTGGAATAATGAAGAGATATATATATATATATATTATCCATCATTATATGTGGACTTAAATTAATTATTAATGGAAACAAAGTGAGTGGTGGGATTCACTTGTAGTGACTTCTCCATCAGTATATGTATATAGTGGTGATGTGAATATTTATAGTTGATTCAATATTTATATCCAATATTTTTCAAGATAAGTTTTATGTATAAATTTGAATCTTATACAGATATTAAATATACCATTTCCAAACCATACAAGATTTTTTGGTTCTGAGTATATTGACAATGTGAGGAAATTTATAAATATGTAAATAATTTTCAGTGTTCAAACTATTATATAAAGGCTTTCACTTCACTCCTTGAAAAAACCTAACCCATGTATCCCAGGTTTTCTATTTACCCATTACTCATTCCATCCTTTTGTTTCAAGACACTAGAAATTGGAAAATATAACTTCTAAATCTCACCTTAGTTTTAGTCAATAACATAATTCATAAGGTAAGGGTATAAAATTATTTTATTTAAATTTCTATTTCTTTGGAACCCATTTTCATGTAAGGGAATTTTTTAAAAAAAACTCATATTTAATTTTTCTAAAAACCTTATTATAAGGGAAATTTATTTTTAAATTTTATCGTTTAAAAATCCTAAATAATGGAGATTTATTTATATTAATCCATATTTGTAGAAGAGTATATTTTGAAGGATTTGTATTTAATTATTTTATAAAAATTCCTATTTTAAAACTATGGAAGCCCTTAAAAATGGAATTTTATTTTCTAAATTCAAGGTTGTTTTTAAAGTGATATAGTTTATTATATTATATTTAATTTTTTTTATTTATATAAATGTCATTCATGATTATATGTATATACTTTCACTAAATTTATCATTGAAATTCCATATATGTTATGAAAATAATTTTTTTTAATTTCTAAAAATCATTTATAGGTGTTTCTTATGGGTGTTTAAATTATATTTAATATTTATGAAAGTATGGATTTCTCCTTTAAAGGTAAATTTAGTAAATTTTATTATCTATTTAATTAATCTATTTTTCTAAAATAAATTACATATATATAGAGTTTTTAAAGGTTATTTTTAATGGATTAATAATGATAGAGGAAAGATTTTAAAAAAATTCTTTTAGAATTTTGGAACTTAGATATTGGTTATGATGATTAGGAATGAGGAGTGAACCCACAAACTCAAGGGGACATTGATCCTAAGTTATTTTTAGATGTCAATACTTATAATAGCCACATGGATTTCTTAAAGTTTTCTAAGTAACATTATATTCCATAAAAATATATTACTTTCAAGTAATGTTTTAAAGTCTCAATGTTTTCAAGGAAAAATATAAGTTTATTACAAATGTTATTATTTAGGGAAAAGTTATTTATTTTATCAAATGATTTATTTTTGATATAAAAGCAAATATTTTTATTCTAAGATATATTTATAATATGTGAAATGATTTCAACTCTAGTTTTAAAAACCCTTATTCAGAAATTTTATGCTCACCTTACATTTTAATTTTTTTTTCATTAGATTAGTACTAAGTAGAAGATTTATGGTATTTGGTTTTGATTAAAGATCTAGCTTGAGTGAAGTTGGATAGATGTTTTTAGTATTTTTTTTGAAACTAAAATATGTATTAAGGTTTTACTAATAATCAAAATCACTAAAATGAAAAGATTCTCGGTTTGTGTATTTTCAGTTAAATATTTTATAATATATATATATATATATATTACATTTTTAGCAGCAGATATGGGAGTGAGAGTTTGAGGACATTACACTAACCCTTCTAACTAGTCCAATAATCCCTATCTTTTAGAGATATTAAATTAATATATTAAGTAATTATGTTATTGTGATAACCAATGAGAATAAAATCTCCAAACTCCCCAAAATCAGTAGAACGATCTATCACTAGGATACCCCTTAGGGGGCTATGTATCCATTTTCAAACACCGTGATAGACTTAATTGTACCTACATATATTAAAATAATAATATATAAATAAACATTAATTGAATTTTTGGGGATTAATTTTCATTATTTCATTTATTAATGAGATTTCAGGTGAAGAACCCTGATATTGAAAAGTTTGAAAATTTATAAATTTATATATATGGATAACTTATTTGATATTTATAAGGAGTGGTTTTGAGTAAATTATAACATTTTATAATATATTTCAAGTTCAATGAGTAAAAATATCATTTTAAAAAAAAATTCAAGGTTTAATTTCAAGGAAAAAAGTTTGATGACTATTTTTTTAAATAGGTTTAGGGGAAATACCAATTTGTTTTTAAAAAAAGAAAAAAACCTTTTGAACTGGGTTAAGGGGGAACCCAATACATGGACTGTGTGCCTATAGGAACACATGCCTTAGAGATACATGACCCGAAGACCCCAACATGGTCTAATAGACCTAGTGACCCATTATTCTAGAAAACACCCCTCATATATGGAATAACATGAAAGCCCAAGGGGTAGAAAGTATCATGCTAAACACTAGTCAGACATCTCATTGCACCATACCAGAACTACTACACCAGTGCTATCATTCAAGGATGTTGTGCCGCCCCTACAAAAAGTTGTGTTGTTCTAGTCTGACACAACATGGAGCGGAACCCCTCTATATCACATTGTAGTGTGGGAGAGGATCAGATTATGGGTTCCATCAAACCCATCATTCTTTCGATCTACCCACCTGATGATGATTTTGCTCTCACTACAAATTCAACCTAATGACCCACACCATCTAATTGAGAAATAATGTAGAGATCCACAAGGTTGGGTTCCCATAAATTCCTCAATATAGATTGTTGAATGATGGGTTTCCACACACACATCCCTCTTTTGAGGTCACCTAACTAAAATCACTTTCACACTGTGTTGTACTACCTTCCAAATGCACCAAGACATAGGCTGGTCTTGTCATGTAACTTGAAAATAAGAATGGATCAGAGGCCCAGTGACCCAAAGGCCTAGAGAGGACTCAAAGGCCCAATGATTTAAGACCAAATGATACTTGGAGGCCCAGAGGATTTGAGAACCCAAAAATGAGAACCTAATGCGATCCCAATTCATTGTATCCCTCACTTATTACCTCTTTATATAGAAGAATCCATCATCACTACCACATCTACACCACCTCCACCACTTGATGTTATGGGAATCATTTCCAGACCAGTCCAGTGCCAAGTCTATGATCGCCCGAAACCATAGGATCTATAGCCTCCACATCCATTTTCCCTGCCACACTATCATCACTACAAGAAACCATGGTGTTATTGCTGCATGAGGCCAGGGGACACCACCACCATCCCTGTTTCCTACCAGAACCAAGATACCATCACCTATTAGAGACATTTATGTCACTACTATTTAGAGACACTGACACTACTACCCTTATCCATCATTGATTACATGACCACACCACCATTTCCAGGGAAGTAAAATCTCATAGAAGAAATCCCGACTAGATCTAGTAAAAAATTCCATATCTAAATCATATTTAATAATAAAAATGACGAATTCCATGGAGGGGAGATGAATCACTTGCTGGGATAGAGACTAACAATATTAATAACACAATACCAGTATATAAAGGAGTGAATACATAGAGAACATAATCACCATTGTCTTCACATTTGAGGTGAGATGCATATAGAAACCCTAGGTCTAGGGGATTGAGACACCATCCTAATAAATATTTTTATAATTACATTAGATTATTCAATTTCATTAGAATTATAGGGATATCTCATTATTGGAAAAAAAATACTTGAAGGTAACATTGAATCATTTTGGGGTTGATAATGATTGTTGAAAAAGAAGGTTTCTATGATAAGTTGTAGAGTTTTAGAGATATTATTAACAATATATGTTAAAAAAGATCCAATAAAAAGGAATTAATGATTTAGAGGTGGTATAAAAAGATTGTATACAAGGTGGCGTCATTTCCCAGTGTTTGAAAAAAATTTGGGCTTCCAAATCTAGAGAATGGAAAAAAATATTTTTGGAAAAGGAAGTTACATGCAAGATTGAAGGTGGTTTGGAAAGTTTATCTCAGGACACGTTTTGGGATTACCACATCAAAATATGAAAAAGTAACTAAGTGCATGAAAAATTGGATTTGCATGAAAAATGAGTTTTCATGAAAGAGACTTCTCCACCCAAAGTGACGTCAAATCAAGGTTTCCATGCTTGGTAAAATGTTGCGCACAGGGTAGTCAATGGGAAAGAATTTTCAAAATGGGTCAACAATGCCTATAAATCAGTGGATACCCCCCTCATTTCATAAGATCAAACCTTAGATAAATCTAA
Organism: Viscum album; assembly: GCA_963277665.1. Taxonomy (NCBI): domain Eukaryota; kingdom Viridiplantae; phylum Streptophyta; class Magnoliopsida; order Santalales; family Viscaceae; genus Viscum; species Viscum album. Next base: position 1,580,847,018 of record OY728141.1, read on the forward strand.
GTCTTTTAATTGTGTAATAATTGCATGCAAATGGATTTGTGTGTATTAAGGGAGTTACACATAAAAAGGGAGTTGTAAGCAAGAAGTTTTTTTGAGAAAAATCATAAATGTTTCATGAAAGGCATTAAAATTTCATGCAAGGAACTCAAAGTTTGCATGAAATATAGATGTTACCCATCAAAGCTATGGTAAAGTGGTATTCATCAGTGGCTGAAAGTGGAAATTCAATAGAGAATCCATTTACAACTAAGGATGTATTCATTAGTGATAATGAATGGGCATATAAGTCTATAAACTGTGAGTGGATCCCTTCCAAGAGTAGTGAAAAAAAGAAGATGAAGATGATGATCATTTCCACCAGTAGTGAGATAGAGAAAGAGACTTAGGGAGTGACCCTTGGGAAAGTAGTGATCTAACCCTAAACCTTGTAAAGTCAGCAAGCCTAAACATAAAATTGATCTAGCCCAAACATTATTGGTAGTGACCCTTACTGGATTTGGTACATTGACACATTTTTTTTGTATGCTCCTTGGATGTAGCCCAGTGATGGTGAACCAAGTAAAAATATGTGTGTTTGCGTGATTTCTTTCCTGCTTTACTTTATATACATCATCATCAGATAAAGATAGAAAGGATAAGATAAACATAAGAACTAAAGAGGTCAAGATCCAGTGGGGAAGGAAGAATTTCATAAAGAATGTCCATATCCTGATTCACCCACCCTATTAGGGTATCTAGGCCACTTTTGGACCTAACACTCATATATAATATGTATGAATTGTTATCATCCTCTTGTATTTATTTTATTACATGTAACACCCCAACCTGAACCAGTAGGTCTGAGCTGGAGTTCCACATGACCTCATGAACACCTCCTTATATGAAAGAGGTTGTCAACTTGTATCGATGGTATTAACACCATAATTGGGGAAAGTATACCCTTAGTATAATATACTTACAATAATAATATAAATAAAATATAATAAAACTCAAGTTAAACAAACAAAAGAATAAAACATCATAATATGATATCAAATGGTAAAAATGTCATTCAAATAAATAAACTGGCTTTTAGTGTGTCAAATAAAACCATAGTATATAGAGTGAAATTAAATAAATAAATAAAACTAGAGAATCCTTCAGAGTACATCTCGGTACTGCTCCCATCTTCGTGATCCCTGGATCAACCATCTGCTACAAGACCCCATTTCTTGGATCCCTATACATGAAGTCTATATGCGCATCAAGATGCTCATGTAGGGTGTGAGTAATAAAAAATTTTAGGGAATTAATAATGTGTCCTTAACACTATTTAACATTAATAATAGTGTAAGTAATGATAATAAATAAACATGAACACAAAAAAAACCATATTGAGAGTCCATATGCTAATAAATCCGCTAAAAAACCCTATAATATTTGTTTTGACTCCATACCATAAAAAATATATGAGTGGTTGTGGTATTGTCACAAATGTCGGATCCATCATCAAAGCTACCCAATATCCATACAGGACCTAGTCCCCCAGGTCAGACCACAATGGTCCATTATTCCTTATTTTTATCTCTTGGGTCAGGTCACATATATTATCATGCCCCACTATCACCTCATGGTTTAGACCATAGAGACCATAAATCCCACATGTTAGATCAGATAGACCATCATACCCTCACTTTCACCTCATGGGTCATACCACATAGACCATATTTCCCCTAAGTTAGGTGACATAGAACATCACACTACATCATCTAACATAGTCTTTTCATCATGTCTTCTGTAGTGCCTAAACATGATCCCCCCTCTAGGGCCACCAAGCTATGATGGACCCACCTGTCACTTGGGTATGATGCATTGAATAAAAAATCTATATATACTATGCACAACACATGGAAATAAGGAATATCATATAGAGTCACAACATAACATATTATGAGTGAAAAACAATATCCCAAACATGTATACTTGTTATAAAAATCAACATAGTCTAAAGCATATCATCACAAAACATCATATCACATTAAGAATCATATACACAACATATATATAGTAAGAAACTTCCTACCTCATAGTTTTTGATGAATAAATCTAATTCCTTTCAATAAAATGAAGATCTAATCACATTTCTCACCCATGTAGAACTAGCTCAAACATTAAGGATGCCTAACCCATATTTCTATTCATCAAGGTAGAGGTTTATAAAAGAAACCAAAGAGATTCTATGTTAATAAGGGTGGTTATAGAATCATATAACTTATGAAGTCCATTAAAAAACCTAATTATGAGGTATTTATGAGGAGAATATGACAACTGACTGAATCTGTTTTCAAAGGAAGAATATATTTTGAATTCCTTATTGATTCTAGAAGTGAACCTCAAATATAGCCAATGAATATTGATTCATCATCAATCCATCATCAAAAAAGATCTCCAAGATGTGATTAAAGAATAATAAGGTCTCAAGGTAATGAATCTATGGAAACTTCTCTAGAAATACCCACTTTTCTTAATATTTTTAATGTTTGGTTAAATGAAATATCAATGACGCATCAAAACCACCACCGTTCTAGAAACTATCCAAGAATCCATCATTAATTGGAATTAGAATTAATAGATTGAACATTAAAATTTCATATCTTTTAATCATATCAAGATAAATGAGGTAAATAAATAAGAAACATGAATAATGGAAGGTTTTACATCACATACCTCAAAACCGGACATTCAACTCACTTGAATTCACTAGAATTTTTCTTTGGTGGAGAGGAATTCTTAAGTGAAGTCTAGAGGATACTCAAAAATTATTAGAGATTCCTATACAAAGAATAATGAGTCAAAATAGATCATAAATTTCCATTAAGGATGAAATAAAATCATAAAATTTAAACATGGATGGTTTGGATGTATAGTTTTACAAACCATGCGCCAACCATGCACCCTTTCTGGGATTTTGTAAAATATACATGGTTTGGTTTCCCAATTTTTGAAACCCTATGCCAACCATTTTGTTTGACCCTAGAGCTTACCAAATGATTTTTTAGGATAGTACTCATGGTTTGTCAAACTATTTTCATTAATCATGTATTATCTCTTGATACACTTCCTCTAGTTGCATTATTTCCTAGAGAATTCACGAAGTTTGGAAAAATCATGATCAAACCATATACCCTTAAAAAGGCCTTAAAAACTTTGTAGAACCAATTGAAAACCCATGGAACTTATCCCAACCAATTAACATCTTAAAAAAATATGATTAAATTCATAAATTCAATTGTAACACACTAGAAAAAAATTTAGGCTATTACATTCTCTGCTTTTAAAGAGTCTACATCCTTGAGAAGTATCTCTATCTTTCTTGAACAACTTAGGCCATTGAGATTAAACATCTTCCTCCCATTCCCAAGTCTCCTCATGGATTCTACCATGCTGCCAATGAATCTAGAAAAGTGGCACCATCTTCCAAAAAACTTATTTCTCACTTTGGTCTACAATTCACATTGGGAAGTGCATGTTCTATGCATTTGGATCCAGATCAACATCCTTATAGTTTATGACATGCATGGGATTAGGCATGGACCTCCAGAGTTGATATAAATTAAGTAAATCATGTATACCTTGATACTGAGGAGGAATATCCAAATGATACACCACTGTCCCAACCCTCTTAATGATCTTAAAGGGTCTGACATAATATAGGGATATATTGCCTTATTTTATCTAATATTGGTGGCCTAACTGAGGAGTCACTCTCAAAAAATCCTAACCGCCTAAAAAAAATTACAGAGGTCTCTTCTAGTGGTTGACATTATATCTTTTCCTACTCTGATATATAATCAACCTATTTTGAATCAGTATAATTCCCTCAGAGGTCTTCCATACCATACTAGGCCCCATGGCTGCTACCTCACCATCCTCATGCCAACAAAGTGGTGAACAACATGGCCAACCATACAGAGACTCATAAGGATCCATCTGAATTGAAGCCTTTTAATTATTTTCATAGGTGAACTCAACTAAGTCTAGGTGATCATACCATGATCCAACATATTCTAAAATTCATTCCCAAAGCATATCCTATGATATACAGATCTTATGCTATGATTTTCAATCTTTATTGGGATGGTGTGATATTCTAAACCTCAGTTGAGTCCTAAAGGCCTTCTTCAAGCCCTTACAAATCCATGATGTAAAACATGAATCTCTGTTAGATACGATTCTCAATGTAACTTAATGAATGTATACTATCTCACGAGCATACAACTTTCCAAACTAATCTACTGATTTAGTCTCACGGATCGGTAAAAAATGAGTAACTTTCATAAACCAATCCAAAATCACCAAAATAGTGTCTTGGATCCTCAGGGTCCTGGTAACCCAATCACAAAGTTCATCATGAAATACGTCCACTTCCACAAGGTAATAGGATGTGGCTGGAGTAAACTACCAGGACCCTGGTGATAGACCTTTCTCCTCATGAAGGTAAGGCATTGAGAAACAAATCCAACAATGTCCCTCTTTATCCCTGATAGCTATAATTGTCACCAAAAGTCTTGGTATATATTTTTCTCTCTAGGAATAACCACCCACTTATAGGTATTTAAGTCTCTCATAAGATTTTACCTAATATAAGTAGGTAATAAAACTCTCCCATGTACTAGGATCACATCAATGTTATCCAGTGACCACCCAAGTATCAAGTCATCACCTGCTAGTTGTTCCCGCATCATATCACACCAAGGTCATATTTTAACCAACCATCACCCAGTATACTAGAGAATATGTGATCACTAGAGAAGAATATGTCATAAATCTTTGATCCTAAAAAGTATCTATCCTCTAATCGACCAACAGGTTCACCAGACACCACTATTCCTCTGAAGGTCATTCACCAAAGATCCTATGATACCTACATCTATAACTAAGAGAATTTGAAATGAAAATACCTTTACCTAGTGTATAATCCATCTCAAATTTTAATATCTATAGGTAATCTACCAAGAAAATATTCCTCAAATTTTTTTCATATTGTAGGAAGATATAGTAGAGGCTCTTGTGGTCCATGGAAAAGATAATCCTCTCAAAAAGGATGTAGTTTCACCAACACTTTAAAGCATGAACCATGACTATCAGTTCCATTTTATGTGTAGGATAGTTCCACTCATGGGTTCACATCTAACTTGACCCATTAGCTACTACCTACTCCCTATGCATAAGTAATGCTCCCAAACCAATTCTTGATGCATCATAGTATATGGAATATCTAATCCTAGGAATGAGAAGGATCAATATTGAAGTTGTAGTCAAAATCATATTTAGATCAAGAAATTCCTCTTTTCACTAGTCCAACCAATGGAACTTCACTGCCTTTTTCATTAATGAAACCAAGGATGATAATAAAAAATAGAATTCATAGATAAAATGAGGATAGTATCCCACTAAACTCATAAAAATTCTGACCTTGAACACATTTTAGGGATTAGTATAGGGAATAAATACTTTAAATTTCACCAGGTCTATGTATATACCTATCTCAGACACCATATTGTCCAAATTTCACCTCCAAAATCAAAAAGTTACACTTCAACATCCTGATATAAAGCCGATGTGCTCAAAGTGTACTCAAGTCCATCTAAATATGTCTTGTATGATGCTATGGGATAGGTGAGTATATGAGGATGTTGTAAATAAACACAATTATTAATGAGTTGATATATGGTTATAAGAACTTGTTCATGAGTTCCATGAACACTACTGGTTCATTTTTTGGTCTAAATGACATCATTATGTACTCGTTTTTACCATATCTACTATAAAAACATTGTTTCAGGATTCCCTATTCTCTAACCCATAACAAGTGATATCCTAATCAAAGATCAATCCCAGAGAACCACTAAGATCCCTATAATTGATAAAAGTGATCATCGATTATAGGAAAGGGATATATATTATTCACCATTACTTAATTAATATTTTGGTAATGTATGTAGAGTTAAAGGATAAAATCTATAAAAAAGTAGATTCACCCCATGGTTAAGTAGTCATCCTGATAAATACATTCTTCTCTAAGTCCTTGATCTATACCTTGAGCTCCTTAAACTTTTTTGGTTCCATACAATAAGGGTATATCAAAATGGAATGTACACATGGAAGGAGTTATATATGAAAATAAACTCATTTATCAGGGGGTAGTTCTATGTAGTTGTTTGGGAAGAAATCCTGACAGAGATCCACAACTAGAGTAAAAGCTGAGGGGCCTTCCACTGATCATACTAAAAGATCCAAGAGTGCAATCCGTGTCATGATTGTCCTAATATGGCTCATGTATGGACCCACTCTACTTACTCACAACTCCCATTTACCAGTCATCACATAATTTTATCCCTTGGGATATGTAAAAGATACACATATCTGATAACAGTAAATGTGAGCTCAGAGACTAGTTATCCAGTCCATTCTAAGAATCAAATCTATGCTTTTCATCTCTAGAATCATGACGTCCCATAGATATCCAAAACTATAAATGACTAAAAGACACTCTATGAATCACTGAATATGGTCCATTTTCACTCCTAATGATGTATCAATGGAATGTCACCTAGAATAAAACATGACTGATAATTCAAGTTTAGTAAAAAATTGTGTAAATATAAATGAATGTGAAGAAAAAATATCAAAAAAAGCAGTAGATAATATATAACCGATCAAGACTGTACCTCATATAGTAGTAGGTCCCCAACCACAATCCAATGGAGTTTGATCTACTGAATAAACTCAGCCTACCTCATCTCCATGACCTGATCCTGTGACTCACCCAATCCATCTTCGTCTAATCCTACTACCGAGGATCCCAACATGTCCCATGGATTGATGCTTGTGTCTAACTCATACCCCTGCGAGACCTTGTTTGAAATGAATTTGAGAAGTAATGTTGTAGATTACCCATCCTACTATAATGATGACACTTGATATGAGGTTTTGGGAATAAAGTATGATAATGTCCCCACTATCCATAGTTGAAACACTAAGAACCTCCTAACCCCAATAGAAGAAATATAACTAGTAAATTCACTAAAAGCTAAAAGAATACCTTCCACTCTATCCTATTCCTGATTCTTCTCAATAACTAAGTCATTGAGAAGCACCTGAGAATAAGTCTTCAGGTTGAAGTTTCATACCTAGTGTTTCAACTCTAGTTAAAGCCCAATCTCGAACTTCTGAATTTTTTCCCTTCATCCTCAACCAAGAGAAGAGTTAAGTGTAGAAAATCCATGAAACGTGTTAAGTAAGAAGACACCATCATCATCCCCTAAAAAATCTCTATGAACTCCAACACTCGGTAAAACTTTATTTTTTCCAGAAAGAACTCCTTAAAGAATTGGTCTTTGAAAGTCACCCACATAAGGCCCTCACATATTCCAACCTAAATCATAGTGTCCCACCATCATACAATAATTCCGTAAAGCATAAAAGTATCAAGATTAAGCCTTAGATTCTTTAGGGTCTCTACCATGTCAAATATACTCTCGATGATTTATATCCTGTATTATGCATTACTATGAGCCATCCATGTATTAATATCTCTTTATCTATATGCCTATAAGTTCTGTATTGTGTTCCCTCTTAACCCATTTTAGAAGGGGTTTTCTTTACTTAATAAAAATGGGATACAACCACTATCTATTAAAAAAAAGAATAAATGTACCCCAAGGAGATACATTGTGTATTATAAAACCAATATGTTAGAGTTATAAAAATTTATTATTTAGTTATCCTAACTCTATTTTTACCATTTTATATTGAGTCTTTGATATGGGTTTGGATCCAATGATGAGTTCAGTAAATAATTTAACCTATTTATCCATGCAAGGACTATGTAATTTATCTATAAATACATCAATGTATTAACAAAAAATGGGAACATCTTCCACCTACACACTTTAACTTTTTTCATCTTATTCTATAAGACTTTTCATAAAATATTCAATATGATTTGGATTCTAATAAGATTCAATCATAAATAATTCACCTTCAAAAATGATTTTATCTTAGACTTTTTGAACAATTTAAATTTCCTTATATCTATAATTAATCAATATATTAGAATTAAAATCCAATAAATTCCTTGCTTTATTTGCAAGTCCAAAATTGGTATCATAACTAGGTTTGTAATAATTTTTTACCCACCAAAATCATTAAAGGAAATTTTATGCACACTTGTTTCATTTATTAACTCTCATGGAGTTTTTAATGATAAATAAACTTTTAGTAACTCTGTATTTAACTAGATATTTTTTTTAAATTTTTAATGAAATAAACGAATAAAAAATCAAATAGCATATTTTCTTGATTTGAGGAAAGAGTGAGGGTACCATACACTATATCATTCAGAGCCTCAACTTCATATATAGTTATTATGAAGAACTGAACTTTTTTATTGGTTCTTTATTTTTCTTTAGTTAAATACCCTTATGACATCCTTTACGTAGGACACCAATTAACAAAATTACCTGACTCAACACAGCTAAAACATTACACCATGAATTATACGTACACAATTTTTTTTATTTTATCAATATTCCAATTACCAGTTTGAGGTTTTATATCCATATGAAAATCTTGAGTTACATGGATAACGTTCCCAAACTTTTAGAAATTTTTACTTCTAATAAACAAATTTCCCATGTTCTTATTACCACAATTTTTACATTTATTTGGTCAAAAATATTTTTCTTCCATTCTATGATATTATTCATTATCATGACTATGCTTTAAATTTATCTTCCTATCTATTTATACTAGATACCACTAAGAATACATAAACTCTATTTCCATGTAATAGCCCGGACCTCTCCGGCCCTTTCCTTTGTCAAAAAGAAGGTCACGAAGTGTTCTGGAGGGTAAAATAGACTTTTCCACACTTTCCAGAATTTTGAAACTACACACCGTGTAGTTTTAGTACACGAAGTGTACCCCCTTTCCGGGTATAACCCGTGTTGCAGGTCGTTTCCTCGCTATGTGAAATAATGGGTGCACGCCGTGTTCCCAGTTCTACACGCCGTGTAGTCCGTCCCCGCGTACGCGTTACCAGTCAACAGTTGTGTACCATGTTGGAGCCGTGTCCTTGCCGTGTGAAATAAATGAGTACACACCGTGTGTCTAAACTACACGCAGTGTAGTCCTTCCCCTCGTATGCATTACCCTCAAACCGTGTGTTGACCAGTCAACGGCCACGGAGCCGTGTTGGAAGCCACGTGGAGACCGTGTGAATTAACCAAGTACACGCCGTGTACCATAAATTACACGCTGTGTACTTTTCCTTTTCTCGCCTATAAAAGGAGGGATCCCCTCCTCCTTTCAACTCACCCCTCTCCTCCCCTCTCCTTTGAGCAGAACTCTCTCAAGAGACTCGAAGCCTCTTCCTTCCATAACTTCTTCGTTCGAGCTCCAATTTATGATCCGTCAGCGGCCACGAGATCGTGACGATGAGGTGGAACTTCTGAGCTTGGATCCGTTGTCTTCCCTTTGGCCTTTCCTTTCCGACTTCCACCCGAGGAGGTTTTTCCGGGACCCGACAGAGGTGACGGACGCTGACAGAGTTCTTCTAAAGTTGATCCAGGGGAGCGTTGTGATCAAAACCTGTTGAGGTAGGGATCTTACCTTCGTCTCTCTAATTTGTGCATTATGCGGGGTGGGTGTTCTATTGTTTATGTGAAACACTTTTGAACCGGTTTAATAAAGATAATAACTGGATTATATAACGAGGATGGAAAGTTGTGATTTCTATTACTTTATATCCTGTGATATTATGTTGTGAATTGAATGAGCTTCTACCTACTGAAAATCACGGTCGTTGGGGGCCTTTTCTTACACAATTAAATGTTTCCCTCTCCTTCTGGATTTTCTTATGGGTGGAAACCTTGTGGAATGTAGAAATTGGTTAATCACGTAAAGTTGGCTGTTTAAAATCTGGAACCCTTGTGTGATCACCCCGGTTAAACAAAATGGAATAATGAACATGTGGGTGTTTGGCTTGGTTACGTGGCATGTGATGGGGGTGTTTTGTGGGTTGTTGTGGTTTGGGTGAGCAGTGGGGCTGCGGTTGGCTTGGTTATGGGTTGGTGTGGGTGTTGTGTTAGTAATGGGCAACAGGGCTGTAATAAATGGTATTAAAGGGGAAATGATGTATGATGCAGTTGTGGTTTTGGCGATTGGCAGCGGGGTTGCAGGGTTGGGTTTTAATGTGAACGGGTTATGGGTTGTGAATAATAAATAAAATCAGAAGAGTTAATGAATGGTGGGGCATGGTAATGGAACTGAGTTAATAATCAATGGGGATGGTTGTTTGATAAGAATGGATTGGTTGTGTTGCTAGTGTTTTCCTAACTTGATTTGTGGATGGCAGGGATATGTTTTATGAACGATCGATGTGGTTGGTTGTGGATAGTTGCCCAGTAGTTAAGGAACTAAATAATCTAATTCTGCTGAAACGTAAAAACTTTAATGGTGTTGGGTTTGTTTGTTGTATGCATTCTTCGTAGTAGTAGTGCCGAGGCACGTGCTCAGTTTATCTGTTTGGAAGCCATAGGTTGGGCTGTGTGGTTGGTATATATATATATATCTGTATCTTTTGTGTTTTATTGTACCCCAACCATGTTGAGCACTTAGTGCCGAACACTCCCATTTCATGGGAGAGGGTGTTTTTCCCTTAGTTACTAGCTCCTTCCTGCTCCTTCTCCCCTAGGCTGTGATGGCTTGAGGCGACCTTACACCTAAGAATCTTTGGGTAGGTTTCGATTGGGGTGGCTTAGGCCCAAGACTCTTCGGGCAGGTTCTACTTTTTCCCAATAATCTTCGGGATGAGGCCCAGGTGTGTACGGGTGGGATATGTGGTTGTGAGGCCCAGGTGTGTGCGGGCGGGATGTGTGGTTGTGAGGACCAGGTGTGTGCGGGCGGGATCTGTGGTTGTGAGGCCCAGGTGTGTGCAGGTGGGATATGTGGTTGTGAGGCCCAGGTGTGTGCGGGCGAGATACGTGGTGGTGAGGCCCAGGTGTGTGTGGGCGGGGAGAGTGTGGCAGCGTCAGGACGTTCGTCGTTAGGAAAAGTATCTAACTAAAGGGAACTAGTGCGTGGTACCCAATACTCTTGTTTCTTATATACTACTACCTGTTGTGCTTGTGTTTTGGTGAGTGTGGCTGGTGAGGTTGGGTGGATAGAATTCCTTGCTAGGTTTCTTCTGTTGTTCTCACGGGATATTAGGATGTCTCCCCACTTGTGCATGAGAGATTTAGGTTTCCCTACTGAGTATACTTGTATGGTCACCCTACGTTAACTTTTAGATTTCCAGGAGGACTAACAGGGTCGTACGAGACCCTACTAGTCGGACAGTTGGTGTTGTTGCAGTTGCTATTATCTTGTTTTCTTTTGGTATTGTACTTTGATCTTTCTTATACTTGTACCCTGTTATAAAATTGTTTAAACATGCATGTGGGCTTGGTTTGTGTTTATTTATATACACTTGTTCTTTTTCCTTTTTGGTGGTTGACTTGTCCTATTTCCCGATCCTAAATAAATAAAAAGGGTAATTCCTCCCATACTTGTGAAAACTCATACCCTTGGTTCTAGTCGCCACCCCGGGGCCTACTGAAGGTGGGAATTGGGGGTCACTATCTCCCTTTCACCATTGCCAGCTCAAGAGGGGCATCTTTGGTGGGAGGGGGTCGTGACAGAATGGTATCAGAGGTGATGGTTGAGAGATAGGATGGAGTCTGGAGTTAGGCACAGTAAGGATTGCATGGGTTGGTAGGGTGACAATGTTAGTCAATCTTGGTGCGTGACATAGGACAGGGAATACCGGCTAGGACATGGGATTTTAGGGCCCCCCCGTGATCCGATGTAAGGACTCTAAGCCTACCGAATGACCAAGTGAGACTACATTGATTGCAGGGTAGAGAACCTAGGGAAGGTACATGCATCATCATTGTGTTTTACTTGATTTGGGTGTTTTGGGAAAGAAATTTAAATAAAATGATAAAATAAAACCTTGAGTTTTCCTTACTAATTGGGATTAGGTGATCCTTGTTTACCATACAGCTATGGTACATGGACGTCGTCCCCGGGTGGCTCAGACGGTCGAGGCCCAACAGATTCAGGCAGTCGATCAGCTGAGGATTGACCGAGAGGAGGAAGATAGCCAGTGGCAGAAGACTCTCTGTTATTTCCAGCGGCAAACCCTCAAGAAGTACTAGGGTAGTAATTTGAATACAGAGATGGAGGGGTGGCTTGAGGAGCTAGGGATTGCTTTTACCTTGATCCGTGCTCCAAGGGAGTACTGGGTTCCCGTAGTAATCAGTCAGCTGAGAGGTGTGGCACGATAGTGGTGGACACTCTACCTCGGAGAGAGGATAGAGGCAGAGGTTCCTTGGGATGAATTTGAGAAGGAATTCCGAGAGGAATTCCTTTCTTCCATGATCAAGGCGGAGAAGCAGCAGGAGTTACTCTTCCTTCAGTAGGGGAGTATGTCAGTACGAGAGCTGGGGATCAAGTTCAAGGATCTCCTGCACTTTGCTCTGGATCTCTTTCCGGATGAGGAGTCTCGGGTGAGATGTTTAGAGGAGGCGCTCCGTCTTTCGCTCTAGTATGTTGTCACCCCCTTCACCCTTCCGACGTACTTGGCAGTATAGAAGAAGGAAGAGGTTGTAGAGAGGATGCACTCGCTGGGAGGTGCACACCGAGAGGGGATCTAGCCAGGCTCGTCGAAGGGGAAGGCAGTCAGCAGTAGGTCTCCTGCGATGGGACCTTCCAGGTTCAGGCTAGTGGGGAGCAGGCCCCAGCAGTTCCAGTTCAGATCTTTGGGTCCTCGTCCCTTTTTCACGAGCCCAGGATCGAGGTGTTTTTCTTGTGGAGTTTTCGGGCACGTTCAGAGTCAGTGCCCGACCCAAGCTCAGTACGGTGGAGGTGGGCAGGTTCAGCACCCACATCAGCAGCACCAGTTTCCGGTGAGGCCCTTCCAGCAGCAGCAGGACCATGCTCCACTGAGGGAAGACTTTGCGGGAGGAGGCCGACCTCAGGGTGCTCCTCAGGGACCTCGAACAGGGCGTGGTCGGGGAAGTGGACAACATTAGAGAGGTAGAGGAGCTGGGCATGGACAGTTGCACGTAGCAGAGTTGACATCTCCAGTAGGACCAGAGGTGGTGCGAGCTACGATTTGTTTTTTCAGCACTCTTGTTTCTGCTTTGTTCGATTCGGGAGCTTCGTACTCCTTTGTTTCACCTGGTCTAGCCCATTCCTTGGGACTAGACGTAGAGAGACTTTCCATACCACTGGTACTGAGTACACCAGTTGGAGGCCAGACCAGCGTATCTTGTGTTTTCCAGGGATGTGGGATGACGTTGGGACCACATCGATCTAGTGGGGACCTTCTTCTCTTACAGATGCAGCCATACGATGTCATACTAGGCATTGACTGGTTGTTTTCTGTTGGTGCCATTATCGACTGCTTCTGGAGAAGAGTCGTGTTCTCCGACGTGGATGGGTAGCGTGTAGCTTTTGTTGGCGAGAGGAGCTATCAGGTGGGAAGTTGGCATGTGGAGCCTCTCCTTTCCTTGTTAGGTGGGCTATCAGTGGTTCCAGCTGATACAGAGATGATGGATGTCCCAGAGGTTGTTGGGGAGTTCCTCGATGTTTTTCCTAAGGAGGTTGTGACTCTACCCCCCTGACGTGACGTTGAGTTCGGGATAGACTTACAGCCTGGTGCCCGTCCGATTTCAATGGCCCCTTATCGGATGGCACCTTCAGAGTTGCGGGAGTTGCATATTCAGATTAATGATCTGATGGAGAAGGGTTTTGTTCGACCCAGCGTATCACCATGGGGTGCTCCAGTTTTTTTCGTGAAGAAGGAAGATGGTGGTCTCAAGCTATGCATAGACTACCGAAGGTTGAACCAGGTAATGGTCAAGAATCGCTATCCCATCCCAAGGATAGATGATCTATTCGACCAACTTAGGGGAGAAGGTTGGTTTTCCAAGATTGATCTATGATCTGGATATCATTAGCTGAGGGTAAAGGACAATGACATCACGAAGACGGCTTTCAGGTGCAGGTATGGGAACTTTGAGTTTGTGGTGATTCCGTTTGGAGTTACGAATGAACCAGTTGTGTTCATGGGACTTATGAACTTTGTCTTCCGGGAGTTTCTGGACCAGTTCGTCGTTGTGTTTATCGATGACATCCTGATCTACTCAAGGTCATAGGAGGAGCACATTCAGCATCTTAGGGCAGTCTTGGAAGTCCTTCGACACCACCAACTTTACGGGAAATTGTCTAAGTGTAAGTTCTTGACACAAGAAGTACAATTCCTTGGGCACGTGGTGTCTCAGCATGGAGTGTTAGTGGACCCGTCGAAGGTGGAGGCAGTTGTTTCTTGGGCATCACCCAAGAGCATGGCAGAATTTTGTAGTTTCCTGGGGTTAGCAGGTTACTATCGGAGGTTCGTTTCAGACTTCTCTCGAGTTGCTGCTCCTTTGACAGCTTTGACAAGGAAGAACCAGGTCTTCCTATGGAGCGAGCAGTGCCAAAAGGCTTTTGACTACCTGAAGGAGAAGTTGGTCAGTGCTCCTGTACTCAAGTTTCCAGAGGAAGGGTTGTTGTATGAGGTGTTTTGTGATGCTTCTGGCCTTGGTCTGGGGTGTGTGCTGATGCAGAAGAAGGGAGTGATCTGTTATGGGTCTAGGCAGTTACGACCTCATGAGCGTAACTATGCCACCCACGACCTAGAGCTTGCAGCAGTAGTGTTCGCACTGAATTTGTGGCGACATTACCTCTTTGGGGAGCGCTTTGTGGTCTTCTCAGATCACAAGAGCCTACGTTATATCTTCTCCCAGCGTGACCTGAACTTGCGGAAGTGGAGATGGGTCAAGTTTCTCCAAGACTATGAATTTGATATCTCTTACACTGAAGGTAAGGGCAATGTTGTGGCTGATGCCCTAAGCAGGAAGTCACATCAGGAAGTAGTTCGGGAATCCACTGATGCTTGGAAGGCAATGGGAGAGTTGGCCGCCTTGCACTTGGATGCCAGGGTAGAAGGTGTTAGAGTCTGTTTGTTTCAGATGATGGTGCAGTCCTCCTTGATGCAGTAGGTGGAAGAGTCTCAGTGGGGGGACTCCAAGGCAGAAGTGATGTAGGATCGTGTCGATCAGGGGAACGCTCCAAAGGGGTGGTCAGAGGACAGCCGACATCAGATTCTTTTCCATGGAAGGTTGTTTGTTCTAGAGGCAATGTGTGAGGGAGTTCTCTGTGAGTTCCATAGCTCAGCCTTGGCAGTACATCCAGGAGTTTCAAAAATTTACCGAGGCCTGAGGGAACAGTTTTGGTGGCCCAGGGTGAAACGGGAAGTGGCAGAGTTTGTGGCTAAATGCCTAGTGTGTCAGCAAGTGAAGGCTGAACACCGTGTTCCCAGTGGTTTGTTGCATACTTTAGATATCCCCGAGTGGAAGTGGGATGACATATCCATGGACTTCGTCATAGGACTACCTAGAGCTCAGGGTGGTTATGATGCTATCTGGGTAGTGGTGGATCGGTTGACGAAATCAGCTCACTTCTTAGCAATTAAAGAGTCAGGCTCAGTGAGTACCTGAGCACAGAGGTACGTAGACGAGGTGGTGCGTTTGCATGGAGTCCCGAATACTATCATCTCAGATCGGGATACTTGGTTTACCTCACGAGTTTGGAGGGGGTTACAACATGCTTTTGGCACCCAGCTATGCCTTATCACTGCTTTCCACCCCCAGACCAATGGTAAAACAGAGCGGACTATCCAGACGTTGGAGGACATGCTGCGAGCATGCGTTCTGGATTTCGGAGGATCATGGGTACGACACTTGACTTTAGTAGAGTTCACCTACAACAACAGCTTCCACTCTACTATTGGCATGGAAACATTTGAGGTTTTTTATGGAAGGCCATGTCGCTCACCCATTTGCTGGGAAGAGGTTGGTGAGACAGGTGCTCTTGGTCCATAGGTAGTGCAGAGCACCACAGAGAAAGTCCAGCTTATACGTGAGAGGATGAAAGCCGCTCATGACCGACAGAAGTCTTATGCTGACCGTCGGAGGAGGCCCTTGGAGTTCGAGGTGGGAGATCATGTGTTCTTAAAGGTTTCCCCTCGACGGGGGCAGCAGAGGTTTGGGAAAGGGAGAAAGCTCTCACCTAGGTTCATCAGACCTTTTGAGGTGCTGAGGCGAGTCGGTGAGGTGGCATATCAGCTGGCCCTACCACCTCAGATGGAGAAGGTTCATGATGTCTTCCACGTCTCTCAGCTTCGTTGGTACTTACACGATGACTCCCATGTTATCGACTGGGGAGAGTTAGATATGGGAGACGACACGACCTTCGAGGAACGACCAGTTAGGATCGAGGATCGTAAAGAGAAGGTGCTCCGTGGACAAACCATTCTGTTGGTTCGTGTGTTGTAGAGGCATGGAGGCCTTGAGGAAAGCACTTGGGAGCGGGAGACCCAGATGTACGCTCAGTACCCGGAGTTATTTTGACTTGTGTTTTTCCCTTGTTCTTCTGAGCTTGTGTTGATGTTGTACTTTGTACCTTTGATATATGGAATGCTTGGCTTGTCAGTTGTGAGACATTTTTTTTCCTTGTTCCCCGGTAATGTGTGACATGTCCGGATGTGTGGGAAAAGGGAAAAACCTGACCCTTAATCGAGACGCATTAATGCAGATGCGATTAAACCCGTGCGGGCGAGTCAGTGCCGCCTAAAGCGGATAATATCTCGACGTAGGAGAATGAATTCTTCCCCAAACCACATGTTCGGGCAGTGTGTTGGTTATGTGGTGTTGGGGGTAGTGTGAGTTGAAGAATCCTAATGTATGAAAGTGGGAAGACCCAATTCTTAATCAAGACGCATTAATGAGGATGCGATTAAACCCGTTCAGGTGAGTCAGTGCCGCCTAAAGCGGATAATATCTCGACATAGGAGAAGGAATTCCTAGCACATATGATTAGGGTTGTTGGTTGGGTTCCTATTATAACGAGAACCCTAAGAGGTATCTTGTTGAGTTTCCTCTGGGTTGGTTTTGAATTATCAGGGACGAGAATGTTTTAATAGGTATCTGATGTAATGGCCCGAACCTCTCCGACCCTTTACTTTGTCAAAAAGAAGGTCACGAAGTGTTCTAGAGGGTAAAATAGACTTTTCCACACTTTCCAGAATTTTGAAAC
Organism: Viscum album; assembly: GCA_963277665.1. NCBI lineage: Eukaryota > Viridiplantae > Streptophyta > Magnoliopsida > Santalales > Viscaceae > Viscum > Viscum album. The sequence continues at coordinate 1,580,864,244 of OY728141.1, forward strand.
TACACGCCGTGTAGTTTGAGTACACGCCGTGTACCCCCTTTCCGGGTATACCCCGTGTTGTAGGCAGTGTCCTTGCTGTGTGAAATAATGGGTGCACGCCATGTTCCCAGTTCTACATGCCGTGTAGTCCGTCCCCGCGTATGCGTTACCAGTCAACGGCTGTGTACCGTGTTGGAGCCGTGTCCTTGCTGTGTGCAATAAATGAGTACACGCCGTGTGTCTAAACTACATGCCGTGTAGTCCTTCCCCGCGTATGCATTACCCTCAAACCATGTGTTGACCAGTCAACGGCCGCAGAGCTGTGTTGGAAGCCGCGTGGAGACCGTGTGAATTAACCGAGTACACGCCGTGTACCATAAAGTACATGCCGTGTACTTTTCCTTTTCTCGCCTATAAAAGGAGGGGTCCCATCCTCCTTTCAACTCACCCCTCTCCACCCCTCTCCTCTGAGCAGAGCTCTCTCAAGAGACTCAAAGGATCTTCCTTCCATAACTTCTTCGTCCGAGCTCCGATTTACGATCCATTAGCGGCCATGGGATCGTGATGACGAGGAAGAACGTCCGAGATTAGATCCGTTTTCTTCCCTTCGACCTTTCCTTTCCGACTTCCACCCAAGAAGGTTTTGCCGAGACTCGATAGAGGTGACGGACGCCGACGGACTTCTTCTAAAGTTGATTAGGGGGAGCGCTGTGATCAGAACATGTTGAGGTAGGGATCTTACCTTCGTATCTCTAATTTGTGCATTATGCGGGGTGGGTGTTATATTGTTTACGTGAAACACTTTTGAACTGGTTTAATAAAGATAATAACTGGCTTATATAACAGGGATGGGAAGTTGTGATTGCTGTTACTTTATATCCTGTGATATTATGTTGTGAATTGAATGAGATTCTACCTACTGAAAATTGTGGTCGTTGGGGGACTTTGCTTACGCAATTAAATGTTTCCCTCTCCTTCTGGATTTTATTATGGGTGGAAACCTTGTGGAATGTGGAAATTGGTTAATCACGTAAAGTTGGATGTTTAAAATCTGGAACCCTTGTGTGATCACCCCAGTTAAACAAAATGGAATAATGAACATGTGGGTGTTGTCTTGGTTATGTGGCATGTGATGGGGGTGTTTTGTGTTTTGTTGTTGTTTGGGAGAGCAGCGGGGCTGCGGTTGGCTTGGTTATGGGTTGGTGTGAGTGTTGTGTTAGTAATGGGAAACAAGGCTACAATAAATGGTATTAAAGGGAAAATGATGTACGATGCAGTTGTGGTTTTGGCGGTTGGAAGCGGGGCTACAGGGTTGGGTTTTAATGTGAAGGGGTTATGGGTTGTGAATAATAAATAAAAGTGGAAGAGTTAATGAATGGTTGGGCGTGGTAATGGAAAGGAGTTAATAATCAATGGGGCTGGTTGGTTGATAAGAAGGGCTTGGTTGTGTTGCTTGTGTTTTCCTAACTTTATTTTTGGATGGCAGGGATATGTTTTACGAATGATCGATGTAGTTGGTTGTGGATAGTTGCCCAGTAGTTAAGGAACTAAATAATCTAATTCTTCTGAAACATAAAAACCTAAATGGGGTTGGGGTTGTTTGTTGTATGCATGCTTCGTAGTAGCAGTGCCGAGGCACATGCTCAGTTTCTCTATTTAGAAGCCATAGGTTTGGCTGTGTGGTTGGTATATATATATATCTGTATCTTTTGTGTTTTATTGCACCCCACCCATGTTGAGCACTTAGTTTCGAACACTCCCATTTCATGGGAGAGGGTGTTTTTACCTTAGTTACTATCTCCTTCCTGCTCCTTCTCCCCTAGGCTGTGATGGCTTGAGGCGACCTTACACCTAAGACTCTTCGGGTAGGTTTCGATTGGGGTGGCTTAGGCCCAAGACTCTTTAGGCAGGTTCTACTTTTTCCCAAGAATCTTCAGGATGAGGCCCAGGTGTGTGTGGGCGGGATATGTGGTTGTGAGGCCCAGGTGTGTGCGGGCGGGATATGTGGTTGTGAGGCCCAGGTGTGTGAGGGAGGGATATGTGGTTGTGAGGCCCAAGTGTGTGCGGGCGAGATATGTGGTTGTGAGGTCCAGATGTGTGTGGGCGGGATACGTGGTGGTGAGGCCCAGGTGTGTGCGGGCGGGGAGAGTGTGGCAGCGTCAGGGTGTTCGTCGTTAGGAAGAGAAGCTAACTAAAGAGAATTGGTGCGGGGTACCCAATACTCTTGTTTCTTATATACTACTACCTGTTGTGCTTGTGTTTTGGTGAGTGTTGCTGGTGAGGTTGGGTGGATAAAATTCCTTGATAGGTTTCTTCTGTTGTTCTCACGGGACATTAGGATGTCTCCCCACTTTTGCACAAGAGATTTAGGTTTCCCTACTGAATATACTTGTATGCTCACCCTATGTTTACTTTCAGGTTTCCAGGAGGACTACCAGGGCCGTGCAGGACCCTACTAGTCGGACAGTTGGAGTTGTTGCAGTTGTTGTTCTCTTGTTTTCTTTTGGTATTGTACTTTGAGCTTTCTTGTACTTGTACCTTGTTATAAAATTGTTTAAACATGCATGTGGGATTGGTTTGGGTTTATTTCTATACACTTGTTCTTTTTCCTTTTTGGTGGTTGACTTGTCCTATTTCCCGATCCTAAATAAATAAAAAGGGTAATGCCTCCCATACTTGTGAAAACTCATACCCTTGGTGCTAGTCACCACCCCGAGGCCTACTGGAGGCCGGACTCAGGGGTCATTATCTCCCTTTTACCATTTCCAGCTCAGGAGGTGTATCTTTGGTGGGACGGGGTCGTGACATTCCACCTCTAGCACACAACGAACCATCTCTTTATAGCTAATGTTTTTTTAGAGATAAGTTTATACCACTAAAAAATTGTTAAATATTACTTTTAAGGTTGGAAATAAAAGTGGATGCATACCTAAAAAATTTAGTGAGGTTAGCCACATATATACTAACTAACTCATCCTTATTTTTCTTTTGTTTAATTATTTTTTCCATCATAACATGGATTGTGTGAGGAAAATATTTTCTAATAAATAATTTATTGAATCATTCCCATTATAATTTCTTCTTTATTTATCGTGTTTTTTTATCATTTTCCACCATTGATCAACTTTAATTCCCCCAAAAAAACTTCAAGTACAATATTTTGACTCTTTGAACTATATATCATAGAATATTCATTATCTCCATCATATAGATAAACTAATTTTTTTTTTCTGGTATCATAAGACTTAGGGTTTCTCAACTAAGTTTGACTCAAATATTATAGAAATATTTGGTTATCTAACTATTAGGGTTAATCTTTTTCACTACGCCTTACATAAGAAAATCCATTGGAACTCTACTTTGGAGTGATCCTACTCGATTGGATGATTAATATTATAACATGTGTTCTGTTTAAAAGAAATCTAACACTTAGTATTTTGTAGTGGTTTTTAATATCTCAAAATTTTATAAAATACATTCATTTTTACATATATAAATGATTTTAATGATTAAGTTTTTGAATCATATTCCTTCCTTCAAATCAATATGCTAAAACCATATTGGTGTGTAACTATTTACATATCCCAAAGATTGTGTTACTAACCCAAATTAAAAAGAAAACGTTTTTACACATATCTAAATGTATCTCATGCATAAGGTACATAATTTTTTTGTATAAAGGATTAGAATCATATGAAACCAATAATCCCCATAAGAGTAAGCATGAAGTGATAATTATTCAACCCCAACATTTCTATATAATTCCAAATCTCTCGAGCTAGGGAGAAGTTTGGCCCAAAGTATCTCTAACCATGGTTCTTCACTTAAGATGTCTTTTGATTTCATCGTTATTATATCACATAATATATATAAAGTATAATTAACTTATGAATTCTAACTCATAACACAGTACAATCCAAATTCAAGGTAGAAGAATACTAAATCAATTATCATATCTTGAATGTAACTTCTTAAATGCATGTATGAAAATTTATAGAAGTAGTTTAGCTCTTTAAACTTATCAAACATAAATTCATAATATAAAAAATTTATATTTATGGATGAAGTAAGTAATAACACGAAATAAATTCATAGTTCATAAATTTAGACATGGGATAACTATTTATGAATAATTCATAAATAACGCAATTATAAACACTTTATAATTTAGTCATGAATTACTAACATTCCATAATTAAATAAATATAAATAATTTACATTTATTTATATGAGATCCTTGATATTATCATCTTATATGGAATTTACTTAAATATATGATATTTGAAATATTTAAATTTTATATTTCATATATATTATGTAAAAATTTTACATAATCAAAATACATCACATATTTTATTTTAACCTTCATGATATCAATTATCAAAACTGCTTTTGATATGATTCAAATAATTTTTCAAGTAAGACCTTTTAATTTGAACAATTAATCCTTATTTATTAACTTATAAACATTTTATATATTACCTTATGATTTATATATAAACATTTTATATCAAAATTATATGTCACTTCATGTAATTCAAAGGCTTTTTGATATTAACATTTTGTATTATGAATATTTATTAAATAAATGTTTCATAAAAATTTATTAATCAATTAAGAATACTTTATAATTAATTAATTTATAAAAACTATAAATTAAATAAATATCCTAAAATACTATTTCATATAGTTTATAAACATTTTATAAATTATATAGTTCAATTCATAATTTAAAAATTGAAAAATCAATTTTTTTATATGTCATATTTTTTGACTCACCTATGTCTTAAGCAACAATTCCATTCAAAAATGACATCATGTCTTAAGAGTGATGATTAACAGTATGTGATAGATAATATAGGTTATTAGTCATTTTCTACGATATCTTTTATATCATAAATGCTGATTTAATTTAAAACTAATATATGCACCACGATTCGCAAGCAATGGTTTTTGATATCGCATTTAGCACCTAGGAGTTATATCTTACGATATACCATATATCATATTAACAATACGATGAACTTTTTTTGTCACAAAAATGGTGTAATTTTGTGTTATCACCTTATACAACTCCCTTTATCATATGCTACGATATATCATGAACCATAGGATCACACCATACCACTTTTTATGATATCATATATCATACAAGGGGATCCCATCACAACTTGAAATATCATATATTATAAAAACTAAACACAATTAAAAATCCATATTGTTTCTTACAATATATCATATTCTAGAGCATAGACTAGTTAATTTTTTATATTGTATTTAACGATTAATGTAACATCTCGGACTCCAAAAACCTATAAATGATAGTTATATTATATTTTCGGTACATAGTACAAGAGTTCCAACATGATCCAAAAACTTAACAGTCTTTGGAGACTAGATATGTTCAAACATTACATTTGAAAACATAAGATATAACATAGATACAATGTGAGAACATTATTAATCCTTCCACCATTTACATGAAAATTACACATATTTCTCCTCTAGATTTCCTAGCAAAGGGAAAGTAAATAAGGGTAAGATCAGATGCATAGAAAGGAGTATCATACATAGGAAGCTATCATAATATAAAAATAGAATACTTAATAAGGTGAGAATAAATAAAAAATAGGAATTCATAATCAACTGAAACTGATGGCATGATATACCCCTAATAATAAATGTAAACATGGATAAAAATAATCATTGATATCATACTAATGGAATGAATAATTTCAGACATCAAAACATGATTTCAAGGCCTTATGTCAAGACACTATATTGATATGGGGAGATGTATACACCAAAACTCAAGTTTGTTTTTTGTTTCATGAAACTGGTTGATGCATTGAGAAGAAATATAATTCTAGGTCTCAACTGTCACCTAATTAAGTCCAATGCATTCACCATAAGAGTCAAAAATAATTTTATACTATTTCCTAAAGAACCTTTGGCTAGATAAAAACATGTCTATCCATGAAATAAGAAATAAATAAAACAAATACTTCATCATTCAATAGAATAATGTTGATGTCTAGAAGAACATACCTTAATAAACATAGATTTTTTGTGGTATCATAAAAGTAATAAACATGACCCTTATCAAAGAAATATAGTAGTGAGGGTATTTCCAATGTGTTGGGTTATACATAGAAGATAGTAGTTGGGTTTGATAGTTTTTATTTGTAGGAGATGAAGGAAATGGTAGGAAATATCCTTCATAATTGTTCATAAAGAGGGTGTGAATATTCCAATGAATATCCCTCGGGAGTGTCTATCCATGTGTGTAGTATTAATCCCACTTATCATGCATCATAGTAATGATTGAGTCAATTTTCAACCAAAACTTCTCAAGGTGATTACCCCTAGGTGAATCTATGTGACAACCACATCCAATTTCTAAGATCTATATAGTGATGTATTTTCTAGGAAACCATACACACTTTTACGTTACCAAAACATAGGATGGTTTTTTCCATCATGGAAATGATTGAGTTTTACAATGATTTTGGTAAATCTTGAATCAAAAAAATATAAGAGAAGAATAAAAATATAGAATTTTAAATCCCTTAAATTTTATGATTAATATGGTAAAAATTATTCCGTGGTAATGTATGCACCACACAAATTAAAAAAATTAGTGAATATAACATAAGTCCCAAAGAATGGAAATTGAGATGGAGATACCAAAATATGGATTGGGTAGAAATTTAATCATAAACTATTGAAATATAGGGATTAAATTTGATATTAAAATACCATGAATAAAATATTTTAATGATATAAAATCTCAAATAGGTAGTATATATACCACATAAAGAAAATTATGTGTATAATACACAACATGTCTCGAAGAGAGGAATTTGAGACGGAAAAATCAAACCTCTTTTCCCGAATTCAACAAACAAAATTCAACCTATTGTATCAAATATATAGATATATTAATTTAAAATATTACTCATATCATATTTTAATTATTCTATTCATATATAGTTATCCTCTATATGAATTCTAGTTAGTTTACATATTTTCCTACATCAGGTGTTTATAGTTTGATAGTTTGTACTAGTTTCATAAAAGCGATGTTGTTATTTATTATTCTCCCAAATTTAATAATTATTATATAATATTAGGTATTATAATAGATAAAATGTATTTATTTATGATTCTATTATATAATTCCATTAGTGTTTTAGTTATATCACATGAATATAGAATCAACGTCAGCTTATTTTGGCGAATTTAGCGATCAAAGATGATATTTCACTAATTATTTAAATACTTAATATAATAAATCTATAAACATTAAAAATTATTATTTTATTATTAAATTATAATAAAATTAGTGTTTAAGTTATCATATTCATCCATGATGGAGTTTTATATCATTGTTCAAGTAGGTGATTAAAATGACCCAAACATGAACATACTATAATTAATGGATAGTTATGATTATGAAAGTGGTTTATTTTGAACATAATTTCATTATTAAATTATAATAATGATATTATATATATAATTTTAAGGTATAAAGTTATATTTAAATAGGGTTTAATAAATAAGAGAGAAACAATGTGAAAGACGAGATACACTACTTTGTGGAGGAAATAGTTCACATAATTCATGGTTAACATTTTTATTTCTCAAATAATGAGAGGGAAATAAGGTATATAATAATTTTAAATTTTACAATCATAGTTATATAATATATATTATATTTATTAATCAATCCCATCATTAAAGCCAACCATGAGTGGCGGTTGTAAAAAATGAATGATGTCTCTTCATGGAGGTGGTAGTCTGCGCACACATACTAACGACACTTTTATTTTTCTTAGTGGATAGAGTGGTATAAATATTTTTTTTTCATTCATTTAATAACATCTCATAATAATAACTATATTTATTCCATTATATTTTAATGGATATAAGTGATTGTAAATACATAGAGACTTAATCTTCTCCAAGAGATCTCAATGGAAGTTAATGCCTTAAGCTAACTTCTAGAGGTCAAGGGGTTAATGATGAGAAAAATATTTCTATGATATTTATTTTTTGTATAGGTTTAAAATAAATTCAAATGGGAAGTTTAATCATGGAGGGGTGGAAGTGATCCCCCTTTTTAAGGGAATAAAATTTCACTTTTGGGAATACCCATTACCCTTCCATGATATCATTACACCATTCATTGACCAATAAATCCAAAAAAATTTAATAATTGAGTTTTGGATGATATTGGGTCGATTAAACCTAAAATAATACTTTTAACAGATGTTTTAAACACGTTTCAAGTCTTTTACCACAAGTTGTTACATTTTAACATTTTGATTCTTACCTTGGTAACTAGTTTTTAACTAAGTAATTTATATTTTATTTAAAAATATAAGTTAACACATATTACCAAATTTTTATGTTTTGGACCTAAATTTATCATCTATTGAATCCAATTAAATTTATAAATATTATAAAATTAAATTTTAATTTAAAACATATAATATATAGAAAAATAGTTTTTATTAAAAAATCAGGGCATTCACAGCTAAGTGTTTCTGATCATATTTAGTATTGATTAATGAATGAACGAATGTTAATATATTTATATATATTTTATTATATTATAATAATTATTTATAAATTATTAATTTTTTTATTAGATAAAAATCACACAATGTTAATAAAAAACATCTTTGAAGAAAGTAATTTTACCATTATAACATTAATTAACTATGATCCGTGTAATATTATTTTTATGAATAAAAATAAAATGGTATTTTTTAGATAATTAGAAGATAATGATTCAAAATTTTAAATCCATTTAGTAATATTAAACTTATAAAATTGATAAATTAAATTTAAAATAATAAATTTATAATGAATAAAAACTATTTTAGTGAAAAATGTGACTTGATCTTTAAAATATCAAATATAGGTTTATAAATTAAAAATAATATTTTAAAATGAATAATGTTACATATAAAACATATATCTTTTCAAGATAATTGTTTTTTTAGTTTTAATTTATTCTTAAATTCTGACGATGTCATAGAATGCACAGTTTTTACAAAAATGGTATTCACACTATTCACTTAAAAACATTTTTTTAGAAAAATCCCAAAATTTAATCATAAGTTAATATCTTTATTATGAAATAAAAAATGAATTTTATTTTTTAAAAATCAAATTCTAAAATTTATAAATTGATCTTTTAAATATACTTATGAATAGAGGCTCTTTAGAGCGTGCATTGTGTGATAGTTCGAGATATGGTGTTTACCTACAACAATAGGGTCTCAAGTATTGCATTACCCCATAAATAATTTCATCCTTGAAATTAGGGTATATATCATATATTGACTAATTATGGATATTCCTTCCCCATATCTTCTTCAAGCTCCCAGATTGTGTCCTCTAGTTTGTAATTTCTCCAAAGGTGTAACGCCCCGACCCCAGTTACCTAGAGTCAGTGCATTATTACATAACATTGGAATGATCACAAAATATCCAGTCTCGAATGAATGATTAGTTTAGTAGCCTTGGAAACACTAGATACATCCATAAGTCTTACATTACATCATAAATTGAAAAACTAAAATAACATAGTCTCCATAGTCCACACTCATATCCCCTCAGACTATCCCTACAGGTCAGTCATAAACTACTTCTTCACATCCTGGAAAAAATAAAATATAGAAAGGGGTGGGCTCAGATTCTCAGTAAGGATAAAAATATAGCGGAAACATTCATAAATAAGCATAAACATTTAAGGCAATGTATAACTAAAACAAAAGACTTTTAAACTTGAACTTCAACATAATATGGAAAAAATAAAATAAAATAATGCCATTTACTTATTCACATTGATATTATACTAGTCGAATAATCATATGAAATATCATTAACCACTTTCATAATGATGAAATGCATAATGCTAGACTATCATAACCACATAGTCAAGGTATCGTGCCAAGACTACAAATAAGATTTTATCAAGGCCTTGTGCCAAGACACTAGTTTTTCTCATGAGACATACCGATGCATCGAGGAGCTATAACAGGCTTCACCCATCACTTACTAAGTCTAATGCATTCCTCATATTAAAAGTTTGAAACATAACATAAACATTCGTATTAAAACTAGCATACGAAATGTCAATACTTTATCCACAAACCATGAATGGTATAAAAATAACACATCCACAGTAAAAAAAACTCATTCAATACAATATGGAAGATTTTATTATAACAGATTAACCTCAATTGAGAATAATTAAGGATATCGACATAGATGAAAATAATTGTAACACCCCGAGCTTCCTTGATACGCTTCTCTTTCAATAACGCAATATCTTGCATTGTACACAAGTTTGAGATTCTAACACACCGCGACCATTCAAAAGAGCCATTATGAATAGTAATACCCACTTTTTTAAATTATATATATTTTATATTTCAAAATGGATTTCATTTTTGGATTCGGAATATCAAAATAAGCCTATGTTGAATTTTTGGTATTTTTCTGAGAACTTCCAATTTTTTATGAATAGTGAAAAATACTTAAAAACAACTTTTTTAATCAAAATAATTCAGAGTGATAAATTATACTATTGAGTGGTTTTAAAGTATAATTAGAATATATTTTTACCATTTTATCCAATGGCAGTCATTAGAATTAATTTCACTTTGAAATTGGACATAAACAATTGTCAATCTTTTGATATATATTGTTTCTTAAAAACACGTTATTTGTTGTGACAGTGGGAATTAGTTATAAAATTAATTAATGCAACTTATATGTTTGGAATTTTTTAAAATAGACATCATTTTTGAATTCGGAATATCAATTATAGCTTAGGGTGAATTTTGGCATTGTTCTGAAAAACTTCAATTTTTGATGAATAGTGAAACCACTAAGTGGTAGTTAAAAAACTGATTTTTCGTTTAAATGAAACATTACCACTTTTGTGATTTGATTTTTAAAAATCCAACATACATGGTTGTCATTAGGAAGTAAAATATGGTTCAATGGGATTAAAATAATTTTTTTGGTGAATAGTAACTTTTAAGTTTAATTAATCGCGATTAAAGGTAATTAGTGAAATTTAAGGTAAAAATGATATTATAAAAATATGAAAATACCTTAACACTTGTCCTACCCCTATTGGATAAGTCATTTCCGACTAATAAAATCCATGGGTCAACTTGGGGACCCCATGGAGCCACTTTGGTAGGAAAATGACATTAAAAACCTTTTATTTAATGTTAAAATAAAAATGTCACAAACATGAGTTGTTTTACTAAAACAATTTTTAAATGGGGTTATACAAGTCATATTTTTGACTATAAATATTCATTAGAAAGATAAAACGATATAATACATCAGGATAGTTTTTTTATAATTTTTAAACATTAAATAAATTAAATTATTTATGACACCATGATGATGCAGCGATTACCTCATTAATTAACGATTTAAATAAAATGAAAAGATAATGTAAAATCTAAGACTTAAACTTGTCAAAAAACTATTGGATGAGTAGATTTTGAACCATTATCACCTTACCCTCGAAATATATAAGTGTGAGACCTTTAGAATCCGAAAAATAATTTCATAATAAAGTAACATTTCGATCTTTCCAAGAGTTCCCCTTCTCTCCTCTTATAAAAGGCCCCCACCTCCACCACCTTATTCACACCTTCAAGCCATTTGGCTCGGCAAAACTATGCCCAAATACTCTCCCAAATTCCCTATCTTACTCCTAGAAGCATCACTTTGGGCAGAACTCTTCCCAAGGAAGCCTTTGGCTCAAATCAAAAAGAGTTACCTGATTTTAAGGTAGTGTTTTCTCTTGTGTTCTTATGTTTTATTTTGCTTCTCCAACCCCCTAAACTCTTTTTATTAATTTATTTTGTAACAACACCAGTATCCTAAATATACTAGGATGTTTTTATAATAAGTATTCGAGCTACACTTACACACACTTACATGTAATGGTTAAAGAATATACTGTTTCTGTGGATGGTGAATTTCTGCCTCACGAAACGATGATTGTTCAACACTCATATAACATCTTCAAAGGTGGACATTTAGATGTCACTATATTTATATATGATATAAAATATGTTTATGTTTTACTTAATCTTATGTATTTTTCATTTATGACATACCTTTATGGTTTCCATTATGGGTAAACGCGATATTTTGATTTTAGGAAGTGCGGACTACCGCCCCCTCAAAGTGATTTGAATCGTTAATGCCATATGTGGGATGTATAAAGGATAGAGTAAATAGTATTATAAATTATATTATACTGGAATTATATTATACCTTTATATAATTATAACTTCATTCCATTGAATATGAAATATAAATGAAAGTAGCGTTCATGCGTACGTACGGCTTACCGTCTCCATGAACGGTGCATTTCATTTCTTACCTCTAAATGCTATGTAATATTATAAATGCATGTATATAATGGATATATATGATATATATCATGAATATAATTCTGGATATAATGTATAATTCACCACATGAACAACTTTTAATTATAAGATGTTTATTTTTGACTCAAGTACCAAAGATCGACAAAATGACCGTTATTAACTTAAATAATTAAATAATTTTCATAACATGGTAATAAGTGATATAAAAGGAATAATTAACATGGAAAAGGTTCTTAAGAATATAGAAATTAACTCTAGTTTATTATTCATGAGGTTAAAGAACGTTCGAGTCAAGTCAGATACGAGGTAAGGGAATTTCTTAACCCAATTTCCATTCTTTTGGTTAATCTCCTACTTTCAAATTAAGTCATGATATTATTTCGTCCTATCTTGTATTTGTACTTTATTTATGTGTAATTATAGTGAATACACCTAATAGATCTATTTTATTAAAAAAAATGATCTTTCTAAGGGACTTCGTCTCAATCTCCATTCATTTAGGCATACTTTTTTTATACACAACTTACTTTTATACAGTGTATAAACCCCTTTGACTTTTATGTTTATTAAAAAGGTATATTTTTATTCGAATCATTTTCACAAAACAACAAAAGGAATGTTTTGTCTTGCGTATGTGGCGACAACGACTTCTCCGCCACCGTGACCATTATTTGAGTTTCAGCTTCCTCTACAAGCCATAGTTTTTTTAAATAAAAAACAAATACCATTTTTTACTTTTATTTTATTTTGGTATTGAAAATGGTATGTATCAAACTTTTTTCACGAGTTTTAATATATGAAAACCCAGTGCAAATGTATATTTATTTAACGCAAGCTTAAAAATGTTTTCAGAAAACCCGACTCTCTAGTGTGTTAGACAGGAAGGGATTGGGCGTAGGTCCATCATGGCTTATAATTAGTCGAGTAGTCGGAGAATTAGTTATTTTGTTTTCAGAAGCTTGCATAATGTTTTCAGAAAAATACTGGAGTATATTTGATCAATTTTAAATGTAAGTATCTTCTAAAAATTGAACTGGTATTTTGATGCCGCAATTAATTTCAAACAGTATCTTACAAAAATGGTATTCCTAAATGTTTATATACCATTTTTCATATGGGGAATGCATTGGACTTAATAAGTGACGAGTAGAGCTTGCTATAGCTCCTCGATGCATCGGTAGGTCTCATGAGACAAACTAGTGTCTTGGCACGAGGCCTTGACAAAATCTTATTTTTGGTCTTGGCACGAGGTCTTGGCTACGTGGTTATGATAGTCTAGAATTATGCATTCCATCATTATGAAAGTGGTTATTGATATTGCATGTGATTATTCGACTAGTAGAATATCCATGTGAGTAAGTAAATGGCATTATTTAATTTTATTTTTTCCATATTATTCTGAAGTTCAAGTTTAAAAAGGATTTTTTTAGTTATACATTGCCTTAAATGTTAATGTTTATTTATGAAAGCTTCCGCTATATTGTTATCCTTACTGAGCACTTGAGCTCACCCCTTTCAATGTTTTAATATTTTCCAGGATGTGAAGAATTATTTTATAAATGACCTGCAAGGATAGTCAGAAGAGGATATGAGTGTGGACTATGGAGACTTTGTTATTGTAGTATTTCACTTTATGATGTAATGTAGCTTTTATGAATGTATATAGTGTTTCCAAGGCTACTAAACTAATCGGTCTTTCGAGACTTGATCTTTTGTGATCATGACAATGTTACACAACAATGCACCGACTCTGGGTAACTGGGGTCGGGGCGTTACAGTTGGTATCAGAGGCAGTTTAGTACTAACCTTGTGTAAAGACCCGTAAATTTCAAGGAAATTTTTTTCTTAATTTTCTTTGGAATTTTACAAGAGCGCAGTTTATGACGGCACCTGATTCCGAGGCCCGGTGTGCCCGGAATCATTTTCCGAAGTTTGGCTCGGGTACGTTCAGTGAACGGACGAGCGGGTTTTTCTATCTTTTGAACCGGTGCCCAGAATCGAATTCTGAGGGCACCGATGAAATCGAAGCGCCAGTATTCTCTTAGAAACGCCTCTTCCGGAGTTGCGTTTGCTCGGGTGTGGTTTTTAATTTTCGGGCTTAAAGTTAAGAAATAAAATAATTTTGCGACAACTTTATTTTATTTCACTTAAGCCACTTGGAAGCCACTTGAAGCCACTTAAAGGCGGCTTGATCTGAGTTGAACTGGATAGGATGCCATCCAGAAATATCCTACCCTCTTGGTAGGATATTTTTGAGGTGGGGCCCGCACGAGCCCCGCCGTTTCTTTCCGCTAAGAAACGCACCCGTGAAAACCCGTCTTAATGAAAGTCAACTGACGCGTTTTCTAAATTCTTAACAGACCAATTAAATGGGCTGTTTCTTTCGTGAATTAAATGGGTTGTTTCTTTCGTGAATTAAATGGCATGTTTCTTTCGTTGAATTAATTAAACGAATTAATTCAATCGTTTCTTAAACCTGTTTTCGTGTGTTGGCATATTAATAAAATAAGACCAACCCAAAATCTTTGGAGAAGGTTTGAGAGGATTCTTGCTTCTTCTCCCTCGCGAAGAACGCGAAGAACACGAAGAACGCGAAGAACGCGAAGAACGCCGAACCCGGAAATCGACGACGCTTCCGTCCGAGACGTTCTTCCACGCTCCGATCTCCGATCACCGACCGTTTGAGGTGAGTGATTCCGGATTTCCTCTCAAAAGTTCTTTTCTTTTGGTTTTAAACGAAACACAGATTTAAATATTAATAATTTAAATCTGTTGTTCTTGGTTCGTTGAGCTCGCCGACTCAACGCCGGATTCCGCGACGACGCAACGCCTCCCCGCGACGACGCGACGATCCCTCTCTTCCGCGACGATCTTTTCCGCGAAGAACGCCCGTGCGCGACGATCGACGAGGTAGAGATTTTTATATTATGGGAATTACCCCTTTTTAATTTTTTTTTCTTCCCGTCAATATTTCTTTAAAGAAATTAAAGAACCGTTTTTGTGAACAATTTTAATCTTATTAAAATTTTTGTTTCCTGTGTGGAATAAATTTCTCCCGGTTGTTTATCTCTAACGCGGAGGGTGCGGGCCAAACGAACACGGCCCGACGACCCTCCGCCGTTCTTCGTTTTGTGCGGATTTGACGGACGACGACGGAACGTGCCGCAGCGGAAGTTTGACGATCCCGTAGTAAAGAACGGATCCCGGGAGGAGCAACGGCGCAGACGGGAAGGAAAACGGGCCACCGGAGCGACGCCGGCGGCCCGCGGAAGCTGCCGGCGGCGCGGGTTGCCGGTGCGACGGCGGCCAACGGACCCGCAGCCGCGCGGTTCCGGTTCGCCCAGGCGGGACGCGGCTCAGCCGCGTCCGCGGTTCCCCAGCGCGGCCCGCACGCGGGCCGCGGTTTTCCTCAGGCCGCGGGTCAACGCCCGCGGCTTCCACCCGCGTCGCTCGGCCGAGCCGGACCGGCCCTGGCCGGGCCGGGCCGGGCCAACCGGGTCGGACCCGGGTCGGGCGACCCGGTTCGGGCCGACCCAGGGGGGGTCGGGCCGGGTCGGCCCGGGCCCGTACCCCCCATCTTCAGACGTTTTCGTTCAAACGCCTGTAACTTGAGCTTCGTGCCTCCAAATGACTCGCCGTCAGCGGCAACGCGATCCTTGGATCGAGACGGTCGTTTCGGTATATCGGACTCAAGGTTTCGGAATACTTTGAGTTCGTCCGGGTTGGTTCGTACACGAGACCAACTAGGCCCTCGGAGTGAAAACGCTCATATCTTGAGCTACGGACGTCCGATTGACGTGCCGTCAGCTTTTTTGAATTCCTCTAAGTGAGACGGATCTTTTTGGCATACTCCGCCCGAGGTTCGGACGCAGGTGGAGTGCGGTCGGGTTGGTTTTGCCTTAAAAACCAACTGGGCCCCTGGGACGAAAGTGCCAATATCTCTCAGACCGGGCGTCCGATTGACGCGCCGTCTGCGACGTTGAGTTCCTGTTGTCGATACGGAAATTTTGAATACATCAACTTCGGACTTTGTGTCATTTGATGTATCCGACTCTCGGCTCGTGGAGCGGACCCTCCCGAACGAGCTTGTTGTGTGCGGGAACCCTAGGCTGGCTGCGACTGCTACTTCGACAGCGACGACCGTGCAGAGATCCTCAGTGGACTGCGGCGACGACTGTGCAGAGATCCTCCGTGGACTCCGACGACGACCGTGTAGAGATCCTCAGTGGACTGCGGCGACGACTGTGCAGAGATCCTCAATGGACTGCGACGACTACTGCACTCAGCGATCCTACGTGGATCAGTGCTACAGGTCCTGTGTGGGCCCGGTCCTGTGTGGGCCGGATCCTGTGTGGGTCCGATCCTATGTGGGTCATCACTCAGCGGTTCTGTGTGAGCCAACTCCTACAGGTCCTGCGTGGGCTCGATCCTGTGTGGGTCCGATCCTGTGTGGGTCACTGCGAGGTTAGTACCTATCGATCCTTCGTGGGTCCGACGTCTTAGATGGTTCAGTGATCATCTTTATCGTCATCCGAAGAAGTATACCTGTGTGAGCTGAATCTTCTGTTTTACTCAATAGAGGTGGTGCGCTTGGTTGTAGCGGCAGACCCGCGATACTGGAGATGAGCGTACGGAGTACGGAGACCGTGTAGCCGGCTGAGACCTGAAGACTGCTCGACCGACTCGAATTGGAGTGAGTCGACTAGCCCAGTGGACGGAGCGCCCGGTATTTGGCGGCAGACCCACGGCGGACGGAGCGCCTGGTAGTTGGCAGCAGACCCGCGGTACTCGACTGGAGGAGTACCTCCGTAGGCTATTTGGGTGAGCGCCCGGTATTTGGCAGCAGACCCTCAGTGGACGGAGCGCCCGGTAGTTGGCAGTAGACCCGCGGTACTCGAAAGGAGGAGTACCTCAGCAGTCTTAGGTTAGTGAGAAGTACCTCGGAGTCGTGACAGGACCACTGTACACTTCAGGGATGGGGCTCTTCAGCAGCTACGTTTTTGATAATGAAAATCCTGGTTTGAGCTGAGTCAATGATCCTTGTGTTTCCTCTTGAATGAGATGGGTTATCTGATAATTTCGATATATGTATGGGCATATACCTATGAGAGTTATTTGTTGAGTTTTCCTGTGTGGATTACGTTTTCCTCTCCTTTCTGGATTGTGTTGAGCTATCCTGTGCGGATTTACTGTTTACTCTCCTTTGTGGATTGTGTTGTTCTATCCTGTGTGGGTATGCGTTTTTCTTTCCTGTGTGGACTGGGTTGTGCTAGGGCTCGGACGTTGGAGCCGATCATGGAATTGATGACTTAGGTATATGTATGGGCATATACCTAAGCCGTGTCAGATGTTACTTCGTGATTGTATCTCTCCTTCGTGGCTTATCCTTTGTGGATTTCGGGAGACCTTCAGGGGTCTCGGGGTCCCTACTGAGTAGCTTATACTCACCCCTGCACGGGCTATGCCCGCACTTCGTGGTGTTGGTTGCAGACGACGGACAACGCTGATCGTGGAGGAGGCGTGCGGAGCAGGACAGTACCTGGAGGTGGACCACTGGGCGGGACGTACTCGGAGCGGTTAGGTGGAACCGAGGAGCAGTGGAGGCTATATGTACCCACCCTTCAGGTGGGACTTCTAGAGGACGGCTTGATGCTGCAGTTTTTCCTTTCAGTCGCTGTTTTTCCTTTCAGTTGTACTTTACAGTTGAGCTTGTATTTCCGGCCCCTTTTACTTTCAGCACAGCTTGTACAGTTTTTACTTAGTGTTTACTTTTCCACTTGCTTACTCTGTGGTGCTTGTTTACTTTTAAAAGGCAATGCCTTCCCTTTTTGTTGGGATTTACACCTTGGTGCTAGTCGCCAGCCCCTGGCCTATGGAAGGCGGGCTTGGGGTAGTCACGGCACGGGCCCCGAGGACGGGTCGTGACAAATTGGTATCAGAGGTGGTCGGTTCTACCGCAGACTCTGATCTTTCTTCTATGTGAAGCAATAGTGTTTAGCGTATTGAGTGTGGTTATCAGTCCAGGGAGTACAGTGTTGGTGCAGCGGCTGACGTATCCATACACCAGGACCCTGACTTCTGATTTCCGACTTAATGCACGAAAACATTGATTGCATGTGTGTTTCAAGTTTTTTTTGTGATTACTTGTGTCAGCTCACCAGGTATACTATTTTGACCGTGGCATACTTGTTTCCTTTTCAGGATGGCACGACGACAACAGCCAGCTAGGGTTCCTAGAGTAGAGCGCGACGACAGCCCACCGAGCGACGAGGCCTCGGTACAGGGCCCGTTGACAGCAGAGGCACCGACGGTACCTTTACCCGCCGAGCCCCCGATGCTTCCAGCACTGGCAGCTGACGACGCACGAGGCCTCGGAGCTCTGCACGAGTTCCAGCGCCAGCGACCACCCAGGTTCCGGGGGGAGTCGGACCCCCAGGCATCCGAGGACTGGCTGGAGGCGGTCGTCCGAGTTTTCAGGCTAGTGAGGACACCAGCAGACCTCATGGTGATCCTCGCGGCGATCTTACTGCACGCAGCAGCCGGACGATGGTGGAGCCTGATGCTCCAGGTACACGATGATGCCACCCTCATCTGGACGGACTTCGAGAGCCTCTTCCGCTCAGAGTTCGTCCCGGCCACCCTCCGTGCGGTGCGCATCCAAGAGCTTCTTCAGCTGCGGCAGGGCAGCTTGACGGTCGCTCAGTACGCGGCGAGGTTCACCGACCTTTCTCGGTACTCGACAGACATGGTACGGGACCCCTTCTTTCGGGCCCGGACCTTCGAGCAGGGATTGAGACATGAGATCAGGGCATCGCTGATCTCTCTTAACATCCCGACCCAGGCAGGAGTGCTAGAGCGAGCCCTTCTGATCGAGAGCTTCCTGGCTGAGTCCACAGCGAGACCTGCTGCAGGGCGGCAGATAGCGGAGTCATCGGAAGCAGGTAGCCGACGGATGACTCAGGGTTCCAGGCAGACCAGACCTACCGGTGGCCGACTGCACGACTCAGGCTTAGTTGTGCGGGGGAGCCGGGGTGGAGTCAGAGCCAGGCGTGCCGAGAGTGGGCAGTGTTACTCCTGTGGTGGGATTGGTCACATGGCTCGTGACTGTCCGACCCGCCATGCTGATGATCAGCAGTTAAGTGAAGAACCTCCCAGGCAGAGGTAGAGGTTCGACCGTGGCGGTCCGCAGGGAGGAGGCGGACGAGGCAGAGGAGCTGGCCGCGCAGTAGGAGGTGGGCGACGCTTTGAGGCTCTGCCACCACCACCACCAGGAGGTCCGCCCCGACCACAGGGAGTGGGTGAACATGCGAGAGCTTAGCTTCAGGCAGCCGAGGCCTTCGATCATGGAGCTCTGGGAGCAGATGGACAGGAGCAGAACTAGTGGATACGTCCTTTGTACTTATGGTTCCTTGTTTCTTTTGTGTAGCGTCTTGTATTATGAGCTGCAATAATAAAAGATGCATACCTTTGTGATATTTTCGTTCCTGTCCTCTTTCGTGATGTTACTAAGAGGTTCCAGTTTTGGCTGTTGACTTGACCCTCACTTGTGAGACATCTACTGGAGGAGACCAGTTACCACACACTGATGCCGACAGTGTGACTCAACCCTTGGAGGCGAGAGTAACGGTTGGATCTCTTAGTAGTAGCGTCGAGGCCTTATGACGTCATCCTTGGTATGGATCAGTATCATCCATGTTAGGATTGACTATTTTAGGCAAAGAATGTGGTTCATCCAGGGGATGAGACCAGGTTTCTCTTATCGGCAAAGAAGAAATCTTGCAGCTCTTGTGGGACCAGAGATGGTCCGGGCCACGTCAGAGGAGGTCCAGGTCATCCAGGAGCGGATGAGGACAGCACAGAGCCGGCAGAAGTCATATGCTGACAGGATGCGGAGGCCACTAGAGTTCGAGGATGGCGACCACGTCTTCTTGCGTGTCTCACCTCGACGTGGTTTGAGGAGATTTGGCCGAGGCGGAAAGTTGTCTCCACGCTTCATCGGACCCTTCCAGGTCCTCAGCAGGGTTGGCGAGGTGGCTTATCGTCTGGCTCTGCCACCTCAGTTGCACCGGGTGCACGACGTCTTCCACGTATCCCAGCTGAGGAGATACGTGCACGACCCGACACACATCATTGACTATGGGGAGCTAGACGTGGATGATGGAGCAACTTTTGTGGAGGTTCTAGTGGAGATAGAGGATCGAAAGGAGCGGGTCCTACGTGGGCGATCGATTCCTCTTGTGCACATCAGATGGCAGCACGGGAACCTCCAGGAGAGCACTTGGGAGCGGGAGGCTCAGATGCGTGCTCAGTACCCACATTTGTTTCCCTAGTTTTTGATGTATCTTTACGAGGACGTAAAGTCTTGAGGTGGGAGTAATGTAAAGACCCGTAAATTTCAAGGAAATTTTTTTCTTAATTTTCTTTGGAATTTTACAAGAGCGCAGTTTCTGACGGCACCTGATTCCGAGGCCCGGTGTGCCCGGAATCATTTTCCGAAGTTTGGCTTGGGTACGTTCAGTGAACGGACGAGCGAGTTTTTCTAACTTTTGAACCGGTGCCCGGAATCGAATTCTGAGGGCACCGATGAAATCGCAGTGCCGGTATTCGCTTAGAAACGCCTCTTCCGGAGTTGCGTTTGCTTGGGTGTGGTTTTTAATTTTCGGGCTTAAAGTTAAGAAATAAAATAATTTTGCGACAACTTTATTTTATTTCACTTAAGCCACTTGGAAGCCACTTGAAGCCACTTAAAGGCGGCTTGATCTGAGTTGAACTGGATAGGATGCTATCCAGAAATATCCTACCCCCTTGGTAGGATATTTTTGAGGTGGGGCCCGCACGAGCCCCGCCGTTTCTTTCCGCTAAGAAACGCACCCGTGAAAACCCGTCTTAATGAAAGTCAACTGATGCGTTTTCTAAATTCTTAACAGACCAATTAAATGGGCTGTTTCTTTCGTGAATTAAATGAGCTGTTTCTTTCGTGAATTAAATGTCCTGTTTCTTTCATTGAATTAATTAAACGAATCAATTCAATCGTTTCTTAAACCTGTTTTCGTGTGTTGGCATATTAATAAAATAAGACCAACCCAAAATCTTTGGAGAAGGTTTGAGAGGATTCTTGCTTCTTCTCCCTTGCGAAGAACGCGAAGAACACGAAGAACACGAAGAACGTGAAGAAAGCCAAACCCGGAAATCGACGACGCTTCCGTCCGAGACGTTCTTCCACGCTCTGATCTCCGATCACCGACCGTTTGAGGTGAGTGATTTCGGATTTCCTCTCAAAAGTTCTTTTCTTTTGGTTTTAAACGAAACACAGATTTAAATATTAATAATTTAAATCTGTTGTTCTTGGTTCGTTGAGCTCGCCGACTCAACGCCGGATTCCGAGACGATGCAATGCCTCCCCACGACGACGCGACGATCCCTCTCTCCCGCGACGATCTTTTCCACGAAGAACGCCCGCGCGCGACGATCGACGAGGTAGGGATTTTTATATTATGGGAATTACCCCTTTTTAATTTTTTTCCTTCCCGTCAATATTTCTTTAATGAAATTAATGAACCGTTTTTTTGAACAATTTTAATCTTATTAAAATTGTTGTTTCCTGTGTGGAATAAATTTCTCCCGGTTGTTTATCTCTAACGCGGAGGGTGCGGGCCAAACGAACACGGCCCGACGACCCTCCGCCGTTCTTCGTTTTGTGCGGATTTGACGGATGACGACGGAACGTGCCGCAGTGGACGTTTGACGATCCCGCAGTAAAGAACGGATCCCGGGAGGAGCAACGGCGCAGACGGGAAGGAAAACGGGCCACCAGAGCGACGCCGGCGGCCCGCGGAAGCTGCCGGCGGCGCGGGTTGCCGGCGCGGCGGCTGAAGCCGCGGCGGCGGAGGCCAACGGACCCGCGGCCGCGCGGGTCCGGTTCGCCCAGGCGGGACGCGGCTCAGCCGTGTCCGTGGTTCACCAGCGCGGACCGCACACGGGCCGACCCAGGGGGGGTCGGGCCGGGTCGTCCCGGGCCCGTACCCCCCTTCTTCGGATGTTTTCGTTCAAACGCCTGTAACTTGAGCTTCGTGCCTCCAAACGACTCGCCGTCAGCGGCAACGTGATCCTTGGATCGAGACGGTCGTTTCAGTATATCTCACTCAAGGTTTCAGAATACTTTGAGTTCAGCCGGGTTGGTTCGTACACGAGACCAACCGGGCCCTCGGAGCGAAAACGCTCATATCTTGAGCTACGGACGTCCGATTGACGTGCCGTCAGCTTTGTTGAATTCCTCTAAGTGAGAAGGATCTTTTTGTCATACTCCGCCCGAGGTTCGGACGCAGGTGGAGTGCGGTCGGGTTGGTTTTTCCTTAAAAACCAACCGGGCCCCTGGGACGAAAATGCCAATATCTATCAGACTGGGCGTCCGATTGACGTGCCGTCTGCGGCGTTGAGTTCCTGTTGTCGATACGGAACTTTTGAATACATCAACTTTGGACTTTGTGTCAGTTGATGTATCAGCCTCTCGGCTCGTGGAGCGGACCCTCCCGAACGAGCTTGCTGTGTGCGAGAACCCTAGGCTGGCTGCGACTGCTACTTCGACAGCGACGACCGTGCAGAGATCCTCAGTGGACTGCGGCAACGACTGTGCAGAGATCCTCTGTGGACTCCGACGACGACCGTGCAGAGATCCTCAGTGGACTGCGGCGACGACTGTGCAGAGATCCTCAGTGGACTACGACGACTACTGCACTCAGTGATCTTACGTGGATCAGTGCTACAGGTCCTGCGTGGGCCCGGTCCTGTGTGGGCCCGATCCTGTGTGGGTCCGATCCTATGTGGATCATCACTCAGCGGTTCTGTGTGAGCCAACTCCTACAGGTCCTGCGTGGGCCCGATCCTGTGTGGGTCTGATCCTGTGTGGGTCACTGCGAGGTTAGTACCTATCGATCCTTCGTGGGTCCGACGTCTTAGATGGTTCAGTGATCATCTTTATCGTCATCCGAAGAAGTATACCTGTGTGAGCTGAATCTTCTGTTTTACTCGATAGAGGTGGTACGCTTGGTTGTAGCGGCAGACCCGCGATACTGGAGACGAGCGTACGGAGTACGGAGACCGTGTAGCCGGCTGAGACCTGAAGACTGCTCGACCGACTTGACTTGGAGTGAGTCGACTAGCCTAGTGGACGGAGCGCCCGGTATTTGGCGGCAGACCCACGGCGGACGGAGCGCCTGGTAGTTGGCATCAGACCCGCGGTACTCGACTGGAGGAGTACCTCTGTAGGCTATTTGGGTGAGCGCCCGGTATTTGGCAGCAGACCCTCAGCGGACGGAGCGCCCGGTAGTTGGCAGCAGACCCGCGGTACTCGACAGGAGGAGTACCTCAGCAGTCTTAGGTTAGTGAGAAGTACCTCGGAGTCGTGACAAGACCACTGTACACTTCAGGGATGGGGCTCTTCAGCAGCTACGTTTTTTATAATGAAAATCCTGGTTTGATCTGAGTCAATGATCCTTGTGTTTCCTCTTGATTGAGATGGGTTATCTGATAATTTCAATATATGTATGGGCATATACCTATGAGAGTTATTTGTTGAGTTTTCCTGTGTGGATTACGTTTTCCTCTCCTTTGTGGATTGTGTTGAGCTATCCTGTGCGGATTTACTGTTTACTCTCCTTTGTGGATTGTGTTGTTCTATCCTGTGTGGGTATGCGTTTTGCTTTCCAGTGTGGACTGGGTTGTGCTAGGGCTCAGACGTTGGAGCCGATCAGGGAATTGATGACTTAGGTATATGTATGGGAATATACCTAAGCCGTGTCAGATGTTACTTCATGATTGTATATCTCCTTCGTGGATTATCCTTTGTGGATTTCGGGAGACCTTTGGGGGTCTCGGGTCCCTACTGAGTAGCTTATACTCACCCCTGCACGGGCTATGCCCGCACTTCGTGGTGTTGGTTGCAGACGACGGACAGCGCTGATCGTGGAGGAGGCGTGCGGAGCAGGACAGTACCTGGAGGTGGACCACTGGGCGGGACGTACTCGGAGCGGTTAGGTGGACCCGAGGAGCAGTGGAGGCTATATGTACCCACCCTTCAGGTGGGACTTCCAGAGGACGGCTCGATGCTGCAGTTTTTCCTTTCAGTCGCTGTTTTTCCTTTCAGTTGTACTTTACAGTAGGGCTTGTATTTCCGGCCCCTTTTACTTTCAGCACAGCTTGTACAGTTTTTACTTAGTGTTTATTTTTCTTCTTGCTTACTCTGTGGTGCTTGTTTACTTTTCAAAGGCAATGCCTTCCCTTTTTGTTGGGATTTACACCATGGTGCTAGTCGCCAGCCCCTGGCCTATGGAAGGCGGGCTTGGGGTAGTCGCGGCACGGGCCCCGAGGACGGGTTGTGACACCTTGGAAGCTAGATTTAGATAAACTCTGATTAGATCACATAGCCCAAAGATAGACTTTGAGGATTAGTATAGAAGAACTTCCTAGAATTTTGGTATTATAGAGATTTTGTGAGTTTTCCGAGCAATACATCCCTGTCTGGATACGAGCACGTAGAGGCGGCTCTGGCACAGATGTACCTAGGGGTAAAACTCGAAAACACCGCTTTGAGCTAGACTCGAACGGGAACTGGTGCACGAAAATGGGCCTTGCTGCACTCTTGGTTACGACACTCCTGGGGGATATGCTTAGGATAATTCTCATTTTCTTTACAAACCACTATTAAGGGTTATGAGTATATACTTCCTCAAAGATTACATTTTTTATGATTATGGATTATATCCATAAATAGTTCAATTTATGTTAAGTATTTTACAACTATGGAATTATGTATTTTGATTCATAAACTAATCTAGTTTATGCCATTGTTTAGAAATGGCGCCTAGTGGAAGGAATGGAAACCGTATCAATGCACGCACTCCGTGTAGGGATTGCCCTCCTACTCAAGATAATTATTGTGAATCTGGAGATACAACTGGTGCTGATCAACTTATTACCATACTGGGACAACTCACTCAGGTTATGAATAATAACCTTACTCGTATGGAGCACCCTGATCCGCAACGTGGAGGATCAATGTTAGACCGATTCATGAGGCAACAACCGCCAACATTTAATGGGGGTACAAATCCATTAGTAGCTGAGTAATGGATAAACTCCTTAGAGAAAATATTCCACGCCTTGGGGAGTAGAGAAAGGGAGAAGGTTGTCATGGCAGTCTACCGCCTCACTGGAGATGCCGATCAATGGTGTTCGTTGATTCAAAACACAAAGGTAGATGATGAAATATCAAATATGGAATGGAGGGAGTTCAAAGAGATTTTTTTAGAAAAATACTTTCCTCGTGACCATCAAGCAGATATGGAAAGGAAATTTCTGAGTCTGAGACAAAAGGAGGATGATAATGTCACAAAGTATGAGGCCAAATTTACAAGGTTAGCAAGATAGGCTGCAGATTATATACGTAACCCAAGAAGTAAGATCGATCGTTTCTTTGATGGGTTAAAACCGTTTCTCTGTTGAGCATTAGTATCACAATATTTCTCAACATACGAAGATATAGTCTCGTGTGCTATCAAGACAGAAAAGGAATTCTCTAAATCTTATGAAAATAAAGTAAAGTAAGAGAAGAAGAGAATAGTGGAACAAGAGACAGATAAAGGGAAAAAGGGAAAGAAGAATTTTCCATTATGTGGTAATTGTGGGAAGAATCACCCCGGTACTTGCATAAAAGGAATGGGAGTTTGTTATAAATGTGGAGAAAAAAGTCACCAGGCTCGTGATTGCAAGGGAAAGAAAGAAGCTATCAATGTTGAATGCTACAATTGTTGGGAAATGGGGCATTATGCAAATGAATGTCCTAAGCGTCAAGAAAACTTACCTCATAAAAGGCCAAGGGATCAAGGACAATCATATGTTGTTACTATAGTTGAAGTGGAGTAATTAATGTATTGGTGCTTTTGGACTTAAGGATTATATTATGGTTATAAGAATAATGTGATATATATAAGGATTGTACTGCAGTACTTTTTGATTTCAATAAGGTTTTAATATGATTAAGGTAATCATATTTTTAGTATGTGACAATAAGAGAAACTTTACTTTGTTTGGGGAATCTGATGTTACAATTGATTTTGGAATTTTGAGACCTTTTAGAGAAAGTCTGTACGGAGGTATTTTGGATAACTATAAATGTTGGAAAGGATTAAGTTGAACTTTGGATAGTATTGTTTAAGGTTAAAAAATTTATGAAGATTATTTTTGGAATATTATAATACTACAGTTTTAGGAAAAAGACAACCTGCAGGTTGAGGGATAACCCGTCGCGTCGGACAAAGCTGCAGGAATCGAACCCACAACCATAGTGCGACATGCCTTTATTACCTACCACTAGCCTACATGAAGTCCCTGGTTATTAAAAAAATAGTTTTCCTAATCTAAATGGTATGTGGTAAAATTTAGAACCTTATACAATTAGGATAAATAGAATATTTTTGAGTTCTGTTACCATTTGGAGTGAAAGATGGGTTTGTGGTAAACATTTATTAAAGAATGAAAGTCGACATGACCAGTATGTATATTCCCTTACGTTCTTAGTAAATCTCCTAAATAAATTCCTCAACTTTATAAAAGGTAACTTAAAACAAAAATGTTGCCGGTTAACTTTTCCAACTGGGGATTCAATGACCGTTTAACCAATCACAAGTTTGTGATTTTCTTATGGTTAACTTTCTCCTAATCCTGTTTTCTACAACTGTCCATCAGACCCTGATGGTTTGTTTCTCCTCCATATCCATATTTTCATAGAATCCTAGCATGGGCTATCTCGGGTGACCTTTGTACTTCTCTTTCTTTCTTTTAATGTTATATTTTTATTAACCCTATTTCCGATGTGGGTTTTCCACAAAGGTATTTTCTATTTTCAACCTTTTATTTTTAAAGAAAAATTTCAAATTGCGAGGATGAAATTTATTGAAGGAGGGGAGAATGTAACGCACCGAGCTTCCTTGATACACTTCTCTTTCAATAATGCAATAGCTTGCATTGTACGCAAGTTCGAGATTCTAACACACCGCGACCAATCAAAATAGCCATTATGAATAGTAATAACCACTTTTTCAAATTATATATATTTTATATTTCAAAATGGACTTCATTTTTGGATTCGGAATATCGAAATTAGCCTATGTTGAATTTTTGGTATTTTTCTGAGAACTTCCAATTTTTTATGAATAGTGAAAAATACTTAAAAACAAATTTTTTAATCAAAATAATTTAGAGTGATAAATTATACTATTGAGTGGTTTTAAAGTATAATTAGAATATATTTTTACCATTTTATCCAATGGTGGTCATTAGAATTAATTTCACTTTGAAATTGGACATAAACAATTGTCAATCTTTTGATATATATTGTTTCTTAAAAACACGATATTTGTTGTGACAACGAGAATTAGTTATAAAATTAATTAATGAAACTTATATGTTTGGAATTTTTTAAAATAGACATCATTTTTGAATTCGGAATATCAATTATAGCTTAGGGTGAAATTTTGGCATTGTTCTGAAAAACTTCAATTTTTGATGAATAGTAAAACCACTAAGTGGTAGTTAAAAAACTGATTTTTCGTTTAAATGAAACATTACCACTTCTGTGATTTGATTTTAAAAAATCTGACATACATGGTTGTCATTAGGAAGTAAAATGTGGTTCAATGGGATTAAAATAATTTTTTGGTGAATAGTAACATTTAAGTTTAATTAATCGCGATTAAAGGTAATTGGTGAAATTTAAGGTAAAAATGATATTATAAAAATATGAAAATACCTTTACACTTGTCCTACCCCTTTTGGATGAGTCATGGAAGACCAATACAATCCATGGGTCAACTTGGGGACCCCATGAAGCCACTTGGTAGGAAAATGACATTAAAAACTTTTTATTTAATGTTAAAATAAAAATGTCACAAACATGAGTTGTTTTACTAAAACAATTTTTAAATGGGGTTATACAAGTCATATTTTTGACTATAAATATTCATTAGAAAGATAAAAATATTTACTACATCATGATTTTTGTTTTATAATTTTTAAACATTAAATAAATTAAATTATTTATGACACCATGATGATGCAGCGATTACCTCATTAATTAACGATTTAAATAAAATGAAATGATAATGTAAAATCTAAGACTTAAACTTGTCAAAAACCTATTGGATGAGTATATTTAGAACCCTTATCACCTTACCCTCGAAATATATAAGTGTGGGACCTTTATAATCCGAAAAATAATTTCATAATAAATTAACATTTCGATCTTTCCAAGAGTTCCTCTTCTCTCCTCTTATAAAAGGCCCCCACCTCCACCACCTTATTCACACCTTAAATCCATTTTTCTCGGCCAAACTCTACCCAAATACTCTCACAACTTCGCTATCTTACTCCTAGAAGCCTCACTTTGGGAAAAAAATTTCCCAAGGAAGCCTTTGGCTCAAATCAAAAAGAGTTACCTGATTTTAAGGTAGTGTTTTCTCTTGTGTTCTTGTGTTTTATTTTTCTTCTCTAACCCCATAAACTCTTTTTATTAATTTATTTTGTAACAAAACCAGTATCATAAATATACTAGGATGTTTTTATAATAATTATTCAAGCTAAACTTACACACACTTACATCTAATGGTTAAAGAACATACTGTTTCTGTGGATGGTGAATTTCTGCCTCACGAAACGATGATTGTTCAACACTCATATAAAACCTTCAAAGGTGGCCATTTAGATGTCACTATATTTATATATGATATATAATATGTTTATGTTTTACTTCTGATTCTGTATTTTTCATTTATGACATACCTTTATGGTTTCCATTATGGGTAAACGCGATATTTTCATTTTAGGAAGTGCAGACTACCGCCCCCTCAAAGTGATTTGAATCGTTAATTCCATATGTGTGATGTATAAAGGATAGAGTAAATGGTATTATAAATTATATTATACTGGAATTATATTATACCTTTATATAATTTTAACTTCATTCCATTGAATATGAAATATAAATGAAAGTAGCGTTCATGCGTACGTATGGCTTACCGTCTCCATGAACGGTGCATTTCATTTCTTACCTCTAAATGATATGTAATATTATAAATGCATGTATATACTAGATATATATGATATATATCATGAATATAATTCTAGATATAATGTATAATTCACCACATGAACAACTTGTAATTATAAGATGTTTATTTTTGACTCAAGTACCAAAGATCGACAAAATGACCGTTATTAACTTAAATAATTACATAATGTTCATAACATGGTAATAAGTGATATAAAAAGAATAATGAACTTGGAAAAGGTTCTTAATCATATATAAATTAAATCTAGTTTATTATTCAGGAGGTTAAAGAATGTTCGAGTCAAGTCGGATACGAGGTAAGAGAATTTCTTAACCCAATTTCCATTCTTTGGGTTAATCTCCTACTTTCAAATTATGTCATGATATTATTTCGTCCTATCTTGTATTTGTACTTTATTTATGTGTAATTATAGTGAATAAAACTAATAGATCTATTTTATTAAAAAAATGATCCTTCTAAGGGACTTCGTCTTAATCTCCATTCATTGAGGCATACTTTGTTTTATACACAACTTACATTTATACGGTGTATAAACCCCTTTGACTTTTATGTTTATTCAAAAGGTATATTTTTATATGAATCATTTTCACAAAAAAACAAAAGGAATGTTTTGTCTTACATATGCGGCGACAACGACTTCTCCACCGCCGTGACCATTATTTGAGTTTCGGCTTCCTCTACAAGCCATAGTTTTTTAAATGAAAAACAAATACCATTTTTTACTTTTATTTTATTTTGGTATTGAAAATGGTATGTATCAAACTTTGTTCATGAGTTTTAATATATGAAACCCAGTGAAAATGTATATTTATTTAACGCAAGATTAAAAATGTTTTCAGAAAACCCGACTCTCGAGTGTGGTAGACAGGAAAGGATTGGGCGTAGACCCATCATGGCCTGTAATTAGTCGAGTAGTCGCAGAATTAGTTATTTTGTTTTCAGAAGCTTGCATAATGTTTTCAGAAAAACACTGGAGTATATTTGAGAAATTTTAAATGTAAGTATCTTCTAAAAATTGAACTGGTATTTTGAGGTCGCAATTAATTTCAAACAGTATCTTACAAAAATTGCATTCCTAAATGTTTATATACCATTTTTCATATGGGGAATGCATTGGACTTAATAAGTGACGAGTGGAGCCCGCTATAGCTCCTCGATGCATCGGTAGGTCTCATGATACAAACTAGTGTCTTGGCACGAGGCCTTGACAAAATCTTATTTGTGGTCTTGGCATGAGGCCTTGGCTACGTGGTTATGATAGTATGGCATTATGCATTCCATCATTATGAAAGTGGTTATTGATATTGCATGTGATTATTCGACTAGTAGAATATTCATGTGAGTAAGTAAATGACATTATTTAATTTTATTTTTGCCATATTATGCTGAAGTTCAAGTTTAAAAAGGCTTTTGTTTTAGTTATACATTTCCTTAAATGTTAATGTTTATTTATGAAAGCTTCCGCTATATTTTTATCCTTACTGAGCATCTGAGCTCACCCCTTTCAATGTTTTAATATTTTCCAGGATGTGAAGAAGTATTTTATGAATGACCTGCAGGGATAGCCAGAAGAGGATATGAGTGTGGACTATGGAGACTTTGTTATTATAGTATTTCACTTTATCATGTAATGTAACATTTATGAATGTATCTAGTGTTTCCAAGGCTACTAAACTAATCAGTCTTTCGAGACTTGATCTTTTGTGATCATGCCAATGTTACGCAATAATGCACCGACTCTGAGTAACTGTGGTCGGGGTGTTACAATAATAATCAAAACTATTTGAGAGAAATATCCCCCTTTTTCTTGAAAACATTTAAAATTCACACTATTTGTCAAGATGTCGTTTAAAATATATTTTTGAATCAAAGTGTCCCATACCACTTTGAAACTTTTAAAGGAAATTTTTAATTTTAAAAATTTTATGTCTATATAAATAAATCCTTAAAACCATTTTTAAAACATGGACATTAATGAGAAATATTTATAATAATAAATATTTAAAACATTTTGAAATGATATTTTAGTTAGTGTTCCTAACCAAAATAGAGACACTTGAATACAAATAATTGAGGTAATAAAAACTTTTTAATATCATGAGAATAAAGGGATTCATGATATACTATGTCAAAGTACATTATATACACCATATAAAAGTGATTTGGTGTATAACAACAAAGAAGTCTCAATGGAATGTAAATTGAGATGAAATATCTTATAAAGACCGTATCCTTAGGTTAGGGATAAATCAACGACATAATTATGTGTGAAAAATATAAATACACTCTAAATGATTGGATATTTAGTGTAAATCAATCAGATGACATTCTCATATATTTGTGGAAAAACAACACCAATGCATTGGATATTTAACTCAACAAATGGAGATTGAGTTAAAATTACTCGTATCAAGTTCATATCAATGACTTGAGAATTTATCAATGGAGTGATTATGTGTATCAAAAGTATATCCACAGAAAGGAGAGTGGAAATTATGACATAATAAATTTAATAGTTATTCCACAAATAATCTTGGAGTAAAATAATCAATGAAGTATGCGTAAAGCCGAATGAGTGGAAATTGAAATTTCAAATTCCCTTATCGATTTGGTAACTTACGAAACATACAACCATGAAAGAATCATTATACCATGATGATTTTAAATATACATAAATTAAATTATATTACATAATTAATACAATCATGGGAAGTACACACACCACATGCAATAAATAAGTGGTGAACAATGGACATCTCACAGAATTAAAAGTGAGATAAGAAACCCCTTACATTGTAATTTTTCCTTGGTCGAGGGTAGTTTAACCACTTTTATAATGGTTAAATAATTTTTATTGAACTATAAAAGAAAAATATACATTAATATGATATCATATATGATCTTTTAACATTGATTTGTTAATAATATCTTAGTATTATCGTCATTTCGGGTGTTAACAGATTCGTTTTCCTTTATATTATTTGTTATGTGAGCCATATTTGTTATGGATGGGATGTATATTATTCATATCCAGAATGATGTCATATCTCTAAACATTATTTTTAATCATCAAATGAAATTTATTCTTAAATGGATATGATGAGGAATAAATCTCATCGCATTCGTGGAGACGGTAGTCCGTACGTACGCACGAGCGACAATATCATTCTTTTGATATTAAAATATTATATAATTTGATGGTATATAATATATATAGAATAATTATCATGTTATATTTATTATTTACATCAATTACATATCATTATCATACCCATCCAAATAATAATGTATTGAATAACAATTACACCACGACGTGGAGACGGTAGGCCGTACGTACACACATATGGTGACATGTCATTCAAAGGATGGATAGAATACTGAATATGGTTGTACAATAACATCAAATTATATAGAAGATACGATATTTATTATTTTATAATGTAAATAACAAAGAAATAAGAAGTGGAATAAGAAAGGAACTTGAAAGAGGGTGGTGAAATCATTACCTCTTCTTCGGGTTCTTCCTTTTGATTTAATCAAAAGGGCTCTTTCGTTGGCTTTACGATCAAACTAAGGCCTCTAGGTT
Source organism: Viscum album (assembly GCA_963277665.1). NCBI lineage: Eukaryota > Viridiplantae > Streptophyta > Magnoliopsida > Santalales > Viscaceae > Viscum > Viscum album. The sequence continues at coordinate 1,580,897,375 of OY728141.1, forward strand.
GAAGTGAGGGAATTTATAAGGACATTTGTGCTGGGGTTTTCCGAGCAAATGGATTTGAAGGTGTGAATTAGAGGGAATGGGGAGTGCCCTTTTATAAGAGGGGTGAGAGACACCTTAAGAAAAGATAGAAATATTATTTTATAATAAATACATATTTGGTTTGTAATGGCTCAAAACTGATTTATTTATAGGCTAAGGTGGGTATGGGTTGAAGAAAACTCAAAAAATAGTTTTTATATAGGTTTGAGTCACTATATTAACTTTATCTTTTTGATTTAACTCTTAGTTAAATAGTTTGACATTTACCATATCTCTTTGTATTTTTATATTATATAGTTAATAAAATTACTATATACTTCAAAGATACCCCCAAGTGGTCCATTAATGATAAAACTATCATTATATAAGTCCTTTGGATGAACCTTAGATTTTTAGGAATATTATATCAATTTATAATATAATATTTGTTTTAAAAACTCCTTTATGTCAATTTTAACACTATTTAATAATTAATTTTTGTTAAAGTCTAAAAAACTTTATTAATTATAAAAAAATTCATTTAAGAAATCCTAACATGTCACATTAACCAATAAAATTCTTGGGTGTCATCAAAACTTTCAAATTATATTTATTTTAACATTTATTATAGAAATTATTTGATTCTTTCATTAATAAGAAAAATACTGCATCATTATTTTGTCATAAATAAATTTAATTATTCAACATCTAAAAATTATAAATAAAATACCATTATGTAGGAAATATTTTAACATTTATAATGAATATTTATAGTCTAAAACATAACATATATAACCCTATGTAAATTTTTTTTCCTAAAAGATATATGCTTATGTCATTTTTGTATTTACTTTAACTTAATTAATATAAAGTGTCATTATCACTTACAAGTGGCTCTGTGGGGTCCCAAAATCAACCCAAATATGTACATGGTCCGACATGTATCAACAATTAGGGTTAGGACACGTTTAAGGGTAATTTAATAATATTATAATATTATTTTTTTACCCTTATTTACCGGATTTATCCTTTAACCATGGTAAATAAAATATTTACTGAAGTAATTCTTCAAAATGTCTAAAAATAAAATTTACCTATTTACATAATTTGGACCTTCAGATTCTAAATATGGAATCCATTTTTCTAAATTCCAAACACATAAGTGGCAGAAATTAATTTAAAATTAATTCCTGTTGTCAAAACAAAAATCGAGTTTTTAAGAAATAATAACTATCAAAAGATTGGCACTTGCTTATGTCCAGCTTAAATGAAAAATTATGTCCAATGACTAACATTGGATTAAATGGTAAAAATATAATCTAATTATACTTTAAAATCACTCAAATTCATAATTTATCACTATTAATTATTTTGATTAAAAAAGTTATTTTTAATTAAAATTTAGTAATTTTCACTATTCATCAAAATATGAAAGTTATCAGAAAAGTACCAAAAAATCACCCTAAGATAATTTCAATATTAAGAATCCAAAAATGAAGTCCATTTTTAAAGATAAAATTTATAAAATTTCAAAAAGTGGGTATTACTATTCATAACGGCTAGTTTGATTGGTTGTGGTGTGTTAGAACTCGAAGTGGCATACAACACACGCTACTGTATTATTCAAAGAGAAACATACCGTGAAATCTTGTGGTGTTACATTCCCCCCTAATTCAAATAATTTCTTCCTCATTTTTTTTAAAATTCGGCTTGTGAATATAATGGAAAGTCCCACATTAGAAAAAGAGTAAATAAAACACTACTAGAAAACTAACCTATACCAACGGTTTGGAACCATTGGTATAGGCCTCCAAACCGTTGGTATAGCCTATACCAACGGTTTTGGGAACCGTAGGCATGTAAGCCGTTGGGATTGGTCTATACAAACGGTTTTTGGAAAATCATTGTTATATACATATACCAATGGTTTTGAAAACCGTTGGTATAAGTAATTTGAAAATCTATACCAACGGTTCCATAAAACCGTTGGTATATGTATTTCCAAAAAAACATCCGCTCGGATTTGATCCCAGGACCTTCAGTTTATCATTGAACGACCTAACCACTAACCTAACATGACTTTTGTGAACATAATTTCATAAATATATATATTTATTATCATAATTATTTTAAATTTTGATTTATAGAATGTTATGGTTAAGAGGAAACGATAAAAAATCAAAGGACCTATACCAACGATTTTGACAACCATTGGTATAGGTCCCCAGAATCTGGGAAGTGGTGTTGATATATTGGGGACCATTCCCAACGGTTTGGCCAAACCGTTGGGAAAAGTGGCCACAAAGTGGGCTTTCCCAACAGTTCGGCAAAACCGTTGGGAAAGGGGGTATAGAAGTGTTCGGAAATGTCACATATCCAGTAGTGAAACTATCACTTTAAAATAAAGAAAGAGAAGTACAAAGGTCACCCAAGATAACTCATACTAGGATTCCATATAGAAAAACATGGATATGTAAGATAAAATAAGTGTCAAGTTATGATGGAGAGGGATAGAAAACATGATCAGATAAAGTTAACAATAATAAAACCACAAAATTATGATGGGACAAACGGTCATTAGTTTCCTAGTAGGAAAAGTAAACGAACAACATTTTTTTTAAGATACATTAAATAAAGATGAGGAATTTATTTATGAGATTGACTAAGAACATAAATAGATATACTTACTTTTTAAGTAGAGTATAATTCTTTAATAAATTTCTTCCACTAACTCATTTTTTAACAATGAGTATTCAAGAAGACTTGGTCACACTGGAAGAGCTGGAATAAACTTCTAGAGAATCAAATGATCCACAAAGGATAAACTATATATTTAACTTGTCTTTAGAGATTAATCAAAACCAAAATGGTTAGTACAAGATCTGATGATCCTCAAAAAGGACATTACTTTAGAGAAAGAAACACTAATCTTAATTTCTAAAATTAAACAAAAAATACCCCAAAGTTAAATAAATACCATTCAATAAACAATTTTCCTTAAAATACTTTAATATAATCCAAACTAATATTGAAACCCAAAACATAGAAGAATTTGGTTATGTAGTCTTCCACGTTAAATTGTATCTCCAAATGACATCAACTACTCTTAATGTCTCATACTTAAAAGTAATTAACATAATCACATATTTTTTATTATAGGTTAATCATTTCCATAAATAACCCAAATCACTATAAATCTACAATAAAAACATAGATAAAAATACACCATTACTCCTAAAATGAAATCCCATAGTATTTATTTTCCCTGGGCATATAGTGTTCCCAACCAAGCGAACATCTTCCAAAATAACATTTATCACTTAATCACCAAATCAGTTTCCTATACTAAGGGTATTCATTTGATAAGACATAATATCCCAAATCAACTTATTATTGATCAATAAAATCATTTAACAAAAAAAATAATTAGTCACACTAACCAAGGACTTCACGTAGTCCAGTGGTAGGAGATAAATTCCAATTGCACTTTGGTTGTGGGTTTTATTCCCATAGCTTTGTCTGACGTGATGGGTTGTCACACAGTCTACGTATTGTCCTTTTTCAAAAACTATATTTTATAACATTACCACAATGAGATAAATTCCTTAAAATAACCATAACATAATTTAACCACAAATGTTATCTCATACCTTTCATTTTCATCCCAAAATATAATAACTTGTAATTTCCTCAAACCCAATGATCATATAAAACCAAATGGTTATTTATAACTATATCCACAAGAGAAAAGATAAGTCTTCCTCAAATATCATTCTCACATGGAAGACTGGAGGGTTACAAATACAAGAGAAAATTATTCCAAAGTAATCCCATCAACAAGAAGCAATAATACTTTTAAACATTTCCCCAACCATTTATTTTCATATAACTTCTTCTTTGACCAAGAAAATATCCTATAGAATAGGTCATTCACTCGGGTAATGGCCAGGTCCCCTACATTTATGGAAAATGACTGTAAATGAATTCTTGGGACCATTTTTATTTTCTTCCATAGTACTCTTCATTTTTCCTTGGCAATTCTTCACTTTATGTCCTTATTTTCCGCACGTGAAGCATTTCTTTGTTCCATTGAGACACTTTTCTGGGTTTCTCCTTCCACATTTCATGCATGATGGAAATTGAGTATTCTTTTCTCCATGGTCTCCACTGCTGGAGCTCTTATCATTCATCACCTTTCTCTTCTTTTTTGAGTCCGAGAGTTGGTTAATATATATTTTTTTGATCATATTTTTGGAAAAATGATTTGGCATGAACACAATATCTTTTACTCCTATCAACATTTCATTTTGTTGCTCATTTCCACCATTTTTCCCACATTGTACATCATTCTGAAAGTTACTATGACTTCCTTGGAATCTAGCCATTGAATAAAACCGTAAAGAATTGTGTGAGTAACAATAGTCATAAAATCATTTAAAGAATATCATGACACCATATTATTAATTTGAAACACATTAGGATTAACCAAGTTCATTTATTCTCATCTTATATTAAAATACTTCAAATTGGTTTGTAAAGAAAATGTAAATTATCCTAAGAATATCCCCCGGGAGTGTAGTAAGAAAGAGTGCAGCAAGGCCCATTGTCATGCACTAGTTCTCGTTTAAGTCTAGCTCAAAGCGGTGTTTTTGGGTTTTACCCCTAGGTACATCTATGCCAGAGACGCCTCTACCTGCTCATATCCAGATATGGATGTATTTCTTGGAAAACTCACAAAATCTCTACAATACCAATATTCTAGGAAGTTCTTCTATACTAATCCTCAAAGCCTATCTTAGGGCTATGTGCTCTAATCAGAGTTTATCTAAATATAGCTTCCAAGGTTTGTACTAAACCTCCTCTGATACCAACTGTAATGCCCCGACCCCAGTTACCTAGAGTCGGTGCATTATTACATAACATTGGCATGATCACAAAAGATCAAATCTCAAAAGACCGATTAGTTTAGTAGACTTGGAAACACTGGATACATTCATAAGTCTTACATTACATCATAAAGTGAAAAACTACAATAACATAGTCTCCATAGTCCACACTCATATCCCCTAAGACTATCCCTAAAGTCCAGTCATAAAATACTTCGTCACATTCAAGGAAAAATAAAACATAGAAAGGGGTGAGCTTAGCTGCTCAGTAAGGATAAAAATATAGCAGAAACTTTCATAAATAAGCATAAACATTTAAGGCAATGTATAACTAAAACAAAAGCGTTTTAAACTTTAATTTCAACATAATATAGAAAAAATAAAATAAAATAATTCCATTTACTTATTCACATGGATATTCTACTAGTTGAATAATCACATTCAATATCATTAACCACTTTCATAATGATGGAATGCATAATTCCAGACTATCATAGCCACATAGTCAAGGCATCATGCCAAGACTAAAAATAAGATTTTGTCAAGGCCTTATGCTAAGATACTAGTTTGTATCATAAGACCTACCGATGCATCGAGGAGATATAGTGGTCTCCACCCGTCAGTTACTAAGTCCAATGCGTTCCTCATATGAAAATTTTGAAACATAACATAAACATTCGTATTAATACTAGCATATAAAATTTCAATACTTTATCCACAAACCATGAATGGTATAAAAATAGGACATCCACAGTCAAACAAAACTCATTCAATACAATATGGAAGACTTTATTGTAACAGATTAACTTCAATCAAGAATAATGAAGGATATTGACATAGATGAAAATAATCATCAAAACTATTTCAGAGAAATATCCCCCTTTTTCTTGAAAACATTTAAAATTCACACTATTTTTCAAGAAGATGTTTAAAATATATTTTTGAATCAAAGTGTCCCATACCTCTTTGAAACTTTTAAAAGGAATTTTTAATTTTAAAACTTTAATTTCCATATAAATAAATCCTTAAAACCATTTTTAAAACATGGACATTAATGAGAAATATTTAGAATAATAAATCTTTAAAACATTTTAAAATGATATTTTAGTTAGAGTTCATAACCAAAAGAGAGACACTTGAATACAAATAATTGAGGTAATAAAAACTTTGTAATATCATGAGAATAAAGGGATTCATGATATACTATATCAAATTACATTATATACACCATATAAAAGTGATTTGGTGTATAACAACAAAGAAGTCTCAATGGAATGTAAATTGAGATGAAATATCTTATAAAGATTGTATCCTTAGGTTAAGGATAAATAAACGACATAATTATGTGTAAAAAATATAAATACACTCAATATAATAGGAAATTTAGTGTAAATCAATCAGAGGATAATCACACATATTCTTGGAAAAACAACACCAATGAATTGGATATTAAACTCAACAAATGGAGATTGAGTTAAAATTACTTTTATCAAGTTCATATCGATGACTTGAGAATTTATCAATGGAGTGATTATGTGTATCAAAAGTATATCCATATAAAGGAGAGTGGAAATTATGACATAAGCAAATGAATAGTGATTCCACACATAATCTTGGAGTAAAATAATCAATGAAGTATGTGTAAAGCCGAATGAGTGGAAATTGAAATTTCAAATTCCCTTATCGATTTGGTAACTTAAGAATCATACACCCATGAAAGAAGGATTATACATTGATTATGTAAATATATATAAATTAAAGTATATTACACAATGAAAATAATCATGGGCAGTACACACATCACATGCAATAAGTAAGTGGTGAACAATGGAAATCTCACGGAATTAAAAGTGAGATAAAAACCCCTTACATTGTACTTTTTCCTTGGTCGAGGGTAAGTTAACCTCATGTATAATGGTGAAATAATTTTTATTGAATTATACAAGAATCATATACATTAATATGATATCATATATAATCTTTTAACATTGATTTGTTAATAATATCTTAGTATTATCATCGTTTTGGGTGTTAACGGATTCGTTTTCCTTTACATTGTTTGTTATGTGAGCCATATTTGTTATGGATGGGATGTATCTTATTCATATCCAGAATGATATATTGTTTATAAAAATTATTTTTAATCATAAAATTAAATTTAGTCTTGAATGGATACGATGGGGAATGAATCTCATCGCATTCATGGAGACGATAGTCTGTACATACGCACGAGCAACAATATCATTATTTTGATATTAAAATATTATATAATTGGATGTTATATTATATATACAGAATCATTATCATGTTATATTTATTATTTACATCAATTACACATCATTATCATACCCATCCAAATAATAATGTATTGAATAACAATTACACTACGACGTGGAGACGGTAGGCCCTACGTACTCATGTATGGTGAAATGTCATTAAAAGGATGGATAGAATACGGAATATGGTTGTACCATAACATCAAAGTATATAGAATATAATGGATTTATTATTTTATAATGGAAATAACAAAGAAAGAAGAAGTGGAATAAGAAAGGAACTTGAAAGAGGGTGGTGAAATCATTACCTCTTCTTCGGGTTCTTCCATTTGATTTGATCAAAAGGGATCCTTAAGATAGCTTTATGATCAAAATAAGGCATCTAGGTTGAAGTGAGGGAAGTTGGGAGAATATTTGGGTAGGGGTTGGCCGAGCCAAATGGCTTTGAAGGTGTGAATTAGAGGGAAGGGGGAGTGCCCTTTTATAAGAGGGGTGAGGGGCACCTTAGGAAAAGATAGAAATTTTATTTTATAATAAATTCATATTTGGTTTATAATGGCTCAAAACTGATTTATTTCGAATATATGGTGGGTATGGGTAGAAAAAAACTCAATAAATAGGTTTTAGACAGGTTTGGGTCACTATATTAACTTTATCTTTTTGATTTAACTCTTAGTTAAATAGTTTGACATTTATCATGTCTCCTTGTATTTTTATATTATATAGTTAATAAACTTACTATATACTTACAATAGACCCCCAAGTGGTCCATTAATGATACACCTATCATTATATAAGTCTTTTGGCCTAACCTTAGATTTTTAGGAATATTATATCAATTTATAATATAATATTTGTTTTAAAAACCCCTTTATGTCAATTTTGACACTATTTAATAATTGATTTTTGTTAAAGTCTTAAAAACTTTATTAATTCAAATAAAATTCATTTAAGAAATACTAACATATCATATTCACCAATAAAATTCATGTATTTCATCAAAACTTTCATATTATATTTATTTTAACATTTATAATACCAATTATTTGATTCTTTCATTAATAAGGAAAATACTGCATCATTATTGTGTCATAAATAAATTTAGGTTTTCAATGTCTAAAAATTATAAATAAAATACAATTATGTAGGAAATATTTTTATATTTATAATTAATATTTATAGTCTAAAATATAACATATATAACCCTATGTAAAAATTGATTTTCTAAAAGATATATGCTTATGTCATTTTTGTATTTACTTTAACTTAATTAATATAAAGTGTCATTATCACTTAAAAGTGGCTCAATGGGGTCCCAAAATAGACACAAAGATGACCATGGTCGGAAATGTGTTGACCAATAGGGTTAGGACACGTTTTAGGGTAATTTAATATTATTATAATATTATTTTGTTACCCTTTTTTACCAGATTTACCCTTTAACCATGGTAAATAAAATATTTACCGAAGTAATTATTCAAAATGTCTAAAAATAAAATTTACCTATTTACAAAATTTGGACCTACTAATTCTAAATATGGAATCCATTTTTCTAAATTCAAAACACATAAGTGTCAAAAATTAATTTAAAATTAATTCCTGTTGTCAAAACAAAAAGTTTGTTTTTAAGAAATAATAACTATCAAAAGATTGACACTTGCTTATGTCCAGTTTAAATGCGAAATTATGTCCAATGACTAAAATTGGATTAAATGGTAAAAATATAATCTAATTATACTTTAAAATCAATCAAATTAATAATTTATCACTATTAATTATTTCGATTAAAAATTTTGTTTTTAATTAAAATTTAGTAATTTTCACTATTCATCAAAATATGTAAGTTATCAGAAAAGTACCAAAAATTAACCCTAAGATAATTTCGATATTCTGAATCCAAAAATGAAGTCTATATTGAAAGATAAAATTTATAAAATTTCAAAAAGTGGGTATTAGTATTCAGAACGACTAGTTTGATTGGTTGTGGTGTGTTAGAACTCGAAGTGACATACAACACACACTACTATATTATTCAAAGAGAAGCGTACCGTGGAAGATTGGGGTGTTACAAAAGGAATTTCACCAATTTAGTGGTTTGATTTTATAATATTTTCTATCTAGTGTCAAGAATCTAGAAAATCTCCTCATTTTAAGATAAGTTAGGCTCCAACTCTATTCCCTCATATGTGAGCACATGCACTGGATATGACATGTATTTCCTCAGTAATGAAACATGGAAGACATCATTTAATTTAGAAAGGTTGATAAAAATCATAACTAATCAGTAAGTTAAAAATCCAATTATTTCTAGTATTTCCAAAGAACTAATGTACCTAGGACTTAACTTCCAATTTTTACCAAATATTAAAAATCTACTCCATTGTGAAACCTTCAAGAATATGTGATCCCCAAATTAAAATTCCAAGTCCTTCCTTTGAATATCAGTATAGATATTTCTTCTTCTTTGGGATACTTTAATATAATCCTAAATAGTTCAAAAATTTATAGTCATATCCTCTATAAGCTCTAGGACAACTAGATTTATTTCTCCAAATTCTTCCCAACATGTTGGTGTATGAAACCTCTTCCCATACAATGCTTCATATGGTGCTATATAGATTCTCTAATGAAAGTTATTATTGTATGAATATCACACTAAAGGTAGATAATGATCCCACATACCTTTGTAATCAAGAGAACCTGATATCAACATGTCTTCCAAAGTTTGGATAGTCCTTTAACACTACCCATCAGTTTGGGGATGATAGACAATGCTTAAATGTGTCTTAGTGTAAAGATCCCTTTGAATAATCTTCCATAATTTTGATGTGAACTGAGGTTCATGATTGGATACAATTGATAGAGGTTCTCCATAAATCCTTATGTGTTCATTGATATAGAATCAGGTAAGGTGCTTAAGGGGTAGATCTAATCTTATTTCTAAGAAATGAGAAGTCTTAGTGAGATGATAAAATATGACCCATATAGCATTATTCTTCCTTGGAGTCATTGTGATTCTGGTAACAATGTTCATTATAACATTATCCCACTTATATATAGGCATATTTAGAGGTTTCATGACTCTATTAAGATGTTTCCATTCAGTCTTCACCAGTTTACATACTAAGCATCAGGACACATGGTTCGCAATTTCCCACTATATACCATCTCACTATAGATACTCCCTTAAGTCCCTATATATATTTGTACTTCCAATGCGTATAAATAAATTTGAGCTATGTGTTTCATCTAGAAGTTCCTTCTTCAACTCTTGTCTGGATGAAACAAATAACTTCTTTCCAAACTTTAACACTCCATCTATATAGATTATGTCTATAAATTTCCCATTATTTACTACTTTAATCTTCCTTTGTAAGTCCTTGTCATCCTGCTGGTACGTCTCTATCTTTTCCTATAAATATGGTCTAGAAATTTCCTGGGAAAAGAATGATGAAACCTCTTGCCTAAAAATCACCATATCAATCTTTAATATATCTGTATATGTAAGGTCATTATAAATCCTCATCACAGTCATAACTCCATGGAACCTCCTATTAAATGCATCAGTAACCTTGTTTTTCTTCCTAGGGTGGTAGTTTATCACACTAAAGTAGTCCTTTATAAGTTTCAACCATACATTTTCACTCATGTTGAGATTATTCTAAGAGAATATATACTTAAAACTATCATGGTTTATATATATATTTCATCTTTCAATATAGAGATAGTGTTTCCATATTTTCAGATAAAAAATATATCTACCATCTCAAGTTCATTAGTTGGGTAGTTTTGTTCATGGATTTTCAATTGTCTCAATGCATAGGCAGTCACCTTATCATTAAATATAAGAACAAAACTAAGTAATTTATTAAAATATTAACTATATATTATAAATCCTTCCTTACCTAATGGTAGAGTTAATACTGATGCATTAATCATTCTCATATTTATCTCTTCAAAACATTCCTCACATTCCCTTGACCATGTGAATTTGACCCCTTTACATGTTAACTTAGTTAACAGGTTGGATAGTTGGGAAATTTTTTGAATGAACCAATGATAGTAACTTACTGTACTCAGGAAACTTTATATCTTAGTTATTCTCATCGGCGTAGGTCATTATTTGACTACCTTTTTCTTTTAAGGTACAATAAATATTTCATCCTTGGAGATAATATGGCCAATAAAAGAAACTTCATTGTTCTAAAATTCACACTCACTATATTTCCCATATAATTCCTTTTTATGAGGGTATCCATAATTATATGCAGACGACACTCATGCACTTAATAGCTCTTAGAGTATATCAAGATATCATCAATGAATACCCCAAAAAAGTTATCAAGATAAGTATTGAATATAATATTTATCAAATCCATAAAGATAAAAGGTGAATTAGTCAATTAAAAAGGAATTTTTGTAAAATCATAATATCTATACCTTATTCAAAATGTTGTATTTGGTATATCATCCTTCTCGACCATTAGCTAATGATAATAAAAGAAAAGACCGATCTTTGAAAATTACTGGGATCCTTGAAGATGATCAAATAAGTCATCAATGTGTGGTAAAATATACTTACTCTTTATATTAATGGCATTAAACTCTCTATAATCGATGCACAATATCATAGACTCATCCTTATTTTTCATGAATAAAATAAGGGCTCCCCACGGTGAAACACTAAATTGTATAAATACCTTATCACACAACTCATGTAACTATTTCTTGAACTATTCAAACTATACTGGTGCCATTTTATAGGGAGTTTTATATTTAGGTCTTGCATCATAAATGAGTTCAATATAGAACACAACTTCATGCTCTGGCAGATGACCATATAATTATTCTAGAAAATCTATGTACCACAGGTAAATAAACTATTCTTAGGATATCATCCTTAGCCATATATCATGATTTATCTTCCTCTATTCATAAAATTTCATTAATAAGAGCTACTATGTGAGGATCCAGACATGATTTAGATGATGAAGTATCCCCTATGAAGACAAGATATTCCACCTCACATTCTCAAAGAATAATATACTTATCTTGGAAATAAATTTTTTCATTATACTCTAAAATACAATCCATGCTAAAGATAATATCAATATAAACCATAAATATAATAAAAAAGATTAAAAATAGGGTATGTACATGCATAATAATTATAACTGACTAACACATCTTTGTTGGAATAATATTTCCACTCGGTGTCTTAATTGATAACTCTCTTACAAGGGTTTTAGGGAAATATCTAATGTTTTTTGAAAACATGAAAGATGTAAAAGAGTGTGAAGATACAAAATAATATAATAAAATACCTAACTTTGATTTTGTTATCAAAGTACCTAGCACCACTTTATTAGGAACATCAACTTCTATTTTGGTAATTTCATAAGCTTGGATTTTCTCCTTTAGACTTTTCTGAGGAAAATTCTATTGATGTTTGGGGTATTGGTTCCCATAATTTCCCTTCTAATTATAGTTATAACAGTGAACTTCAACAACTTTTTGTTTTCCCTTATAATCATGAGCTTGATAGCCTTTTTCATTACACTTGCAAAAAACTTTGGTTCCCTTCCTGCAAGCCCCAGGGAATTTCTTCCCACAGTTATCACATGTGGGAAATATCACTATTAATTTCTTCCCCTTTTCTTAAATAATCTTCTCATGATTCTCATCAAGACTCTTATTTTCTATATTTCCCTAGAATACATACGTCCTGGAGAACTCATTTTTTGTCTTAATGGCACTTGAGACCATATTCTCATATGAAGAAAAGGTCTGAGATACCAACACTCTACAAAGGATTGACTTTAACCCATCAAAGAAACTATGAATATTGATTTTGAGTTTATGTATATATTATCTAACTTGTCTAGCTAACCTTGTAAAGTTATCCCCATACTCAAAAACTTTTTTATCCTCCTTTTGTGTAATATCAAGTAAGTTTCTTTCCATTTATTCTATTTTCTCATGAGAAAATTATTTTTTATAGAATACCATCTTAAAATTTCTTCATTCCATTATCTTTATAAGATTTTAATCTTTAGTGTTTTGAATTAACAACCACCATTAGTCTACATACCCCTTTATAAAATAGACCATCATGATGAATTTTTCCTTTTCACAACTCCTAAAGTGAGAAAGATCTTCTCTAGGGACTTAATCCATTATTCAACTACCAATCTATTAATAGTTCCAATTAATTTTTGAGGTTGTTGTCACATGATGAGATACAACATAGTTACACCATGTTGTGGATAAAAAATTCACTCTTTGTGGGTGTGATTATTTTCTATAACCTGGGTCAACTTCCATAATATATTTATAAACTAATTTGCTTCAACTCTGGCTCCATTAACTTCTTTAAGGGGAACATCACTGCATTGACTATGAGTGTTCATACAGTTCTCATTCCTTCTGTTATTCATCATCTCTCTACAATTAAATACACATAATCAAATCATGATGTTGAGTTATAAAATATAATCCTTAATGTGTTTTCTAAATTTTTTCATATAAATAATGAGGGTTTTTATTGTACTTTCATTATCTAACTAGGTTCATCTAAATATAGTCTTCAAGGGTTCTACTAAAATTTCTCTAATACCAACTCTAACATCCTAGAACCTAGAAACCTCAATTTGGTAGTAATATTACATTATTAGTAAATAATACAAGATTTTACATAGGATCTAACAACTTATTGGTCTTATAAGACTAGAAACATACACACATTACATTTGAAAATATTAGATATAACATGGACACCTTAAGTGAAAATTATTAGATCTTCCATCAGTTACTTGAAAATCACACATAGTTATCCTATAGGTTTTTTGAGGAAAGGAAAAAAAATAAGGATGAGCTCATATGATCAGTAAAGAGTAACATACAATGGAAGATATTATAATATAATAATGGAATAAGTGATTTGTTATGAATAAATAAACAACATGAAGTCAAAATCAATTGAAATTGAGGGAATGCTATATCCATAACAATAAATGTAAACATAGATAAAGATAATCATTGATCTCATAATAATGGAAAGAATAATGGTGGGAATAAAAAAATTTCCATACACTATACTGATATGGGGATAGATATAAATCAAAACCCAAGCTATCTTGTCTCATGGGGTCTGTCTATGCATTGATGGGATATATAATTCAGTGTCTCACCTGTTAGCATATTAAGACCAATGTATTCACCATAATATTCAACAATACCTTTAATACCATTCCATAAGAAACCTAGAGGTTGAATAAAGTCATGGTTATACATATAATGAGAAATACTAAAAACAAATACTTCCTCATTCAATAGAATAGTATGGGTGCCTAGTAGAACACAACTTAATCAACTTAGAAGTTATTGGGTATTATCAAAGTAACAAGTAGTACCCTTATCAAAAAAATATAATGTTGAAGGTAATTTCAATGTGTTGGGTTATCCATGGAATATAGTAGTTGGTTTCAATAGTTTTCAATGAAAGGAGACTAATTAAATGGTAGGAAAAATTCTTCATCATGGTTCATAAAGATCATGTGAATATTCTAAAGAATATCCTTTGGAAGTGTCTATCCAGGTGATCAATATTAGGCACACTCATTGTGCATCAGAGTGATGACTGAGTAAATTCTGAACCAACCTTTTTTGAGGTGATTACCCCAGGATTAATTTGTTCCAAAACTGCATCCACTTTCTAGTATCTTGTAAAGGATGTATTTTTTTAGAAAACCACACCTACTTTTACTTTACAAAAACTTAATATGGATTTTCCACCATGAAAAATTTTGTATTTTACAATGGTTTTGGTAACTCTTAAATCAAAAGAATATAAGGGAGGGATAAAAATATAGAATTTTAAATACCTTAAATTTCATGAGTAATATAGTAAAAATTCTTCCATAGAAATTTATGCACCACACAAAAGGAAATGGGTGGTTAATATAACATGAGTCCCAATGAATGTAAATTAAGATGAAGACACCCACTTATGGATCAGGTAATAATTAAATCACAACATCTTGAAAGAGAATGATTAAAATTGATCTTTAAATACAATTAATAAAATAATTTCATGATCTTAAATAGGTAGTATATACACGACATAAATTATATTAGTTGAATAATACAAAACATGTCTCAAAGAGAGGAGTTTGAGATGGAAAACTATTACCTCTTACCTGACTTACATGAACGCACTTTAACCACATGTATCAAAAGTATTGATATCTTAATTTAGAACCTTACTCATATCCATTTCCAACTATGGTCTTTATATATAGTCACTCTCTATATGAAATCTATTTAGTGTACCAATTTTCCAATATTGGGCGTTTATAGTTTGATCGTTTGTATCAGTTTCATAAAAGTTGTATTGTTATTTATTATTCTATAAAAGTTCATCATTACTCGATTATATGAGGTAATTGAACAGATAAAATGTATTTATTTATGATGTTATTATCCCATTCCATTAGTGTTTTAGTTATGTTACGTGAATGAGGAATTAGTGTCGGCTTATTTCAGTAACTTTAGTGATTAGATGTAATATTTTAGTAACAAGTTAAATACTTAATATAACCATTCTAGAACCATTAAATTATTATTATTTTATCATTAAATTTTAATAAAATTAGTATTTAACTTCTCATAGTCATCCATGATGGATTTTTACATCATTGTTTAAGTCGGTGGTTAAACTGACCCAAACATGAACATATTATAATAAATGGATGTTTGTGATTATAAAAGTTGTTTCTTTTGAACATAATATCATTATTAATAGAGAATAATGATATTATATATACATACACATATAATTATATGTTTTTGAGTCATATTTTAAAAGTTTTTAATAAATAAGAAATAAACTAGGTAAAAAACAAGATACGTTACTTTGTGGAAGCGATAGTCCACACAATACACAATTAACGATTTTATTTCTTGTAGAATGAGAGGGAAATAAGTTATATGATTATTTTACATTTAAGAATAATATTTATATTATATATATCATATTTATTCATCAATACCATAATTAAAACCAACTATGATAGGTGTTTGTGAAATAAATATGGTGTCACTTCGTGGAGGTGGTAGTCCACACACACACACTAATGATATTTTTGTTTTCCTTAATGGATGGAGATTAATAAATAATGGTTATTTTATTCAGATGAGATTTCAAGAGAAAGTAGCATTCACCATAGTAGAGCTAAAGTATTTGTAAGAATTATAGGGTATGGAAATTTCCATCGGGACCAACCTATTCATGCACAGTAAGCCTAGTTGAACAACTATGAAAAGGTGGAGAGCTGACATCATGATGTAGATAATGGGGGGGGAGCAGTTCGTAGTTGTTATAGTCTAGATTATTTCCTATAAGGCCTTTGGTTAATGAAATTTCATAAAGCTTGTGGGACATATAAGGCTTCCTCTTCAACCCTTAAAAGAGGATTATAAAAAATAAATAAAAATAGAAGGCCATTGGGCCATTTAGAGTACATTTTAACATTTTGATTTTTACCTTTGTAACTAGTTTTTATAAAATTAATTATATTTTATTTAAAAATATAAGGTAAACCCTATTAACAATTTTTTATTATTTGGACCTAAAATTATCATCTATTTAATCCAATTAAATTTCTAAATATTCTAAAATTAACTTTTAAATTAAAAAATATAATATTCAGAAAAATAGTTTTTGTAGAAAAATGATGCTTTCACGATTAAGTGCTCCTAATCATATTTAGTATTGATAAATAAATTAATGAGTGTTAATATATTTATATATAGGATTAAAAATTATATTATAACCATTATTTGGAAATTATTAATTTATTTAATTATATAAAAATTAAGCAATGATAATAAAACAATTATTTATGGAAAACAGTTTTATCATTATTGCAGTATTTAACTTTAATCCTTGTAATATTATTTTTTATGTATAAAAATAAAACACCATTTTTTTACATAATTATAACCTAATGGTTACAAATTTTAAATATTTTTAATAATATTATATTTCTAAAAGTGATAAATTAATTTTAAAATAGTAAATGTATAATGACTTAAAACCATTTTAGTTAAAGCTATGACTTAAGATTTAAAATATAAAATATAGGTTTATAAATTAAAAATAATATTTTAAAATATATAATTATACTTATAAAACACATATTTGTTAAAGATACGTAATTTTTAGCTTTAGTTTATGCTTAGATCTTAGCGATGCCATAAAAGTCACAATTTTAACAAAAATGATATTTGCTCTATTCACTTAAAAATAAATATTTTTGGAAAATCCAAAAAATATAATCATAAGAAAATATATTTATGAAGAATTAAGAAATTAAATTTATTTTTTAAAAATAAAATTATAACATTAAAAAATTATTCTTTTGAATATACTCATGAATAAAATATTTTTAGAGTTCATATTTTGTGATAGTTCAGGATGTGGTGTTTACTTGCTATAGCAGGGTCTCAGGTTTTACAATTAAGAATATGATATCTAATTTTTTTAAAGTATCATTTTGATAATAAAATTTCATAACACTACTCTAATTCCATTGATGAGTTTCTAAAGATCGAATAACACTTATTCAACATGGTGAAATACAATAAGAAACCGAGAACCCAAGATCACCATGTGATGAAACTAAAACTATATATAATATAAAATGAATAAAATGTGTGCCTTGCACCTAAGATTGTCAATTCTATTTTATTGAACCATACATTCAATTAATATCCATGAGAATCATTCAAAGGACTCCGTCCTCCATGGTGTATCCAAAAGTTGATCTGAATCGCCTAGCAATTGGGTGAGATCCTCCTCGACCACTACATTACGCTAGCACCTATTGAATCAAAGGAAGAATGAGAAGATACATTTGGGATAATCAGTCAAGATAACACAAAATATTGGATAAAACACCATGTCAAAGGATTGGGCCTCTTTATATAGGCATCAGGGATGTCCTCGAGCCTTCAATGACTGACTAAAAATTAAATATTTTATTTAAGGAGAAATCACTATCAAGGGTTGATTGAGAACCTAATCATAGTAAAACCATACATAAGAAGTTATAATTCATAATACATCACTAATTTTTCTAGAATAACTAAACAAACTAGTGTAATGCACCTTGTGTAAGCTCTATTCAAAAGGAAACTATTTCCTATTTGGTTCATTTTAATAATTTCCTCGAAGTAGATAGTCATTTTTTCCCAATAATTAATGAATTATTCAATGATAATTTATACTTCATTGAAAGCATGAATCAAAATTCGTTCTTGAGCATTAATTCATTCCATTTTCTCCTCGTTGAGTTTAACTTGGAGCATTCTTTTATAAATTTTATTAGCTTCCTCCATTATCCCATTTATTCCCATAACCTATACCTCCATATTTTCCTTAGAGTGGAAAAGAAGCTCTAAATTGAATATAGGCACTCAAGACTCTTTCTTTACAATATCACCACCATTTACATTTTTTAATTGGGACTTACCAATATAGGAATAGGTACCACCTTAATTTTAAGAGAACATGTCTTTGGTTTCCTCAATTTTTATAGTTTTTTTCTCAGGGCTACTTGGCCTCTCTAAGATCACATAAACTACCTCCAACCTTTTTATGGGGGGGGGGGTTGGGTGGGTGGGTGGATCTTCACAAGTATTTAGATCTTGATCTTTTCTTTTTGATCTATTTTATATTGGTTTAGAAAGGGTGGATTAGTCCCTTTATACTTCTGGTCTGCATGCCTTTGTTAATTAGATAACACAACAATTGAGTCCTTCCTTTTTATCATTTTTCACATGTACATAAGATTTTTATAGATTTAAAATCCTATTCTCACTCACAAGAGAATGGAAGAGAGTCTTATGTCCTTTGGAGATCCTCAAATGCAACAAGTCTCTCCAAGTGTCACTGGCCAGCTTGCATCTGATATGTGAGATCAGCTTGTGCTCCCTTCACAACATCATTCTTTGTTTTCCCCTTAGACTTTGGTGTTTCTAATCCTTTATCATAAAAATTACCCAATCACTCACCTCTTGGAATATGGAACATGTTCTAGATCATAACTTATGTGATCATCTCTTAAATTGCACCATCATCGAAGGATGGTGAAGTTCCTAGCAGTGCAACATTAAATGAAGAATCTCCAGAACCAGCTTGGTTAGAGTGGGATGGATTCCAGCTTGGGTACTAGTACCATGAGATTTATAAAAATCAAAATAACATGAAACCGAAGCTAAAGAGGGACCCTATGTTGGATAAAACATGTCATTAGATTCTTGAACCTCAATAGTTGCACTGTTGAATGTTGCTGGACCTAGTCCCCCTAACCTCAGACCACATGAAGAATTTACAAACACCATATCAACCGATTCCAATTTGGATCCATTATTATAATGTATAATTACCTTATTTCAAGTATTTTGTAACCATTTTTTCCATTTCCTTCTATTTGGGGTTTGTCTTAGGTCATTTCTGGTGCGTTTTGGATATTTTTGGAGGTTACTGAGCAATGCATGATTGTTGCATAATTTTCCCAAACCATGCATCCAACCAATGAAAAATGTGCACCAATTTCAAAAATACAAGTAGGGGAACATGGTTATTTTAACCATGTATCCCTCAGTGAAAACCATGCACCCATAGACAGTAAGGGTGCATGGTTTCTTTAACCATGTAGCCCCACCCAGGAAACCATGAAACCACTTCAGAACTCTTAAAAAATTGGAATTTTCATCTTTTCCCTTGGTCATTTTTAAGTATAATCACCCCATAATCTCATTTAAAGTTAACCTAAACCTTCCTCAGTTCTCTTAATGCTTCTCCCCTTGTATTCTAGGTGGATTTCATTCATTATTAAGGAATCACTTCGAGGTATGCTGTGTTTTTATCTGATTTTCCCTTTTATTTGTATTTCCTTGATAGATCTCTTCTCCTATTGTCTCATGAGATTGGAATGGGATATAAATTTCAGATCCAATGAGATTAATAGAGGTTGGTTTTTGTTTATCATGGATCTAGGATCATTAGGACCTTATCCACTCTTTCCCGATCTCTATTTTCAAAGGCGATTAGTTTTCACTATTTTGTGAGTAAGGTGTGTCTCTATAAGGGTTATAATTCATGAATTGAATTATATTATTGTAAATTCCCTTGGATTTTTCAATAAATGGGTTGATTTGTGATCATGAAGGTTTTTTTGAATAGATACATGGTTTTTAAAGGGGTTTATTTAAAAATGGATTTGTGCACACAAAGTGTTCGATGGAATTATTCAATAGTGATTTTAGTTTTAAAATGGGTTTTCAATCTAGGAAGCAGAAAGGTTTTGATGTGAAAATGTTTTATTATATGTGAGAATTATTTTTAAAATTATTTTGACAAACTTATCACATTAGGTAACCTTGGGTGAGTCAAGAAATAGACGTTTCACTCTTTGTGTGTGTAATTACACAAGAGGTTTATTGTCACTTTAGTGTGTGTAATTACACTAGATGTCATATTCGTTAAATCCACATTAGGCATGGATTGATATTTTTTTATTTATTTCTAGCATGTATACCCATAGGTTAGATCCCAAATGGTGTATTTTTTCATTTATGATTGATTTACCACATGGTGGAATTTTTATGGTTATTTTATCACATGTTTACTTATAGTTTATCTAAGCTTGGTTTTGTTTATGATTTCATAGTATATTAAAAGTACTAGAAATATTCCTGGATATTATGAATATTACATGATTTTATTAAAACAAAAAGATGATTTACAAAAATGGGTTTTTTATGAAAATGATTTGTAATTTGGATTTTTTTTTAAAATAGAGCTAATACATTCTTGATATTATAACTTGAATATATTATTTAGTGTAATCCTATTGGAATTTATACTCACACACTACTTTTTCCTTTGGGAAGTTATATATATTTTGTAGGAGTTGGGAAAAGGGAAGAGCATTATGTAGCATGTATATTTCTCTTTTGCTCTTCGTCTTCATAGTAGTTTGGTTTGGTGGCGATGGATGGTCACACGGGGACTGATATTAACTTCATATTTTATCATTTCGGTTTGGACTATTTGGGTTGAATTTGTATGTATCATGGATATGTTATCTTACTTACACTACATAGCATTTTTTTCTTGTTTAGGTTTATCATGATACATGTTGTTATCTCTTTGTTTTACTTCATCATGTGGTGGGAATTCTTGGGAAAATTTTCTAGTTGAACCAGACTGGTTCATTAAAAAATGGTATCAGAGGAAATATCCATATTGAAATATTGTAACATTTCCTAGGTTCAGTTTGGTTTCTTTGATATATTGGAGTTAGGTTTGTCAGAATTCAGATAGTAAGTGTGGGAGGGGCCTGACTAGCTCACTTCCATGACTGAACCTGAGTTACCATGGGTGGTTAGGGATTTATACCAAGTTTGCGACTTAGTGTTTGAGTTCATCTGGGTAAACTATATTAGAGGCTTTATTTAAATGGGAATGTTCCCCATTGAGGTGTTTTTTTGTTTGTATAATCTATAATTGCTTTAAATTCTTGTTCTTTCAAAGTGTTGCCTTAAATTCTGGAATTTGGTCGTATGATTTTAGAAGGTGATCTTAAACTGATTGATTTTTTTTCTTATTATTAGACAATTAGAATGGGAAGAGGTCTTCCAAATTTGATAGAGTAAGCTGTGAGACCAGTTCTACATGATAATCCTTAGACGGTTGACCCTTCTTTAGTGGAATTCATAATCCACACCATTCAGACTCTGGGTGATACGGGTGTTAAGAACTCAAGATGAGTAACGGACCATGGATCAGAATTTACTATGTAGAATCCACTAATATTATTTGGTGAAATAAGACCCCAGGAATCAATGGAATTACTTGAGCAGATTGGGAGAATATTCAATTTTCAAAATAATACAAAATAATCCAAGGTGTTTTTTGTCACAAACATGCTTGAGGGGTCATAAAGAAGATTGTGGGACTCTATCATGCAAGCTAAGTTGCATTAGGATCTTACCGGGGAATTCTTAAAGAAAATATTAAGCCAAAAAATTTATCCTGAGACATTTTGTGCAGAAAAGACTAGGGAGTTCCAAACCTTTGAGCTAGGAGATCGTACCATTCTGGAGTATTCCACCTGCTTTTCTGAATTGCTACACTTGGAACTAGATCTGGTTACCAATGATTACCTAAAATATTAGAGGTTTGAGACGAGTATGAGGGATTATATTTTGTCAACGATGATTCTCTTAAACCTTCCAAATTTTTTGGAGGTAGTATATAAATCTTATATGGTTGAGGAAAACATAGTTGTGAAGATGGATTTGGGTAGAGATTTAGTTGGTGTAGTTGTTATCTAGGGTGTATCATATGGACAAAAAAGGAAGTGCAAAGGTAGTCAGTTTTCTTCAGGACCATTTTCAGTGGATTCATGAGGATAACAATAGGTTGTTTTCTATTAGTGTGGGATTCCTGGTCCTGCCAATCCTAATTATTAGGAGGATTACAAGACTTTTCATCCTTGTGAAAAATTAGGCCATTTGTGGAGTTTTTGTAGAAAAACGTCCCAAGGTAGTAAGGTTGGATCCACTCTCTCCAAGGGTTAAAAGGTTAGTTCTGACACTTCCATGGGTGGTGGGTCATATCCTCAAGTTAAAGAGGATGTTCATATGGCTAAGAAATCTTAGAGAGTAGCTGATACTAGATGTCTTTATGAAGAGGATTATGCACCATAGGAATCTGAAGCAGAGTCTGCTACTGTTAAAGGTGGAGTGTTTATTTTTTATTTTATGTTGCTAGCTTTGTTTGATACCGGTGATACACATTATTTTATATCTTGAAAGTTATTTGAAATGTTGATATTGTTTTTTGTGTTTATGTCAATATTTCCGTATCTTTCAACTGCTTTGAAAAAGAGGTCTAAACAAGGTTTCAAATGCACCACATGCCAGGTGACAATAGCCAACTTCGAAGTTTTGTAGAATTTATTGGTTATTGATCTTAATATCTTCAAAATAATAATTATAATGAATTTGATGATCAGTGTTAAGGATCAAATATAATTTTATCATTATTGAGTTAATATTTTATCTCCTGATTGTGTCACTCATGCCTTTCTGGCTGATTGGGATTCTAAATTTGGGAGGGAAGTGTTTATTATTTCATATGTTGGGTTGATCTCATGTTAGTTGTAGGAAATGTTCCTAGATAACATTGATCCTTGTATGAGAATACCTCTTCTTGTAGTGGTGTGTGTATACCCTGAGGTCTTTTTGAATTATTTTTTTGGTTTACCACAACTGAGAGAGCTCGAGTATACCATTGACATGCTTCTTGGTATGATTCTCATTTATATTTCATCCTATCAAATGGAACCTACTAAGTTGGTGGAACATAAAGTCCAGATTAAGGACCTCAAGTATAAGGGATTTATTCATCCTAGAATGTCACCATGGGTTTCACCCATCCTATTTTCTATGAAGTAAGAAGGAATATGAATCATATACTTACCAAGAGTAATCAAATGAGATGAATGACAGTTTATTCTAATCTCAAATGAGGGAAATCCCTCAAAGACTAATGAGGAAGGTGAGGGTATCTCAAGAGGCCTAATGTGTGTGGGAGAAGAGGAAAAATAAATGGGAATAAGGGTTAAAGGATGGATATGGAAAAGAGTAATTTCCACCCCTTTAACGAGCCACATGGTTTAGTGCACCAACCGTGCATTTCCACCATCCAAAGGTTCACCCCCTCACATGGCTAGGCACACAGTTTAAAAAACCATGTATTTATACTATGAAATTTATTATATAGGCTTCACATAACCATAATTCCTTAGGTTCATGCTTTTATAAATCGTGTGACACCCTTATAGGACTGCACAGTTGAGGGGAATAGTTATCACTACCTGTGCGCTAATTGTCTTCCCCACCCTACCTTGCCAAAAACTAGGATTTCAAATATAGACACTCCTAAAACTCATGAAAGATTTCAAGACACCTCTAAAAACTTAATCCCATTCTAAAAATAATACTTTTATGTGTTCTAACTCTAGAAATTTCATTCTGAAACCTATTTTACAAGTTGGCTTGTTCTCCAAACATAAAACTCAAATTTGTTTGAAAAAACAACCCGGTTAAAAAAAATGTTACAGCCTCCCCACCTTAGAACTTCTCATCCCTGAGAATTGTAGGGGTAAACAAAAATTTCACCCGACCTACTTAGGTTATGAAGTTTTTTTCAAATTATCACGTTGCATTTCTAACTCCCAACACACCTTCAAAGGTTACTTTAATCATATGGTACTTAAGTCACCCAAAACTCAATCCAACACTCATAACCACTATTGAAACATCAAGATAGAGGTTATATGAGACCGTATAACCTAATACATGATCAAATTTTCATCTCTTTCATCAATTGATCTATGGAGATTCTCACCATAGTTATAGATTTCCTACGACCAATTCCGATTTGTGGTTCTACCACCATTGGAATTGCTTACTTAAGAACATCCTTAGTGTTCCAACAACACACTAGTATGTTTATGAATTTAAACCAAAATGTTGAATTCTAATTGACTCAACTTAGCCTATTCATGCTGAAGTTTTCTTGAAAATCCTCAACTGACCCTTTGGATTGCACCTGTCTCATACCAATGGTGTTTCAGATGTGGTTCCTCACTGACCTTATACCACTATTTGAAGAAAATTAAATAGAATGACCTCTAGATGAATACTTTAGATAAGCTCTCATCCTTAACAACTGAAAAATCATCAAAATAAGATCTTTATGCCTTCATTATGAAGAATACCAAGACCTTTCTGAGCACTCTTGTTGAAGACTATAACCAACATGTAGTGCCATATTCAGGCGGAACCATCCCCTATTCGAAACCATTGGCATGTTATATCATGAAAACTGGTATATATCTACCCCGACACCCATGAATCATCACAAGCTACCACATGCCTAACTCTCACACTCATACTCCACCCAAGTCTGTATCTGATCATGTACCTAGAAATTACTGAGAAAACTAGTGTAAATTATTCTATTTATTCAATGGAATACAAGATCCAAATGACCTTCTTATAGCCGGTCTCAAGATCCCCTGACCATTATCTCATGAGGATCACCCACCTGGAACCGATGTCCCACTTCCCACATTAGGAACATCCATGTCATCACATCAATAAAATTATTTTCTTAATGAACACAGCCCATGCCCCATCGTTCCCTAAACATAATGAATAGAATGGATAAGATCCCACTCATCTCCGAGTGCTAATGTAAATGTCATCCATCACCTATTACCACTTACCTAGAATGTTTTCTATGTAAAATAATGAATTCAAACTATAATTAGGGTCACTTACCTCAAACATCCAATGGTGGACTCCCCACTATTTTTCTTACCTTAAATTGCTCCTTGAGGGAAACTGTCAAGGGGTTATTTTATCAAACCATATGAGGCATTTAGATATGTAGATTGACATATAGTCAATGATCTATCAGTATACTCAAGATGATGTCAATTTATTGGTCATGATAATCTCTCAAATAGGAGCACACAAAGATTATATTGATAGGAATGTGTTGCTCCTTCTAAGCCATACTAACAACAAATAGGCTATACTTGCCTCTAAACAACTCCTAACAATATGTCTCCCAACAATGTGGGTCCATTTCTATCCACCGGTCAACCATCTCATGAAACCTAATTTATTTTTATGTTATCCCTCATCATGGGTACTTCCTTGAATTTTACCTAAAGATCTAGGTCACCATGCCCATAAGCATAAAACTCTTGAAACCATCATTCTTGAGCTTTCACTGGGCCACTCAATGGTTAACAACTTAAATAGTACCACATACAACCAATTACCATGCTTCACCAAAATGGAAAATTTTTTCCAAGAAAAAGGTGTACATATCGTAATAACTGGTCATACCACCCAAATAATTCTCCCATGATTCATTTATCATCTCATCCAAGATGAATATGCTACACAACACTTTAGTATTACAACACACCAGGAGCTCCCTTGGATATCCTCTTAAAAATCAATCACCTCACCTATTCTCTGATTTATCAAACAAACACCCATATCATGACATCATTGTAGAAATTAAATAATCAATAAAAATTATAGGTCAATAGGGATAGGCACCCGAATAATTATTCCCATTTAATCTAGTCTCAAAAAAACAAACACTCTAGATGCTTTAATGAAAACTAAATGCATCATCATGCCTATATCATAAAACCTAAGCAACCTCCATGCATATATCTCGAAAAAGTGTAAACCTAAGATCATTTCTTTTAATGCATTTTTAACCCCTGGTCCAACCTCTCTCACAGGTTTCCCTCAATAAAAAAAGTCCATCTGAAGTCTAAGTCAATGCTAAGAGCTTCTAGGCCCGTACACCTATCACTAAGGTATCTCTGATGAGAACCATATCTCCCTTCAGGTCCTCTATCACACAACATATAATGATCCTATAAACATTCCCTTAAAAATATAAAACTGAAGTAGGTAACGAAATCACTAACCCGTGAGGGTAAAAACATATCAATCACCAACCTAGAAAACCCTAATCCTCTCCAAGCATCCTTATAGGGTAGTGCTCATTGGATGTTCACATCAGAAATGAAAATGGATAAAGAGATGAAACTAACCGAGTTTCTTTATATGATAATAACCACTTAAGGTCCAAATATCCAATAAACCACCCATTTACCTAGGGTATTATTTCATTAACAAAGAGATATCCCTAACTAAAATTGTCTCCTAGATAGAAGCTTTCCTTGGAACTCAGCTCAGAAGTATACCCATTTTTTTATTTCTAAGGGAACCAACACAATGGATAACACATAATTTTAACTTAAGGAGTCAAATTTTAAACTATATTCATGAATAAAAGGTCACTAGGCTCTACCACCAAACTATTAGGTTCAATAAATAATAGAAAATAAGGCAACCGAGATCTACAGAAAATTCTCATGTTCCCATTTCAAGAATCTCTCAAGGAAAATCTAAATCTAACACTTACATGTGGGTCCATGATATAACACATATGAATGGTTTCATTTTTTCTTGGAATTTAATTGTTTCTCATTTATTAGAGAATTTAAAGTATCACATACATATTGGATATCAAGTACTAGTTATAACGTCAAACTATAGCAAGCACTTTATTTAGCTGGTGTTATGTAACATGAGGAAAATTATATTATAATTTATTTTTAAGAATTATTCATTAATAATTTCTCATATCCGACATAGTTAAAAAAAATTTCAATTACAAACTATATAGAAAATAAATATTTAGGTTATAACTGGAATTTTAATTAACTGACACCTCATATCAATAAAACTCAAAAGAAACTAAAAGGATTTTTATCAATTTAAGGGGATCAGTTAATTAAGATACCACTATATGATTATATGTAACACTATATAAGTGGATATTGGAACATTAAATAATCATTCCCATTTATCACAACCATACCCCCATGGGGTTAATTACCAAGGAATATAAAGAATAAGGTGACATATGAGGGTCCTATCAAGCCATCCTGGGTTCAGTTATAGAGTCCACCATTCCAAATTTATAGAGTCAACACTATATAAATTACAATTGGATTCTAATTTAAGTGAAATCCATTGATAGTTATATTATTAAACATTTCACAAACTATTAATGAGTTTATCTCATAGGCACCCAATGATAAAACTCACCTACTAGGATAAAGTGAAGCATATAAGGATTTAGTTATATGGTTCATCATGACCAAGTTATAGAGGTATAAGCCTTTATAAGTTGTAATTTACACCTTAATTTAATGGAAACCTTATTACAAAGTAATTAAAATTGAACCTGTATACTTATATCATGGTTTAGTTAGATACACTACCATTTCCAAGTTATAAAGGTACTTACTTTTATAATTTACAATTGGAATCCATGTAACTAAAACCAAGTTTTTACCATTGGTCTAATAATATAAAAAGTACATCTATTATGGTTTGATTATATGTGTTACCATTCCCAATATATAAAGGCCTATACACTTCATAAATTGCAAATTGGATCCCATTTAATCGTAACCACTAATGTTTGATCCCATGAAATTAATAGTCTATGGCTCAAACATGTCACAGTCGGTTAGTCAAATAATATTCAACCATAAATATATATATTAAAACACCATTTTTTTTGATGTAGAAACTATATTTAACAAAAAATATATCATAATTATAACAAGGCATGCTATGATAGAGAAATGAATATGAGCAGGTATGAAAATCTACTACATAATCTGAGAATACATGAAACCACGGAAAAAATCACCTAAGAAGGGTATACAGATAAGAATTATGAATAATCACACATCATGAAAAAAAATAACCATGATTTTCAAAAAAATACTAGGTTTTAAAGCAATTAAATCTACAAGGCATGACATATGCATGACATGTAAATCTCTACATGCCTATGATGATGCATGAATGTACCCCTTCTCTTGTTGTACCAGGCTAGGAGGTAAATCTCATAAATTATAAACAAGTGGAAAAGAAAATCAAACACTCAAGGTTAAATAATAATAAATGGTAATAATGAGCATCATGAAAAACATTCTCATCCATAATAACTTTATCTTTTCCCCATGCATGGGTTGCCCATTCCTAGACACGGGATATTTACCTTGTTCTGACACATTCCTAGTCTCGTGTCTACCAACCAAAAATAGCATGATAAAGGAACAAGAGGCTATAGAACCACTTTGCAATGTAATGTTCAAAATCACTCTATAAATAGTAATCAGACCAATTGGTCACATGTCCTCAAGCATGCGTCCCCATTTTCCAGAGGCTTCCAACTAGCAGCGAGGGTCTAAAGTTGGTTAAGTGGGGAGAATATACCCTATGGAATAATAATAAAACATTGGATAAATAAATGAATAATATAAATAGTGGAAGATAAATGATAAATTTCTGATAGATAATGATAATATATAACCCAGAAAGTTCCAAATAAATACCCAACCATGCATGAACAAGCTGAGTCACAATACAATCAATCAACACAAAGAAGATATTATATACAATAGGACTAAACTAGAAAAGAGAGAAAATAAATAAAATAATCCAAATTTGAAAGGAATACTGGGTATATTCACAATCGCTACTCCTACACTCCCATGTCCAGTTCTAGTCCATAAATGAAAACAACACAAAGAACAGCCCAGTCCCTAACCTATAATCATGATGTCTTTTCAGGTACCAAACAAAGGTCTGAACATTGTGTGAAATTAAATCAGTAGGCCACTACCAATGGAATATAATGTAATACATTCCATAGTTATAAAATAATAAGTGTGTAGGTATAATAAATAAGAATTAAATAATAAATAAATGCAATCTAGTGAGGTTCAGGATCTTGAAAAGACATCTGGTCGACCAGACCTGCTTCAACCTAAGATGAAATATACCTGAACACATGTCATTATATATATATATATATATATATATTCACTATCGAGAACCAGAGGCTTAAGACCATGGAATCCACATAATGATAACACAATAAGGGTCACACATTTAATAAAGGGGTATAAGCCCAAGCATCTAAAAAGGGGATATAAAGAGCCATGTCCAACAATCCCAATCAATGATGTAAAGTGTCATTTCCAAAATTATAATCAATGGGAATGAAACATCATGTCCAAAAACCCAAAATTATGTGAAACACCATATCCAGCATTATAGACCAAGGGTGTGTGAAGTATCCTATCCATCAACCCCAACCAATGTCTCTCATTAATAATCCAAAATAAAGTAATCCCACTTTCCCTATGATCTTGTAATAAAGGTGTTTCATAAAGATGAACTCGATATTTCTCAAGGCATATTGGAATTTTATTTCCATGTTGTATTTAATATTTAAATATATGAAATGAGAAAATCTATTCCATAATATAAATTAAGTAAAAGGAACACTATCCATGTCATTATTAATTCAAACCATTCAATTAAACTATTCCACTTATAAACAAACAATAGGGCTCTGTGAAACACCCATTCCTAAATAAAAATCATCATGATACATTTCATAAAAAAATCCAATTTAATTCAACCTATTTTTTTCATCTCAATCAACAATCCAAACTCACCTGCATAGGTGGTTTGGTCATATAAAAATTTATAAATGTGCTAAAGCATTTAAGAAACACATCTAAGGGGTGGTTTAATTACATGGTAAGGACAGTAAGAATTTTTAATCAAAGTCACCTAAAGACAAGTTTCGAGATGAGTTCATCGACATCCAACCATTAAAGGGGTCTAAGGGACATCAAGGTTGTGATATAAGGATTTAATTTAAGGTAATTCACATTTTAGAAGTAACATGTTGAAGGTCCAGCATGCGACACAATAGTGAATTTTATAAAACATGAAACTTTAATTGAAAAACCTGTAAACCACATACCTCATACCAAGGTAGCTTCACTCATTTATTATTGGGATTTTATTTGAGCTGGAATGAGAGAAAATGAAGAAATACATAAATTCCCTAAAAATAGGGTATATAAGCTCACAAAGAGATAACACCAAATGTGATGAGAGAAAGATAGATAAGAAGGAAGAGGAATCATATACTAATTGAGAGTGATCCAATGAGAAGAATAATGGTTTATTCCAAACTCAAACAAGGGATATCCCTCAAAGCCTAAGGAGGAAGGAGAGGGGGGATTGAGTGGTCTTTTATGCTTGGGAGAAGAGGGAAAAGAATAGGGGAAAATGGTTAAAGGCTAGAGGGAAAAAAGAGTGACTTTTAACCCTTTAATGAATCACAAGGTATGTCTAACCATGTTTCAACTATGTGGCACTACTGTCTAAATTGACACCCCCTTGCATGAATAGATACATAATTTCAAAAATCGTGCGTAAGTTGTTTGTTTCTCCTTTTCAATTTATTGCAATGGATTCACAAAATTGTACAGCCACATGTGTAAAGTTTTATAAACTATTAAACTCCCTTATAGGGCTGCATGGTTGAGGTTCATGATTAGAAATAACATTGTATCTCCCCCTGTGTTTCCAAAAACTAGGATTTCAAAGCCTGATGCTCCCGAAACTCATCTGGGTTTCTGAGAAACCTCTCAGATCATAAATCCAATCTAAAAAAATTATGTGTTCCAATGCTCATAATTTCATTACGAAACTCATTTTATAAGTTATCCTATCCACCAAATATAAAACACATATTAATTTTAAAAAAACAACTCAATTTAAAACAAGGGATGTTACAACAAGAGCCTATCCCCCAACATGATTCTAATCTAACAGTGACATAATAAATTTTTATCTGGGAGAGCCATCTAATCATAACTATGAATTGGGATAATAATTATGTATACATTGTTCATTAATAACCAAAACATTTCCATCTCGAGTTTCTCATGCATCTTTCTCATCAAAAATACCCTCTAAGACACCTTAACCACTCTGTATCACCATACCACCAACAAACTCTTTAAGAACCACCATGGATGATGCCCTAAAAGCTTTAACTCATGTGTAGAACCACAACTAATGTGTAGAATCACCATAGACCACCTCTAGAGCCTAAGAAAACTAATTTAGAGAATAAATAGAAGAAAAAAAATTCTTTGCATATTGGCGAGATCTCTATCCAACCACTATGAAAGCCAGATTACTTTTGGAGAATCCCTAAGATGTTTCCACCACCATTGTGTCATGGGCTCAATGTGGAAAGTTTGGATGTATCATAGTCTTCTCACTATGCTTTTTGGGTGTGAAAATTGGTAGTGGCAAGGATTTTATGAGGATAAAGGTGATGTTCCATAATGCGCAAGGTTTCACCATGCCCACTATTGGACCAAAGTTAGAGAGTGAGGTTGCAACGTCATCCAAAATACTGTGTCATGGTTCTATATAGGTCAAAAATGGAAGAATAAGGTCATTGAATAAGCGTCCATCTCTACTGCGAAGGGTTTAATAATGGCATAATTGATGGTTTTGAGGAAGAATATAATTATGTTATGGAAAACCAAAAATGTTGCAGCCATGAAAACTGAGAGAAGTTAAGGAGGATTATATGCCATAGGGTTTATTCTACATCATGGAGGTGCCTAAAATGATAGTATTGAGGTTTGGATAGAAAATAGGTTATAATCATGGGTTTTAGGACACACCATAGGCCATGAATTACCATGTATAGGTTAAGAAGGCTACTACATCGGGGGAAACCCATGCCATATGGTATTTTTCATATTAAATTTTAGATTCTTAATGTTTTTGGGCTATCCATGGGATGCACATTCCATAGGATGAGATTCCATGATTTTTAACAGAAGGGAATATGTGTGGTCCTAACCTACTTATGAGGTATTTATAAACAATCTACATAACAAAGAGGAGTTGGAAACATTCAATAAAATAGGGAACTATCAATAGAGAACTCTCATATTCAAAAACCAAATAATTCATGTATTTTTAATAGTAGAATAATAAAACAAAAACTCAAAACCCAAGAGAGAGAAGAGAAGAAGAAAAATTCAAAGAAGGTAAAATACAAGAGGGAAGAGAATTTTACAAACAAAGGAGTAGTAGTAGTATTGAGGAGGGGATGATGGAAATAAATATAGGATTACTACTACTATGAAAAAGGGATATATAGACCTATAGTGACCCATAACTGAGACTTTGATAGAACTGAAGGAGGTTCCACTGCTAGTTAGGATAATAACATAGAAGGAAAGTGGAAGATCTCTATCTGGCATCCAAACCAAGATTGGAGGAGAAGGTTCATCATCAACCATGATGCTTCATAATTAGGCCTTTCATTTTCTTTTTTTTTCTTTTTATTATGTAACTTTGAATTCATATTTTTGTGCAAGATTAAAATTAATATGTTTTCATTTTTTTCATATCACCTTTTCTGATCTAAATTTTTATTCATTTCACTCAAATGCGTAATATTCATGTGAATTGAGATATTAGCCATGAATAACTAATTATTCAAGGGAAGGGTGAGTTTGATAAATAATGAGTATCTAAACCTTTGATATCATCATTTAATCAGTATCAATTTGACTTTAATCAAATCATATCCTCTAATTTTATAGAGAGAGTGATGGAATTTATAGTAAAAACGTCAATGTTGTAAAGGAGAGTGGGAGAGAGAGATCTGACCTTAACTTCACCTTCTATTTCAAGACTAAACATCATGAATATAAATTGGTTATAGGAAACCTTGAGAGAATATCATACTAATTTAGATAATTCTATTTGAGGCTAAGAAACTACATCAGTAACCCCAAAAATTCTCACGGCTAATGGTTTAGATATAAATTTATGGAAAACCATCCTCAATGTCAACTCTGTTATCTTAATCCTATTTCATTATTTTTTATAGAGTCCAAAAAACCTTTCAAAGTTGTTTAGTAATTTTAATTTTTTTCAAAAATCATGTAAAATATCAAACCTATTGAAATATTACGACCCTCTTCCTCATGGTATCGATCTTGTCTTTCCACTATTCTACATTATAATAGTTAATGTAGTTGAGTGACTTTAAATTTGTATTTTGAATTCCTTGAGATAATTAGTGATAAATTTGGAAAACATCATCCTAAGTGATGTTTAGATGTCAATATTCCTAGTGGCCACATGGTTTTCTTAAATTTTTCTAAGTAGCATTGTCTTCTATAAAAATATATTATTTTCAAATAAAGTTTTGAAATCTTGAGGTTTTCAAGAAAAATTATGATATTATTAAAAAGGTTACTATACATTTAATGAAAATGGATTTTCATATATATATATATTAATGTTTTGAGAAGCATTTCTTGTTATGGATTTTGATAAAAAACATAAAATGTTATTTAAGGAAAAGTTTTTTACTTTATAAAATGTTTTATGTTTGATATAAAATAAAATATTTTTATTTTAAGGTATCTTTATAACATGTGAAAGAATTTTACATCTACTTTTAAAACCCCTTATTGATAAATTTTTTGCTCACCCTATGTTTTAAATTTTTTTTTGTTTATAGGAATAATAACGAGCAGAAGATCGATGATTTTTTGTTTTGATTGAGGATTTAGATCAAGTAAAGTTGGATAAATGTTTGTATAATTTTTTATAAAACTCTGATATATATTAAGGTTTTACTAATCCTTCAAAGATATAAACTAAAATTATCCTCAATATATATATTTTTAGTTAATTTTTTTATATATATACACATAATATTTTTTTGGCACCAGTTCTGAGAGTGTGGGTTTGAGGCTATTAATATTGGTATCATAGAAAAGGTTTAGATAACTTTTGAAATTACGATGTTTTGGTTAATGAAAGTTTAAGAATATAAGTATATTTATTTTTATTAAAGTCCCTTTTATTAAACCTTTTAAGATTAAGGATCCAAATCAAGATGAGAGGAGGAAGATCACAAACAACCCTTATATCCCTTCTAGATGATCTTCTTGCAAAAAATATTATAAATTAATGATTGGATTAATTTTAAATGTTTTAAAATATCCAAATTACTTTAATTAAACTATATAAGTTATTTAATACCTTTTCTATACTAATATTTTTTCATGGGTCATATATTTTCTACGGGAAAATCTTTCACTCTCAACTTTCTCACCATTCTAAACATAGAAAATACCATAAGGTTATTTTTAAATTATCCACTTTATCTAAAACATATGAACTACTTGGTGATTTTATAAATTTTTGGAATATGGAGAGCTTCATGTACCCTATATATATCAAATTTTAAATTTTAATCTTTTTAGGAATACCAAAAATAATTTTGAGACTTTTGAAGATGAAACTGTAAGTCTATTTTATAAAGTTTAACTTCAAAAAAATGTTTTGAAGTTATATATTAATAATATTAAATTTTCAAGTGTTTACTGATGTTTATATAAATTTAATACAAACTGAAAAAGTTGAATTTGGATAAGAGAAATATAAGTTTTTGAAAATATCATAAGGAACCATTACCACTCCTGTATTTTTTCCCTTCAAGAGAGATGCCAATAGGGAAATTGAAGACTTTGATAAAGGTATGAGTTGTTTCTAGAAAATTTTTAAATTGAATTTTAGTGATCATTGAAAGTAATGAAGGTATTTTTTAGGATGAAAAACTTCAATAATGAATAATTAGGAGTAGTATTTAATGTTTACTTATGTATAAAATAATTGTGAGGGAACAATTCCTTTAAAGAGGTAGAATGTAACATCCTAGAATTTTGAGGTATTTTTGTATTTTAAATAAATTATATAAATAAATATGTCTTATAAAACTTAAAAAAGGTTAAGTAAATTCTATTAAAAATAATACACTAACTTCGGCATAAGAACATCTTTATAGAATCACGCTACAAACTAGGGATCCAAAAGATTTAATTTACAATGATCATCATTAATGAAATAAGACAACATAAAATAAACATGATAACACCAAAACCACAACCCTATTTGTTCAGATCATCCATAAGGAGGAATCCACCAAAGACATTGAGAGTAAGAATGTAGAATAATGAGAATTCAGGAACCATCCTTTTGAGCATAAAAAACTAGAATGCATAGATTTTGGATTATTAAAATAAATATACATTAAGGGGGTATTTAAAGAATAGGGATATATCCATTTTTATATATATGTTGAAATATTTTGAAAGGGGAATAAGATATGATTCAATTTTAAAATGTTTATAAAATACTTAGTTAAAATTTAATTTTAGTTATCACTCAAAAAATGTAATGTGCAGTGTAACACCCCGAGCTTTCACGATACACCTCTCTTTCAATAATGCAATAGCTTGCATTTTATGCAAGTTCGAGTTCTAACACACCGCAACTAATCAAATTAGCCGTTATGAATAGAAATACCCACTTTTTAAAATTATAGAAATTTTATATTTCAAAATGGAATTCATTTTTGTATTCCTAATATTGAAATTAGCCTATGTTGAATTTTTTGTAATTTTCTGAGAACTTCCAAATTTTTATGAATAGTGAAAAATACTTAAAACAACTTTTTTAATCAAAATAATTTATAGTGATAAGTTATACTATTGAGTGGTTTTAAAGTATAATTAGAATATATTTTTACCATTTTATCCAATGGTGGTCATTAGAATTAATTTAACATTGAAATTGGACATAAACAATTGCCAATCTTTTGATATAAATTGTTTCTTAAAAACACACTATTGTTCTGACAGTGGGAATTAATTATAAAATTAATTAATTCAACTTATATGTTTGGAATTTTGTAAAATAGACATCATTTTTGAATTCGGAATATCAATTATAGCTTAGGGTGAAATTTTGGTATTGTTCTGAAAAACTTCAATTTTTGATGAATAGTGAAACCACTAAGTGGTAGTTAAATAACTGATTTTTCGTTTAAATGAAATATTACCACTTCTATGATTTGATTTTCAAAAATCTGACATACATGGTTGTCATTAAGAAGTAAAATTTGGTTTAATGAGATTAAAATAATTTTTTGGTGAATAGTAACTTTTAAGTTCTTAATCGCGATTAGAGGTAATTAGTGTAGTTTAAGGTAAAAATAATGTTTTAATAATATGAGATGAGCTTGACACTTGTCCTACTCCTATTTGATGAGTCATGGCCGACCAATAAAACACATGGGTCAACTTGGGGACCCCATGGAGCCACTTTAGTTGGAAAATGACATAAATACCTTTTATTTAATGTTAAAGTAAAAAAATGACACAAACATGAAATGTTTTACTAAAAAAATTTTTACATGGGGTAATACAAGTCATATTTTTGACTATAAATAGTAATTGGAAAGATAAAAAGATTTCATACATCATATTATTTTTTTTATAATTTTTAGACATTAAATAAATTAAATTATTTATGACATCATTATGATGCAGCGATGACCTCATTATTTAACGATTTTAATAAAATGAAAAGATAATGTACAATTCAAGGCTTACACTTGTCCAAAGACTATTGGATGGGTATATTTAGAACCCTTATCACCTTAGCCACGAATTATATAAGTGTGGGACCTTTAGAATCCGAAAATCATTGTATAATAATGTAAAATTTCCTTACTTTCCAAGAGTGCCCCTCCTCTCCTCTTATAAAAGGCCCCCACCTCTACCACCTCATTCACACTTTCAATCCATTTGGCTCGGCCAAAATCTTCCCAAATACTCTCCCAACTTACCCATCTTACTCCTAGAAGCCTCACTTTGGGCAGAACTCTTCCCAAGGAAGCCTTTGGCTCAAATCAAAAAGAGTTACCCGATTTTGAGGTAATGTCTTCTCTAATGTTGTTTTGTTTTATTTTTCTTCTCCAACCCCCTAAACTCTTTTTATTCATTTCTTTTGTAACAACACCAGTATACTAAATATACTAGGATGTTGTTATAAGAATTATTCGAGCTACACTTACACACACCTACATCTAATGGTTAAAGAAGATACAGTTTCTGTGGATGGAGAATTTCTGCCTCACGAAACTATGATTGTTCAACACTCATATAACACCTTCAAAGGTGGCCATTAAGATGTCACTATATTTATATATGATATATAATATGTTTATGTTTTACTTATTCTTATGTATTTCTCATTTATGGCATACTTTCTGATTTCCATTATGGGTAAACGCGATAATTTCATTTTAGGAAGTGCGGACTACCGCCCCCTCAAAGTGATTTGAATCGTTAATGTCATATGTGGGATGTATAAAGGATGGAGTAAATGGTATTATACAATATATTATACTGGAATTATATTATACATTTATATTATTATGATTTCATTTCATTAAATACGAAATAGAAATGAAAGTAGCATTCATGCGTACGTACGGCTTACCGTCTCCATGAACGGTGCATTTCATTTCTTACCTCTAAATGTTATGTAATATTATAAATGAATGTATATACTGGATATATATGATATATATGACATCTAAATCATGAATATAATTCTGGAGATAATGGATATTCTACAACATAAACAACTTGAAATTATAAGAAGTTTATTGTTGACTCAAGTACCAAAGATCGACAAAACGACCGTTATTAACTTAAATAATTACATAATGTTCATATCATTGTAATAAGTGATATAAAAAGGATAATGAAATTAAAAATGGTTCTTAATAGGGTATATATTAACTCTAGTTTTAGGAGGTTAAAGAATGGTTGAGTCAAGTCAGACACGAGGTAAGGGAACTTCTTAACCCAATTTTCGTTCTTTGGGTTAATCTCCTACTTTCAAATTATGTCATGATATTATTATGTCTTATCCTGTATTTGTACTTTATTTATGTGTACTTGTAGTGAATACACATAATATATCTATTTTATTTTAAAAATGATCTTTGTAAGGGAATTTCTTAACCCAATTTCCATTCTTTGGGTTAATCTCCTACTTTCAAATTATGTCATGATATTATTATGTCCTATCTTGTATTTGTACTTTCTTTATGTGTATTTATAGTGAATACACATAATAGATCTATTATATTTTAAAAAATGATCTTTTTAAGGACTTCGTCTCAATATCCTTTCATTGAGGCATATTTGGTTTTATACATAATTTCTTTTATACGGTGTATAAACCCCTTTGACTTTTATGTTTATTCAAAAGGAATCTTTTTTATACGAAGCGTTTAATAAACGAAAAAAGGGAATGCTTTTGTTGTACGTATGCGGTGACAACGACTTCTCCGCCGCCGTGACCACTATTTGAGTTTCGGCTTCCTCTACAAGCCATACCTTTTTTAATGAAAAATAAATTCCATGTTATACTTTTCTTTTATTTTGGTATTGAAAATGGTTTTGAAAGCATTTTTATTATATCAATGTGTTGTATTGATATCTTGTGATTAAAATGTGGAAATGTTATGTTTCCTTTATCCATGTTTTATGTGATATGATTATGTTATGGTTTATGATATGTTTAAACCTATTCATATGAGGAATGCATTGGACTTAATAAGTGACGGGTGGATCCCGCTATATCTCCTCGTTGCATCGGTAGGTCTCATGAGACAACTAGACGTGGAATTGGCCGAGGCCCTTTCCCAATTTGATTTATGGTTTTGGCCGAGGCCTTAATCATTTTAGACGTCTTGGCCGAGGCCTTGACAAAATGTTTCAGAATGTCTGGTATTATACATCCACTCATTATGAAAGTGGTTATTGATATTGCATGTGATTATTCGACTAGTAGAATATCCATGTGAGTAAGTAAATGGCATTATTTAATTTTATTTTTGCCATATTATGCTGAAGTTCAAGTTTAAAAAGGCTTTTGTTTTAGTTATACATTACCTTAAATGTTAATGTTTATTTATGAAATCTTCTGCAATATTGTTATCCTTACTGAGCATCTGAGCTCACCCCTTTCAATGTTTTAATATTTTCCAGGATGTGAAGAAGTATTTTATGAATGACCTACAGGGATTGTCAGAAGAGGATATGAGTGTGGACTATGGAGAATTTGTTATTTTAGTTTTTCACTTTATGATGTAATGTAAGACTTATGAATGTATCTAGTGTTTCCAAGGCTACTAAACTAATTGGTCTTTCGAGACTTGATCTTTTGTGATCATGCCAATGTTACGAAGTAATGCACCGACTCTGGGTAGCTGGGGTCGAGGCGTTACAGTTGGCATCAGAGGAAGTTTAGTACTAAACTTGGAAGCTAGATTTAGATAAACTATGATTAGAGCACATAGCCCGAAGATAGACTTTAAGGATTAGTATAGAAGAACTTCCTAGAATTTTGGTATTATAGAGATTTTGTGAGTTTTCCGAGCAATACATCCCTGTCTGGATACGAGCAGGTAGAGGCGGCTCTGTAACAGATGTACCTAGGGGTAAAACCCGAAAACACCGCTTTGAGCTAGACTCGAACGGGAACTGGTGCACGACAACGGGCCTTGCTGCACTCTTGGTTACGACACTCCCAGGGGATATGCTTAGGATAATTCTCATTTTATTTACAAACCACTATGAAGGGTTATGATTATATAATTCCTCAAAGAAAACATTCCTTTTTATGATTATGGATTGTATCCATAAATAGTTCAATTTATGTAATGTTTTTTACAAATATGGAATTATGTATTTTAATTCATAAACTAATCTAGTTTATGCCATTGTTTAGAAATGGAGCCTAGTGGAAGGAATGGAAACCGTATCAATGCACGCACTCTGTGTAGGGATTGCCCTCCTGCTCAAGATAATTATTGTGGAGATGGAGATACAACTGGTGCTGATCAACTTATTACCATACTTAGACAACTCACTCAGGTGGTGAATAATAACCTTACTCGTATGGATCACCCTGATCCACAAAATGGAGGATCAATGTTAGACCGCTTCATGAGGCAAAAACCACCAACATTTAATGGGGGTACAAATCCATTAGTAGCTGAGCAATGGATAAACACCTTAGAGAAAATATTCCACGCCTTGGGGAGTAGCGAAAGGGAGAAGGTTATCATGGAAGTTTACCGCCTCACTGGAGATGCTGATCAATGGTGGTCATTGATTCAGAACACAAAGGAAGATGATGACGTATCGAATATGGAATGGAGGGAGTTCAAAGAGATTTTCATAGAAAAATACTATCCTCGTGACCATCGAGCAGATATGGAAAGACAATTTTTGAGTCTGAGACAAAAGGAGGATGAGAATGTCGCAAAGTATGAGGCCAACTTTACAAGGTTAGCGAGGTATGCTGCAGATTATATACGTAACCCAAGAAGTAAGATTGATCGTTTCTTTGATGGGTTAAAACCATTTCTCCGTCGAGCATTAGTCTCACAAACCTTCTCGTCATACGAAGATATTGTCTCATGTTCTATCAAGACAGAAAAGGGATTCTCTAAGTCTTATGACAACAAAGTAAAGCAAGAGAAGAAGAGAACGGTGGAACAAGAGACAGATAAAGGGAAAAAGGGAAAGAAGGATTTTCCATTATGTGATAATTGTGGGAAGAATCACCCTGGTACTTGCCTAAAAGGAATGGGAGTTTGTTATAAATGTGGAGAAAAAGGTCACCAGGCGCGTGATTGCAAGGGAAAGAAAGAGGCTATCAATGTTGAATGCTATAATTGTAGAGAAATGGGGCATTATGCAAATGAATGTCCTAACCTTCAGGGAAACTTACCTCA
Source organism: Viscum album (assembly GCA_963277665.1). NCBI lineage: Eukaryota > Viridiplantae > Streptophyta > Magnoliopsida > Santalales > Viscaceae > Viscum > Viscum album. The sequence goes on from OY728141.1 coordinate 1,580,938,834, forward strand.
GAAAAGGCCAAGGGATCAAGGACAATCTTATGCTGTTACTACAGTTGAAGAGGAATAATTAATGTATTGGTGCTTTTGGACTCATGGATTATATTCTGGTTATTAGAATAATGTGATATATATATAAGGATTGTACTGCAGTACTTGTTGATTTCAGTAAGGTTTTAATATGATGAAGGTAAATATATTTTTAGTATGTGACAATAAGAGAAACTTTACTTTGTTTGGGGAATCTGATAAATTGATTTTGGAATTAAGAGACCTTTTAGAGAAAGTCTGGACAGAGGTATTTTGGATAACTATAAAGGTTGGAGTGGATTAAGTTGATCTTTGGATAGTATTGTTTAAGGTTAAAAAATTTATGAAGATTATTTTTGGAATATTATGATACTATAGTTTTAGGAAAAGGACAACCTACAGGGTGGGGCATAACCCGTCACATCGTACAAAGCTGCAGGAATCGAACCCACAACCATAGTGCGATAGGTCTTTATTTCCTACCACTAGCCTACAGGAAGTCCCTGGTTATTACAAAATAATTTTACTAATCTAAATGGTATGTGTTAACATTTGGAACCTTATACAATTAGGATAAGTATAATATTTTTTATTTCTATTATCTTTTTAAGTGAAAGATGAGTTGAAAGTTGAAACTCTAATTGTCAAGAATAAATATATATATACCTATCTCTTATTCAATGAATAAATTAATTCTCAAACTTTATTAAAGGGATATTAAAACAAAAAAATGTGTTATCCTAATACCTTTTGTCTTTTTGAACTGATGATATTTTAAATCAACATAGATTGAAGGCTTTGAGGCCCTCAATTTGACAGTTGATTGTGATTGATGACCTCAATCACTCCCTACAAATATTTACGTTTTTCCTCCAATTATATGTCTCTAATTGCCACCAATTTTCTCCTTATCGAGATCATAATTTGGTGGTGACTTTCTTATTTCCATTTCCCTCTTATTAAGACTAAATTTTATTAACCTTATTTCCGATGTGGGTTTTCCACAAAGGTATTTTCTATTTTCAACCTTTTATTTTCAAAGAAAAATTTCAAATTGCGAGGATGCAATTTATTGAAGGAGGGGAGAATGTAACACCCCGAGCTTTCACGAAACGCCTCTCTTTCAATAATGCAATAGCTTGCATTTTACGCAAGTTCGAGTTCTAACACACCGCGACTAATCAAATTAGCCGTTATGAATAGTAATGCCCAATTTTTAAAATTATAGAAATTTTATATTTCAAAATGGAATTCATTTTTGTATTCCTAATATTGAAATTAGCCTATGTTTAATTTTTTGTAATTTTCTGAGAACTTCCAAATTTTTATGAATAGTGAAAAATAATTAAAACAACTTTTTTAATCAAAATAATTTATAGTGATAAGTTATACTATTGAGTGGTTTTAAAGTATAATTAGAATATATTTTTACCATTTTATCCAATGGTGGTCATTAGAATTAATTTAACATTGAAATTGGACATAAACAATTGCCAATCTTTTGATATAAATTGTTTCTTAAAAACACGCTATTGTTGTGACAGCGGGAATTAATTATAAAATTAATTAATGCAACTTATATGTTTGGAATTTTGTAAAATATACATCATTTTTGAATTCAGAATATCAATTATAGCTTAGGGTGAAATTTTGGCATTGTTCTGAAAAACTTCAATTTTTGATGAATAGTGAAACCACTAAGTGGTTGTTAAATAACTGATTTTTAGTTTAAATGAAATATTACCACTTATGTGATTTGATTTTCAAAAATCCGACATACATGGTTGTCATTAAGACGTAAAATGTGGTTCAATGAGATTAAAATAATTTTTTTGGTGAATAGTAACTTTTAAGTTCTTAATCGCGATTAGAGGTATTTAGTGTAGTTTAAGGTAAAAATAATGTTTTAATAATATGAGATGATCTTGACACTTGTCCTACTCCTATTGGATGAGTCATGGACGACCAATACAACCCATGGATTAACTTGGGGACCCCATGGAGCCACTTTAGTTGGAAAATGATATAAATACCTTTTATTTAATGTTAAAGTAAAAAAATGACACAAACATGAAATGTTTTACTAAAACAATTTTTACATGGGGTTATACAAGTCATATTTTTGACTATAAATAGTCATTGGAAAGAGAAAAAGATTTCCTACATCATAGTATTTGTTTTATTATTTTTATACATTAAATAAATTAAATTATTTATGACATCATTATGATGCAGCGATGACCTTATTATTTAACGATTTTAATAAAATGAAAAGATAATGTACAATCCAAGGCTTAAACTTGTCCAAAGACTATTGTATGGGTATATTTCCACGAATTATATAAGTGTGGGACCTTTATAATTCGAAAATCATTGTATAATAATGTAAAATTTCCTTACTTTCCAAGAGTGCCCCTCCTCTCCTCTTATAAAAGGCCCCCACATCTACCACCTCATTCACACTTTCAAGCCATTTGGATCAGCCAAACTCTACCCAAATACTCTCCCAACTTCTCCCTCTTACTCCTAGAAGCCTCACTTTGGGCATAACTCTTCCCAAGGAAGCCTTTGGCTCAAATCAAAAAGAGTTACCCGATTTTGAGGTAATGTCTTCTCTAATGTTGTTTTGTTTTATTTTTCTTCTCCAACCCCCTAAAATATTTTTATTCATTTCTTTTGTAACAACACCAGTATCCTCAATATACTAGGATTTTGTTATAAGAATTATTTTAGCTACACCTACACACACCTACATCTAATAGTTAAAGAAGATACGGTTTCTGTGGATGGGGAATTTCTACCTCACGAAACGATGATTGTTCAACACTCATATAACACCTTCAAATGTGGCCATTAAGATGTCACTATATTTATATATGATATATAATATGTTTATGTTTTACTTATGCTTCTGTATTTCCCATTTATGTCATACTTTATGATTTCCATTATGGGTAAACGCGATAATTTCATTTTAGGAAGTGCGGACTACCGCCCCCTCAAAGTGATTTGAATCGTTAATGCCATATGTGGGATGTATAAAGGATGGAGTAAATGGTATTATACACTATATTATACTGTAATTATATTATACATTTATATTATTATGATTTCATTCCATTAAATACGAAATATAAATGAAAGTAGCGTTCATGCGTACGTACGGCTTACCGTCTCCATGAACGGTGCATTTCATTTCTTACCTCTAAATGTTACATAATATTATAAATGAATGTATATACTGGATATATATGATATATATGAAATCTAAATCATGAATATAATTCTGGAGATAATGTATATTCTACCACATAAACAACTTGTAATTATAAGAAGTTTATTGTTGACTCAAGTACCAAAGATCAACAAAACGACCGTTATTAACTTAAATAATTACATAATGTTCATATCATTGTAATAAGTGATATAAAAAGGATAATGAAATTAGAAATGGTTCTTAATAAGGTATATATTAACTCTAGTTTATTATTCTGGAGGTTAAAGAACGGTTGAGTCAAGTCAGACACGAGGTAAGGGAACTTCTTAACCCAATTTTCGTTCTTTGGGTTAATCTCCTACTTTCAAATTATGTCATGATATTATTATGTCCTATCCTGTATTTGTACTTTATTTATGTGTACTTGTAGTGAATACACATAATAGATCTATTTTATTTTAAAAATGATCTTTGTAAGGGAATTTCTTTACCCAATTTCCATTCTTTGGGTTAATCTCCTACTTTCAAATTATGTCATGATATTATTATGTCCTATCTTGTATTTGTACTTTATTTATGTGTACTTATAGTGAATACACATAATATATCTATTATATTTTAAAAAATTATCTTTTTAAGGACTTCGTCTCAATCTCCTTTCATTGAGGCATATTTGGTTTTATACATAATTTCTTTTATACGGTGTATAAACCCCTTTGACTTTTATGTTTATTCAAAAGGAATCTTTTTTATATGAAGCGTTTACTAAACAACAAAAGGGAATGTTTTTGTCGTACGTATGCGGTGACAATGAATTCTCCGCCGTTGTGACCACTATTTGAGTTTCGGCTTCCTCTACAAGCCATACCTTTTTTAATGAAAAATAAATACCATGTTATACTTTTCTTTTATTTTGGTATTGAAAATGGTTTTGAAAGCATTTTTATTATATCAATGTGTTGTGTTGATATCTTGTGATTGAAATGTGGAAATGTTATGTTTCCTTTATCCTTGTTTTATGTGATACGATTATGTTATGGTTTATGATATGTTTAAACCTATTCATATGAGGAATGCATTGGACTTAATAAGTGACGGGTGGAGCCCACTATAGCTCCTTGATGCATCGGTAGGTCTCATGAGACAACTAGACGTGGAATTGGCCGAGGCCCTTTCCCAATTTGATTTATGGTTTTGGCTGAGGCCTTAATCATTTTAGACGTCTTGGACGAGGCCTTGAAAAAATGTTTCAGAATGTCTGGCATTATACATTCCCTCATTATGAAAGTGGTTATTGATATTGCATGTGATTATTCGACTAGTAGAATATCCATGTGAGTAAGTAAATGGAATTATTTAATTTTATTTTTTCCATATTATGCTGAATTTAAATTTTAAAAAGGCTTTTGTTTTAGATATACATTGCCTTAAATGTTAATGTTTATTTATGAAAGCTTCCACAATATTGTTATCCTTACTGAGCATCTGAGCTCACCCCTTTCAATGTTTTAATATTTTACAGGATGTGAAGAAGTATTTTATGAATGACCTGCAGGGATTGTCAAAAGAGGATATGAGTGTGGACTATGGAGACTTTGTTATTTTAGTTTTTCACTTTATGATGTAATGTAAGACTTATGAATGTATCTAGTGTTTCCAAGGCTACTAAACTAATCGGTCTTTCGAGACTTGATCTTTTGTGATCATGCCAATGTTACGAAGTAATGCACCGACTCTGGGTAGCTGGGGTCGGGGCGTTACATGTAGAGTATAGTATTTATTATTTTAAAACTCCTTGGTGTAAAATTTTAACATGAGATGAAAATAAAGTTTCAATAATATAAATAATTTTGTAATAGGTTAAACATAATAAATTTATAAAAATATTAAAATAAATTTATTTGTGAAATAAAAATGTTTAATGTATGAAATAATCATGAAATTTAGTTTAGTATTCTTTTTAGACATTTCAAATTCACTTAGTGTAAAAAATTGTCCAACCCCACAAGCCAAGGGACAGTTTATGTACTCTATTTTGGGATAAAGCTCATCCATAGGGGGATCCACCCCGGTATCTCTCATGTTGGAATGGGTGAGAACTTATATAGGGATGTAGGCATGCACACCGAGGTGCACAGGCATGCATAGGTGTGCACATGGTGGGGGGGGGGGTGGGGGTTAGAGCCATCATGTGGGTCAACATAATGGAGTATATGTGGTGGGTGCAATGTCGTTCCGAGCATGTACCTCAGGCTACTCATATTAAAATGATTTAGAATGTGGAATGATATAACGGAGTACTCGATCAAATGAATCTCTATTGTGGGAACATAGTATGTGGACCATATAGCTCTTCTTATAAACATCTATAAATAATATGGGTCATTTTATCAAATTTATGTAAGCCATACAATCCTCTTGAGCATCATCTTTATGATCATGTGTTTCATATCCACCCCAATGTCTTCCTTTTATTCGTCCTTGGATGGAGGCCTCATTCTCAACCCATCATGAATAGCCTACAAATGAACCATTTCATTCCCACCTTCTCTCTACATTGTACAAAGCACACCATACATTCAAAAGGATAGATGAAAACTCTTGGGTCCTTGATGTTAGCTTACACCATTTTCTAGTTTGGATTTTACTTCCAAAAGGTTACCATTAGAAGTATAAATATTTGATGAATTCCACTTCTATCATCATCAATAGCAACACCGCCTTAGATTTTATTATAAGATAAAATTAATTGTCACTATATTTGAATATCCATATATCTTGGATGTATATAAAAATTGAATCCAATTATCCATCATTATTTGATAGGAGTTTTTAGGGGCATCTTAAACAATTATATATTTTTTATCTAATAATTTTATTTATCACAAAAGATCAATTGTGGCTCATTTTAGATTTCCCAACTTCATCAGCTTCCTCTTCAGGTATGAACTAGTTGTAATGGTGAAGATAAATAAATAAATAAATAAATACATACATACATACATACATACATACATACATACATACATACATACATACATACATACATACATACATACATACATACATACATACATACATACATACATACATACATACATACATATATATATTCTCTATCAGTATATGTGGCCTTAAACAAATGAGTAAGGAAAAAAAAGAAAGTGGTTGGAGCCACTCACAATGACTCCTCCATCGGTATATGTATATAGATGTGATGTGAATCCTTGTAGTTGATTTATTATTTATATCCTATATTTATCAAGTTATGTTTGATGTATAAACCTAAATCTTATGGATATATTAAAGCTTATATTTCAAAACCAGACAATATTTTTAGGATTTTACATGAATCGTATCAATATAACAATGACTAATACATACAGTAGATATCAATTTAGTTGGGAAATTGGGTGTTATTTAGATTTACTATGTGAGGAAATTTAGAAATATGAAAATAACATTTAGTGTTGAAACTTCTATATAAAGTCTTTGGATTTCTCTTAACTCCTTGAAAAAACCCCACCCCCCGCAACCTAGGTTCTCTCTTCACCCATTCCTCATTCCATAATTTTGGTTCTAATAATTAGAAAGTAGAAAATATCACTTCCAAAACTTTTCTTAGTTTCAGGAAAAAGCATAAGTCATATGGTAAAGGCATAAAATGATTTTATTTAAAATTTGGTTTCTTTGGAACCCATTTTCATGTATGGGAAATTTGTTCTTTTTAAAACTCATTTTTAATTTTCCAAAAATACTTACAATAAGGGGAATTTATTTTTAAATTTTATGGTTTAAAAAAGACTAAGTAAGGGAGACTTATTTTTATTAATCCCTCTTTGTACAAGAGTATGTTTTGAAGGGTTTGAATTTATTTCTTTCATCAAAATTCCCATTTTAAAATTATGCAAGCTGTTAAAAATAGAATTTTGTTTTCTAAACTCAATATTGATTTTAAATTTATATTGTTTTTTATTTTATATATATAAATTTCATTAATGATTATGGGTGTGGATTACAATATAGTTATCATCAACATTCCATATATGTTATGAAAACAATTTTGTTAATTTCCAAGAATTATTTATAAGTGTTTCCTATGGATGTTTAAATTATCTCTAATATTTATGAAAGCATGGATTTATCCTTTAAAGGTAACATTTCTGAAGTTTATTATCTATTTAATTAATTTATTTTTTGAAAATAAATTAAATAGATATAGAGTGTTAAAAGATTATTTTCAATGGATTAATAATGAGAAAGGCAATCTTTAAAGAAATGTTTTCTTTTTAAAGTTTTAGAACATAGATATTGGTTATGATGATGAAGAATAAGGAGTGAACCCATGACCTCTAGAGGAAAATCATCCTAAGTGATGTTTAGATGTTAATACTCCTAATGGCCACATTATTTTATTAAAGTTTTCCAAGTAACATTATATTCTATAAAAATATATTACTTTCAAGTAAAGTTATAAATTATAAAAGTTTTATAGGAAAAATATGTGTTTATTGCAAAGGTTATTATTTAGATAAAAGTTATTTATTTTATAAAATGTTTTATTTTTTATATAAAATCAAATATTTTTATTTGAAGATACATTTATAATATTTGAAAGGATCTCACCTCTAGTTTTAAAACCCCTAACTGAGAAATTTTTTGATCACCCTATGTTTTAAATTTTTTGTTCACTAGGTTAGTAATGAGTAGAAGATTGATGGTATTTGGTTTTGATTAAGGATCAAGCTTGAGTAAATATAGATAAATGTTTGTAGTATTTTTTATAAAACCCTAATATGTATTAAGGTTTTCCTAATCCTCAAAATCCCTAAACTGAATAGATCATTGGCCTATATATTTTCAGTTAAATAATTTATAATATATATATATATATATATTATATTTTTAGAACTGGATATGGGAGTGTTGGTTCAGGGATTTTACACCAACCCTACTACCCATATCAATTTTCCCCGACTATCAGATATTTTAAATTAATATATGATGTGATTATGGTATTGTGATAACCAACGAGAATCAAATCTCCCACCTCCTGAAAATAAGTGGAACAATCTATCACTTGGATACCCCTTTTGGGGATATGTATCTCTTTTAAAACACTATGATAGGCTTAATTGGACCTATGTATATAATAATAATATATAAATAAATGTTAATTGAATTTTTGGGGTTGAATTTTCATTATTTCATTTATTAATGAGATTTCAAGTACAAGAACCATGAGATTGAAAAGTTTAAAAATCTATAAACTTAAGTATATGGATAACTTATTTGATATTTATAAGGAGTAGTTTTGAGTCAATTATAATTTTTTTTAATATATTTCAAGTTAAATGAGTAAAAATATCATTTCTAAAAAAATAAAAGGATTAATTTTAAGGAAAAAAGATTGATTACTATTTTTTAAATAGGTTGAGGGGAAAGACCTATTTTATTTAAAAAAGAAAAAGCCCCTATTGAAATAGATTAAGGGGAAATCCAGTATATGTACCATAGGCCTATAGGCACATAATCCTTAGAGATACATGTCTTAAAGACCCTAACATGGTCTAATGGACCCAGTTACCCATTGGTAAACACTACTGGAAATGGGGTCTATCCCCACACACCTATTCCCACGGTTCTTTAAACCGTGGGGATAGTATGTTTTTTTGCTGTTTATACCCACGGTTTTATTAAAACCGTGGGTATTAATTTTTTTTTCGAGCCCTTGTATCGGGCTCCTTCTCAATCTCTCCTCAAATCCGCGACGCCGCTCCCCGACCACTGACTCCCGACCCTCCCCTCTCCTCTCCGACTCCCCTCCCCGGCCTCCGACTCCCCTCCCCGGCCTCCAACCCCGGGCTCCGACTCCCGGCTCCGCCTCCCGGCTCCAGACTCGCGGCTCCCGACTCGCGGCTCCCGACTCGCGGCTCCCGACTCGCAGCTCCCGATTCGCGGCTCCCGGCTCCCGACTCCCGGCTCCCGACTCCCGGCTCGGCCTCCCGGCTCACGACCTGGACCTCCCGGCCTTCTCAGTTGTGATTTTTTTTATGCTGGAGTCCCAGATTTCCTGGTAATTTCTTAGTCTTGGTCGATTTCCCATAATTTCATCATATTACCTCTTGATAATCAATTAGTGTTGTAGTCAAAGGTAGCAGTTGATGCATTCATAGGTTAATGGAGTGGTTTGATTCTAAATTTTTTTAAGCAATTTCATTTTTTTATGATGAAATACTAAAAGATGAATGATATAAATATCCTGATTATCAAACCCAGTGAGAATATTTCCCCAAATTAATTTAGCATTGATAATCCTAAGATGCACTATTTTGGCCTTAAAATAGTATATATGAATGTATGTACATACACATGTTGAGCAGTTCCGGGTGGTTGTTTATAAATCTATCAAGTTTCAGGTGTTGGCTTGGTTCCTCTTTGAGGAAGGGTACCCTTCCAATTCCTCAAATTTATTAATGCATTAATTAGTTTCTTACCACACTTTTTCTTTGTTTTTAGTTAATGCAGTGAATACATTAGATTAAATTCCTCTTAATCTTGAATTTAGTATGTTTCATGATTTAAGAGTTAAAGGTAATAAATGATTGTTTCATAAGAAATATCATGTTTATATATTAAAACCCCTCCAACGGAGGTGTGCTGTCTTCAAGTTAAAAAACAATTATTAGACTTTTAGGATTTATTGTCTTGTTGTACTGATATTTCTTTATGAATTGATGTTATGTTTGAATTATGTCATATATGACCCCTAATGGAATTAAAAAAACTAAGTTTTCCTTTTTAAATGATTAAATAACCAAGGAACCGTTTAAGTTCTTTGACCGGTTTTTATATTGGAATTACCCATGTAGAATTGTTTCCCATAATTTTCATTTTAGTATGTTGACATGTTTGAGCCACCATTCGGTGATCCTTAGATTTAAATTTCTAAGGGTATGATTTTCTATATTAAATGGGTTGAATTATCTTTTGAATTTCAGAATGGAAATTACCCTGTATGCACAGCATTTAACCCGCCTAATGTAAGTGCTTCAATGTAATAATTAAATGTGAAATAGAAATTGTAAAGTATACTAAGTACATGAATTAGCCGTATTAGATGTAATTGAAAAATATGTTGCGTATTCATAGAACCCCTTACCATGTTAATGGAAGGTACCAGAGTGAACCTTGATTATTGAAAATGCCTTAAATGGATTAAATGAGTGGTTTCAAGCTACATGGCCTTGTCACACTAATGAAAGGCTAGGGTTGAACAAAATTGACTTATTGATTAATTATTACTTGATTAAAGGGTTTCATGCTACTTGGCCTTGTCACACTAATCAAAGGAAAGGCTTGAACCAAATGGAATATTATATGAATTCAATATCAAAGTAGGTGTGGCCTGACTCAAGCTCACCTTGGATACTTGAGAGAAAGCCTTGAGCACTCAAGGACCCTATTCCGAATTCAAGGATACAACTTTCTTAGGTTGAGACCTACATAGAACCTAATCCTTGTCTAACTTTAGATTCCTGGTATGACACCATATAATCCCTCATGTAATACAACAAGATTCCTTAGATACACTCCTTGGTTCCAGAATTGACAAGTAGGTGCCATGGTTAAATCCTAGCCCAATCTTTTCTTAGACCCATTTTACCTTGGATGAACTTCTTAGACTAGATAGTCCTCTTATTGTGGAATTAGTTGGACTGTTATCCTTGGATTACACTCTTACCCCATGTGAGGCTATAGTTATTACTAAGTTGTTGACACTTGAGGTCTATGTTTCCTTGGTTATAACCTTGGAACTTCATTATTAAATATCATTACATGTTTTCTTCTCACATCTTAGAACCTCAATATCTTTCTCATATAAATTATATTTAAACTGGATAAAATTGATTAATGAAATGGTTACACATTCTGACACCAGTCAAAGGCTAAAGAAGGTATAACTGCTATGTGTCCCATAGGAACCTGTACGGGTGATGTTTATTTATCTCTCTATTATTATTCTATATACCAGTGAACTATATATTTTATACTGCACTATCTAGATTGGGCTGGACATCAATGGTTCCATCCTATTATTATTTATATCTCACACCCTACTCAGGCCGCTATTACATTGGGATACTCGAGTATACTTTCATTTTCTCAGGACCTTGGACCTTGCTTTTCAATGTATGCTTGTAACTAGAGTTAGGAGAAAAGGACTGAGTTGGATCTCGGGATGCTCAAGGAGATCGCCCATGGGGTTTTGATGTGACTTTATTATTTTTTTATTTTATTGAAAATAATGATGTAATGTTTACTACTTTTAGATATGTATCATTACCATGTCATGCATTCATCTGTTGTTTAAACTACCATTGACCACTTTAATTCAGTTATAATAATATTTATCTTATGCTGCTTTGTCATTTATTTACTACCTCTTTCATTGTTGATTGTTATTTATTCAATTTTACCACTGTGTATATGTGATAAGAGGGTATAGTCCCCACTATCACCTCTCGAGACCCTCACTACAAGTCAAAAACCTCTAACGTATGGGGAGACTCACCAGCCCCCCTGCCCTACACAACCTCTCCCCCTCCCTCTACTGCACCAGTCCCTCCCCCTCCCCCTTCCCTTGCACCAGCCCCTCCCTTAACCCCCTGCTGCAACATCCCCTCCCCCCGCACCAGCCCCTCCCCCTCCCCCCTCTTGCACCAGCCCCTCCCCCTACCATGCACCAGCCCATCCCCCCCACCAGCCCCTACCCCCCCCCCCCACTACACCAGCCAGCCCCTCCCCCTCCCCCCTTCCCTTACATCAGCCCCTCCCCCCCCCACTGCACCCCCACCAGCCCCTTACCCCATGCTTCCCCAGCCCCACCACCAGCCCCTCCCCCTCCCACTTTCCCTGCTGCACTGGCCCCTCCCCCTTTCCCTGTTGCACCAACCAACCCTCTCCCTCCCCCCTGCACTACTTTCCATGTGAAGTGTCTTTTTTAACTTTTTTCTTTAGTTTACATCTCAAGGAAGACCTTTTTCTCTTTTTCCCTACTTATTCAATCATAAACTCCTCTTGTCATTAAATACTTGTCATTAAATATGTTTTGCTAGCTACTAATATGCTTTGATTGATTTAATAATAAAATTGATTGTAATGATTTTTTTAAATATGATTTACATTGTTGATTGAATGATAATTTTTTTCTTGTTATAGAATGGATAGAAGCTGGATGTATCGTACCGATCGGATTTCAACCGAGTTTCAAAATAATTTGGAGAATTTTTTAGATTTTGCATTTAGCAATGCGTCAGATGGAGGTTGTATACAGTGTCCCTGCTATAATTGTGTTGGAAGACCATGGTTAAGACGAGAAGAAGTTAGTTACCATTTAACGAAATTTGGATTTCAAGCAAACTATAATGTTTGGTTTCACCATGGAGAGACGAGTCAATCTTCGACTGTTCATAAACGAAATGAACAAAGTGACATGGAGAATTTGATATTTGATCGGTTTCCATATGTGCATCATTCCGAGAGAGATAGCATACCAGTGCAAGAAGACAATGATATCAGTACACATGAGGAAAATGCTGAAAATGATGATGTTGACATAGTGAAAAATTTATTGGATGATGCCAGAACTCCAGTATATCAAGAATGTACTAGAATGACCAAGTTGGAATTTTTAATGCGGTTATATCATGGGAAAACTATGTATGGGATTTCTAATACTGCCATTGATTATATTCTTACATTTTTGAAGGACTTGCTTCCTGATGGTGCAGATATTCCCTCAAATCATTACATGGCATGGAAGTTAATTAAGCAGCTTGGATTTGCTACTAATAAAGTCCATGCTTGTCCAAAAGATTGCAGTTTATTTTTGGAGGAAACAGCTGACCGTAATGACTGTAAAGACTGTGGTACATCTCGATGGAAGACAAATGCAGATGGAACACCGTCTCGTGTGCCACAGAAAGTCATGTGTCACTTTCCATTGATTCCCAGACTTCAAAATCTATTCATGTCTCCAGAAATCTCAGCCAATATGCGATGGAACGATGTTGAGAGAATTAAAGGAAATGATGAGCTGGTCCATCCAGCAGATGGATTAGCATGGCGGACATTTGACGCACAACATCCTGATTTTGCAGCTGAGGTGCGTAATGTCAGATTGGGCCTATCATGTGATGGTTTTAATCCGTTTGGTCAGATGCTTACTGCTCATAGCACGTGGCCGGTTTTTATTCATGTTTATAATCTTCCTCCGTGGATGTGTATGAAAAAACCTTTCACTTTCTTGAGTATACTGATATCTGGACCTTCGGATCCTGGTAATGACATAGATGTATACTTGCAGCCTTTAATAAAAGAGTTGAAACAACTTTGGGATTTAGGTGTGCAGACATTTGATGCTTCTTCAAAGAATACGTTTCAGATGCGTGCTGCCCTTCTATGGACCATAAATGATTTCCCTGCCTATGCAATGATGTCTGGGTGGAGCACGAAGGGAAAACTTTCATGTCCCGTTTGTATGAAGAATACACGATCGAGAAGGCTTAAATATCGTCGTAGTTTCAGTTTCATGGGGCATCGCCGATTCTTGCCAATGGATCATCAATACAGGAAGAATCGTCGGAGGTTTGATAATAATGTTGACACTGAAGAACCACCTCAACGTATGTCAGGAAGTGATGTGCTTGATGAATTGAAAGATTTCAGCTTTTCATTAGGAAAAGGTCATTTGACATCTCGAAAGAGGAAGAATGCTGATACTGAAGTCATTTACAATTGGAAAAAGAGAAGTATTTTTTTTGTGTTGCCATATTGGTCTACTAATTTGTTACGTCATTGTTTAGACGTAATGCATATTGAGAAAAATATATGTGAAATGTTGCTTGCAATTCTTTTGAATATTAAGGGGAAGACCAAAGATGACTTCCGATCTCGTCGGGATTTATTGGATTAGGGTATTCGACCAGAACTACATCCTGTTTGTATCGGTGAAAACAAATGGAAAGTTCCCTGTGCTTCTTATGTGATGACACAGGCAGAGAAAGATCAATTTCTGGCAGTATTGGAGAATATTAAGGTTCCAGACGGCTATTCCAGCAACATATCTAAACGAGTCAACAGAAGACATTTGAAATTGAAATCCCTAAAAACTCATGATTACCACATCCTTCTTCATGAATTGATTCCAATAGCAATTCGACATTTTCTATCCAATAATGTAAGGGTGGCAGTGATTCGGTTGTGTCATTTTTTTAGAGACCTTTGTGCTAAAAGGTTATCCAAATCATTGTTGATAAAAATGCAGCAAGAGGCACCATTAATTCTGTGTGAGTTGGAAATTTTTTTTCCTCCATCCTTTTTCACTTGCATGCTGCATTTAACAGTTCATCTTCCAACTGAGACACTTCTTGGGGGACCAGTTGCTTTTCGGTGGATGTATCCCACTGAAAGAAATATGTGCACAATGAAATCATATGTCCGAAATAAGAATTATCCTGAAGGTTCCATTGTGAGGAGTTATCTGGCCCAAGAATGTATGGATTTTTGTTCAATGTATTTGTCTGATGTGAGCACAAGACATAATCGACCAATGAGAAATGAAGATGAGCAGTATGAGGAAATTCAACCCTCGTTTCCATCTCTTCCCCAAACAGGTGGAATTGTCGGGTCATATACATTGGTTACATTGAGCTCTGAAGAGCGGAATATGGCACATCGTACAGTCTTGTTTAATTGTGGTTTGTTCGATTCCTATATCAAGTAAGTAATTTGAATATATATATGTTATCTCATATGATATCATATCACATATACCTTATACTTTTATTGTCATTTTATGTAGAGAACATAAACAAATTATAAGTAGAGTTCATCGGTCTTTTCCGTTGAGAAGGAGAGAGGCTAGGCATAGCCAAGAGTTCCCAGCTTGGTTGAAATCAAAGGTATGACCATTACATTAAATACCTTAAAATATAGATATATATTTAATTATATTACTCATGTATTCCAGGTATTGAGTTTACCTGCTGACTTCATTTCTCAAGAATTAAGAGCGTTGGCTTTTGGTCCCAATTATTTGGTTCGTGACTGCAAATCTTTAATAATCAATGGATACAAATTTGTTACAACTGATAAAGCGGTGAAAATGAGAACACAGCATGATGGCGTTATGTTAATTGCTAGAACGGATTGTTATGCCAGTGCATCTGATAGTCGACCTCGATATGAAGATGTGTATTATTATGGACTGGTTGAGAAAATATTGTTATTGGATTACTACTCTCGAGGTCGAGTCACTATGATGCAATGTAAATGGTTTGATTCAATGACGCGCCATGGTACATTTATTGATGATTGCGGATTTAGAGTTATTGACATGAGTCGATTCCTGCATACCGATGAACCATAC